>LR738710.1:338117976-338160520 GCA_902687465.1 Secale cereale | reverse complement strand
CGAGCTCGCAGACACGCCTCCTCCTCCCCAGCTCCTCTCCCTCGCTCCCCCGCACCATGGCCGACGCTGCTGCGCCCGCGCCGTCGTTATAACTGCGTCCACCGTCATCCCCGTGTCGTGTCACAGTGTCCGTTCGCTCCGCCGTCGTCGACTACGTCGAGCAGGCCGAGCCCCGAGCACTAGCCCGCTCTGGAGTCGCCCCCGACCTCGTCTTCCCCAACTACGGCCGCTGAGATCGCCATCGTCGCCCCGCTCAGCTCCGACCTTCCCCGAGCCCGCTCCGATGCTTGCTGCAACCGCCGTGAGCCCAGCTACCTCCCCATCCTCTCTGTTTCCCCCCTCGAGCCCTGCACCGATTGCACGAAGCTCACCTGCACGCGCCGCCACGGAGCTCGTCACCGACGAGGCTCCGGCCACCTAACGGCCCGGCCTTCGTGCCCATTAGCTTCACCGTTTCGCGTAGATGTTGTAGGATCAATCCATGCGCCGCCACGAGCACCACACCGACGAGTTCGTCTTCGCCCGAGCTCCGGCAGCCACTGGACTCATCGTCGGCGTCGTTTTCTCCGACCGCGAGGCCTGCCACCACCACCACTCGACGCGGCTCACTCCCAACTACCCGTAGGTGTGCTCCGCCGTCGATTTGGTCGCCGGAGCACAAATCCCGCACCCCACCGCCGTGTTTGGCCTCGCCGGCGGCTAAACGCCGGCGAGTCAACCCCGTTTGACCAAGGGTTTGACCCCCCTAGGTCACTGACATGTGGGCCCTGCCCGTTAGTCAAACCTAGGTTAGTGTCTAAACCAATCTTAATTAGTTAGTTAACTAACTGTGACACTGACCAGTGGGTCTCACTGGTCAGGTTTCACCTAGACCGCCCTGTTGACTTGCTGACGTCAGCATGATATCCTGCTGATGCAGTAAATGCTTTTCTGGGAATAATTGATTTAAAACAATTCAGGAAATTCCAGAAAATGCTCTAAACATCAAAAGATCATATAAATTCAACAGTAGCTCAGATGGAAAAGATTTACATATGAAAATTGATCAGAAAAATTCAATCTTTCCAATGGCACTGGTTTCATGCATGTTTGAGCAAGTTAACTTTGCTGTTCACATTAAAACATGATAATGCACTTTAATAAATAATAGTTTGGGCATAGATTTGAATCTTTGATTCAAATAGGCTCAAACCCTTCTGTTTATAGTTGCGTTAGCCCAAAACACATTCATCTTGCCATATGATGAGCATGCATCATATTGTTGCATTTGTTTTCTTATTGATTGTATCGCCGGTATTCTCCGTGGTAGGACGTGCTCCCGAGGATACTTCTGCGTATCCAACTGAAGAGCAGTACCCGACGACCACTCTGTCAGGCAAGCAACCCATTGATCATTCCGATACAAACCCATCTTCTCGCTCCTACTCTCTTTTACTACATTAAGGCAACAACGTGTGAACTGCTACTTGCTGCGGTAGTTGAACCCTATTCCCTTGCATGACATGTCATTGCCACAGTAAATAGTTGAAACCCACTAGCATGTGTAGGAGTTGATTGAGCCATGTGATGTGTGATCCACCATGCTATTTGTTTATGTTGCCTGCTATGCTTAGAGTTGTGTCAGGTCTGGTTCATCTGGGTGATGGATCAGAGTGAAATGATCATACTCGGTAAAGAGAGGGAAGTGTGTAATATGTTTGTTAAAGGTATTGATGAAAGGCCATGTAGGAGTACATGGTGGATTGTTTCATTGGAACCATCCATAGGACCCGAGATCTGTATGTGTGGTTCAAGTTTCAGCTACTACCATGCATTGGGCCCGAAACCAATGGACCCTCTCGGCTTATTAACTGCCCTTGTTCTCCGTCCAGGAGTTGCAACTAGTTCTGGTGTTTGTAGTTTACTGGTGGTCGTGCACAGCGCTGACCCTCGGGGTGGGCTGTGATGCGACAGGTACGTGGCACGGTGTACCGGTCGCCCGTTTGGTGACTCGGGAACCCTGTACACATCGTTTCGGGCCGTGAGCGACACCCCGGCCGGATCTCCCCATGGATGGAACCCAAATAGGCGATAAACCTGGACTAGGGACTTGTGTAGTTAGTCAGGTCGTGGCCGACACCCTCGCTGTGCTTCCGCTTGAAGGTTGCCGAGTACATGCCGAGTAAACGGTGATAAGTGGTGGAAGCGTTTGTGAAGAAGTACACCCCTGCAGGGTTACCAATCTATTCGAATAGCCATTGTTCGCGGTACGGACTACTTGGTTGCTCTTACAGTTCATAGACAAGTTGATGGATACTACTAGAAGCCTCAAGACATGTGTGAGTGCCGTGGATGGCCCTTGAGTAGGTTGACGGAAGAGGATCCACGGCAGTGTATTGTTGTGGTGAGTAGGGGACTCATGTACGTAGTCTTATCTTGCAATCTGCTGAGAGTTGTAGTATAGGTTAGCCAAGATTCAAAGCTGGCTTGCTGCTATGAACTCCACTACCCTTGTTGATAATGATGCATGTATGACAGGTTCTGTTGTAAGACTTGTTGAGTACCTTTGTACTCATGTTTGCTTAATAACTGTTGCAGAGGAGAACACTGCCCCTTCTGATGGGTTTTACTTAGACGTTGACGTCGACGAGTAACTTGCTACCCAGACGGAGATCCTGAGCTTGTGAAGGGCCTTGAAGATAGTCAGGCTACACCAAGCCTGTTTTATTTCCAAGTTGTCTATACTCAGACATGTTAGCTTCCGCTTGTGCTTGTATGATTGTATGACTTGAGTGTTGGGTCATGTGACCCCTACCTGTATGGATATGTTATGTATGGCTCTTCGGAGCCTCTTAAATAAAGTACTTTGAGTCATAGAGTTCTGTTGTGATGCAATGTTGTATTTGCACATATTGAGCATATTCTGTGTATGATTGAAATTCTTGGTATGTGTGGGATCCGACACCTAGTTGTTTTCCTTTGGTAGCCGATCCTATAGGGAAATGCCTCCTAGTGCTTCCACTGAGCCTTGGTAGCTTGCTACTGCTCAGAACACGTAGGCTGGCCGGCATGTGTCCTTCTTCGTTCATGTCTCTGTCCCTTAGGGGAAATGTCACGCGTTGTTCCTTTAAGTCCATGTAGCTTGCTACGACTTGGGTTCAAACATTGATGACCGACACGTTCGTTCCTGGGTGATGGATGCCTGTCTCCATAATTTAGTGCCACTTTTGGTTTTGAACTAGCCATGTCGGCCCGGGTTCTCTGTCATATGGATGCTAGCGACACTGTCATATACGTGTGCCAAAATGCGCAAACGGTCCCGGGCCAGGTAAGGTGGCACCCGTGGGGATACCGTGCGTGAGGCCGCAAAGTGATATGACGTGTTACAAGCTAGATCGGTGTGACTTAGGATCGGGGTCCTGACAGTGGTGTAATACCCTAATCCAGTGTGGTGTGGTGGATTGCCTTGTAGGCCGAGGGGGACTAGTACATGGGGTGAACAGCCTCCTGAGGAGAGGTGTTCTTACGCTCGAGTGATCTTGTGTGTGTGTGGCCTTCTAACTGATCAACTCTCTCTCTCTCTCTCCTAGACCAGATGATCCCGATGGTGGTGGCTAGTCCTATTTATAGTGACCCAGTTCCTCTTCCCAAATATTGAGCGGGAAGGAATCCCACAACGGCCAAATTTGAAGGGGGACAACTAGTACAAGTTATCCTGACAAAAGGTGGTCTTTGCCTACCAAAGGGTCTGGTGGTGATGCCGCCGTGAGCTCCGCGATGACCTCCATCCTGCCATCCTGCTGGTCTTGGTATCGTTACACCAATATGGAAACCTTTGCCTGATGCCTCGAGACTCCTCGCCTGCACCTACTCCTTTAGCTCCAACGAGGAAACTAGCACTCTGCGCCCGCTAACACCTACCTAGCATTGGTCGTCACTCCACACATCACGAGGACCTCGGGAGGTGCCCCTCGCCTCAATATCTCTGATCCTCACGAGCCGGCCTGGCGAGGCCATCCCAGGGGATGCCTTCTGTCGTTCGCCTCGCGAGGTTTGGCCCCTCGCGAGGGTCTTGAGTGGTTGTTGAAGATGTTGGGCCGTACCAGGCCACCTTGTGACCCACGCTATGGGCCGTAGGTAGGCAAGTCTGGGTACCCCCGTTCTCAGAATACCGTCAGTAGCCCCCAGGCCCAAGTTGCGCTCGGGCTTGGATTCGCGGCGAAGCTAAGGGCTAAGCGCGGAGCACCGCGGGCCCCAAAGCCTGCGGCCTTGCTTGCCGCGTGGCGATTGATGGGACGTGGGTGTCTGCGCTCCCACGCCGCCTCGGCAACTGCATAGCTGACAAAAGGCAAGTGCGTGCCGCTATGCCTTCATTGCTAGCCCTTCCCTTGCTACAGATCCCCTTTCTTGCTCCTCTCCTCAGCGAAGTTCCAGATCCTCACCACCTTCCTTCCAAATTCGCACCGATGGCTTCCGGCAAGTCGAAGGCCACCGCTCCATCTGCTTGGTATGAGCCGGCCTTCGAGGCATTGACCTTCTCGGAGGCGAACCACATCGCCGTGCTCCTATTGATGGCGGAGGACACCAATGAGAAGGGGAAGATCGTCGTCCGAGCTGCCTCTGCCGCGCCGGAGGATCCCAAGAGTACCTTCTACCCATTCTTATCGAGTAGTATTGTTTCGGGGCTCGTCCGTCCTTTCTCCGATATCTTTCTCTCCGTCCTCAGTCACTATAAGCTTCATGCCCTTCATCTACATCTCAATTCCGTCATTCTTCTGTCCATCTTCGCCTTTATTGCGAGGCATTTCTGGGGGTGATGCCATATGTGGCTCTACTTCGCCACTTCTTTTACCTCTGAATAAAGGAGGGCCATTGCTCATGGTGTGCTAATTTTGTCGCGGCAAATGGGGCCAGCACAATTTCGAAGCCTGGGAAGAAGGCCAAGAACTTCAGGAACAAGTGGGTCCTTATGTACGCCAAGTGCTCCCATCCTCGGCTGCGCTGCCGGTGGCTGCGCCCGAGTCAAGCGATAGGTGGCTCAGCGCAAAGCTCACCAATCCTCTAGCGGAGAAGGTGCTGGAGAAGATGGCCGCGGACCTGAAGTCGGAGGATCCCGAGGCGGCGAAGCTGATGGGGGCTATGCTTGTCAAGGAATTCTTAACATGCCGCCTGGCTGCGCTTCAGGCCCGCTCGCGCCCCCTATGGATGCTTGAGGACGAGTCGGACAACCTCCAGCTGCGCCGTGATGCCCTGTCTTCTGATCAGCTTGAGGCAGCCCTCCGTCTTCTGGTTGGGGCTGACCCGGGATATCCGCCTACTTCCTCTATTACCTTGTATCGCCGCCAGGATGGGGCAGCGGTGGCGGCCTCTATGCCTACCTTTGATGCACGCGGGCTTGTTCCTCCGGCGGCCCCTGAAGCTCAAGTGGTGGCTGCGCCGGTGGAGGTTTCTTCGGGAGATTCCAGCGGGGAAGATGACTCGGAGGCTACTGCGGAGGGCACTGGAGAGTTCTTTTCCCCACGTACGGCCGAACTCCTTCGCTCCCTGCCTAACAATGACAACGACGATGACAACTCGGTGGAGGGGGTGCCTCCACCGGCCGAAGCTGTCACAAGGTCCAAGCACACCCCCTCACGGAAGCCGCCAGCGGCGGTCCCGACAAAGAGCCAAGCGCCGCTGATGTGCTACCTGTCTTGGACACCCGCGTTCCCACGGTGCTGGCCGCGGGACCATTGGGCCCCATCGGCCTGAAGAGGTCTCGGGGCATTGTCGCAGTGGATCGGTGAGTACCTTGGCCAGTTTTTGTCTTCGTTCTTGATTCCATTGCTGATTCACAGTATCTTGCCCTGCGTTGGTAGCTCTGCGCTGTCGAATAAGGCAAAGGGGGAGGCGGCCGCGCTAGAGGTCCCGTCGCCTAGCCTGGCCTCGTCCCCTCTGGCACAGACGGGCGGTGGAGGAGCTTTAGTTTCTGATGCACGGGTGACAACGCGGGGACTAGGGGACTGCCTTAGGCGGGGGTCACGATCTCAGCTCCGACCGCTGGGGTTCCCAGGGCTCGAGAGATCTTGGTTGTCCTATTTATTGAAGGCCGTAAGAGGAAGCTATCTCGTTCGTCATCAGACATGCATTGTTCCCTCTCGGTACCACGAGCCTTCTAGTGAGTTGCTCCAGTTTGTGAGGGGTGTGTGTGCAAACTTTCTATAAATAGGACAACTTTTCTACCACGTCATCTTGATGGCATGACATTACATCAAGCAAGGTTTCTTGTTTTTCTGATCAATTTTTAATTTTTTGGAATTAAAATGCCATGGCACTCCATGCCTAATTGTGTCACAGCAGTTAGACCAATATGTTTGAAAATTCCTTCCAATTTACTGCACATGGAATTAAATCACATACAAGTTTTCAAACCGTTATGGTTAGCTGTTGCATGTACATGTAGTTGAAGTTTCAATTACGATCATTAAATGGCTAGAAAATAACTTAAATGTCTTTAAAACATCGAATGACCCCTAGAATTTTCCAAATTTTCACATAACAGTTGTAGTAGTGCACATCAAACGTAGAAAAAAATTGAAGGCCCTCAGAGGAAGGAAACTCATGTTCGTCATATAACATGTATTGTTCCCTCTCGGAATCACGAGCCTACTAGAGAGTTGCTCCGGGTTGTGAGGCGTGTGTGTCCAAACTTTGAATAAACATGCCAATTTCTGAACCACATCATCTTGATGGCATGACATTACATCAAGCATGGTTTCAAGTTTTTCTGATCATTTTTTCAATTTTTTGGAATTAAAATGCCATGGCACTCCATGCATACATATGCATGGGCCCATGTCATGAAACCAATAGGTTTGAAAATTCCTTCTAATTTACAGCACATGGAATTAACACGCACACAAGTACAAAAATATTATTTTTCAAACCGTTATGGTTAGCTGTTGCATGTAGATGTAGTTCGAATTTGAATTACGGTCATGAAATGGCTAGAAAATCAGTTAAATGTCTTCAAAAGGTCAAATGACCCCCGAAAATTTTCTAAATTTTCACATGACAGTTGTATTAGTGCACGTTACACGTAGAAAAAAATTGAAGGCCGTAAGAGGAAGCTATCTCCCATTCATCATCAAAAATTGAAGGCCGTAAGAGGAAGCTATCTCCCATTCCTCCTAGAGAGTTGTTCTGGGTTGTGAGGCATGAGATGCTCCGGTTTGTGAAGGGTGTGTGTCCAAACTGTTGTCACGCATGCCAATTTTTTTACCACGTCATCTTGGTGGCTGACATTACATCAACCAAGGTTTCATGTGTTTTTGATTTATTTTTTAATTTTTTGGAATTCAAATGCCATGCCAATCCATGCTTAATTGCGTCATAGCCGTTAGACCAATATGTTTGAAAATTCCTTCCAATTTACTGCACATGGAATTAAATCACACACAAGTACACAAAATATGACTTTTCAAACCGTTATGGTTAGCCGTTGCATGTAGATGTAGTTCAAATTTGAATTATGGTCATTAAATGGCTAGAAAATCACTTAAATTTCTTTAAAAGATCACTTGTAGTAGTGCACATTAAACGTAGAAAAAATTTGAAGACCGTAAGAGGAAGGAATCTCCTGTTCGTCATCAAACATGCATTGTTGCCTCTCGGAACCACGAGCCTACTAGTGAGTTGCTCCGGCTTGTGAGGGGTGTGTTTCCATACTTTCGACAAACATGCCAATTTTTGTACCACATCATCTTGATGGCATGACATTACATCAAGCTAGGTTTCAAGTTTTTCTGATCATTTTTTAATTATTTGGAATTAGAATGACTTGGCCCTCCATGCATACATATGCATGTGTGCATGTTGTGAGACCAATAGGTTTGAAAATTCCTTCTAATTTACTGCACATGGAATTAACTCGCACACAACTAAACAAATATGATTTTTCATACTGTTATGGTTAGCGGTTGCATATAAATGTAGTTCGAATTCGAATTACGGTCATGAAATGGCTAGAAAATCACTTAAATGTCTTCAAATGGTCAAATGACGCCTAAATTTTTCCAAATTTTCACATGATAGTTGTATTAGTGCACGTTACACGTAGAAAAAAATTGAAGGCCGTAAGAGGAAGCCATCTCCCATTTGTCATCAAACATGCATTGTTTCCTCTCGGAACCACGAGCCTTCTAGTGATTTGCTCCAGTTTGTGAGGGGCATGTGTCCAAACTTTCGTTAAACAGGACAATTTTTGTACCACGTCATCTTGATGGCATGACATTACATTAAGCTAGGTTTCTTGTTTTTTTGATCATTTTCTAAATTTTTGGAATTAAAATGCTATGGCACTCCATGCCTAATTGTGTAATTGTCGTTAAGCCAATATGTTTGAAAATTCCTTCCACTTTACTGCACATGGAATTAAATCACACACATGTACACAAAATATGACTTTTCAAACCGTTATGGTTAGCTTTTGCATGTACATGTAGTTCAAATTTTAATTAGGATCATTAAATGGCTAGAAAATCACTTAAATGTCTTTAAAAGATCAAATGACCCCTAGAACTTTCCAAATTTTCACAGAACAGTTCTACTAGTGGACATTAAACCTAGAAAAATTTGAAGGCCATAAGAGGAAGGAACCTCCTGTTCATCATCAAACATGCATTGTTCGCTCTCGGAACCACAAGCCTACTAGTGAGTTGCTCTGGTTTGTGAGGGGTGTGTGTCGAAACTTTCGACAAACATGCCAATTTTTGTACCACATCATCTTGATGACATGACATTACATCAAGCCAGGTTTCAAGCTTTTCTGATCATTTTTTCAATTTTTTGGAATTAAAATACCATGGCACTCCATGGATACATATGCATGTGTCCATGTCGTGAGACTAATAGGTTTGAAAATTCCTTCTAATTTACTACACATGGAATTAACTCGCACACAAGTACAGAAATATGATTTTTCAAACCGTTATGGTTAGACGTTGCATGTAGATGTAGTTCGATTTTGAATTACGGTCATGAAATGGCTAGAAAATCACTTAAATGTCTACAAAGGTTCAAATGATCCCTAAAATTTTCCAAATTTCCACATGACAGTTGTATTAGTGCACTTTATACGTAGAAACAAAATTGAAGGCCGTAAGAGGTAGCTATCTCCCGTTCATCATCAAACATGCATTGTTCCCTTTCAGAACCACGAGCCTTCCAGTGAGTTGCTCCGGTTTTTTGTGAGGGGTGTGTGTCCAAACTGTTGTCACGCATGCCAATTTTTTTACCACGTCATCTTGGTGGCTGATATTACATCAACCAAGGTTTCATGTGTTTCTGATTTTTTTTTAATTTTTTGCAATTTAAATGCGATGCCACTCCATGCTTAATTATGTCATAGCCGTTTGACCAATATGTTTGAAAATTCCTTCCAATTTACTGCACATGGAATTAAATCACACACAAGTACACAAAATATGACTTTTCAAATCGTTATGGTTAGCCGTTGCAAAGGGATGTAGTTCAAATTTGAATTACGATCATTAAATGGCTAGAAAATCACTTAAGTCTCTTTAAAAGATCAAATGACGCCTAGAATTTACCAAATTTTCACATAACAGTTGTAGTAGTGCACATTAAACGTAGAAAAAAATTGAAGGCCGTAAGAGGAAGGAATCTCCTGTTCGTCATCAAACATGCATTGTTGCCTCTCGGAACCACGAGCCGACTAGTGAGTTGCTCCGGTTTGCCAGGGGTGTCTTTCCAAACATGCGACAAACATGCCAATTATTGTACCACATCATCTTGATGGCATGACATTACATCAAGCTAGGTTTCAAGTTTTTCTGATCATTTTTTATTTTTTGGAATTAAAATGACATGGCACTCCATGCATACATATGCAGTTGTCCATGTCGTGAGACCAATAGGGTTGAAAATTCCTTCTAATACTGCACATGGAATTAACTCGCACACAAGTACACAAATATGATTTTTTTTAAACTGTTATGGTTAGCGGTTGCATGTAGATGTAGTTCGAATTTGAATTACGGTCTTGAAATGGCTAGAAAATCAGTTAAATGTCTTCAAAAGGTCAAATGACCCCTAAAATTTTCTAGTTTTTTACATGACAGTTGTATAAGTGCATGTTACACGTAGAAAAAAATTGAAGGCCGTAAGAGGAAGCTATCTCCCGTTTGTCATCAAATATGCATTGTTCCCTCTCGGAACCACGAGCCTTCTAGTGAGTTGCTCCGGTTTGTGGGGCCTGTATGTCGAAACTTTCGTTAAGCGGGACAATTTTTTTACCGCGTCATCTTGATGGCATGACATTACAACAAGCTAGGTTTCTTGTTTTTTCATCATGTTTTAATTTTTTGGAATTAAAATGCCATGGCACTCCATGCCTAATTGTGTCATAGCCGTTAGACCAATATGTTTTAAAATTCCTTCCAATTTACTGCACATGGAATTAAATCACACACAAGTACACAAAATATGACTTTTCAAACCGTTATGGTTAGCTGTTGCATGTACATGTAGTTGAATTTTTAATTACGATCATTAAATGGCTAGAAAATCACTTAAATGTCTTTCAAAGATCAAATGACCCCTATAACTTTCCAAATTTTCACATAACAGTTGTAGTAGTGCACATTAAACGTAGAAAAAATTTGAACGCCGTAAGAGGAAGGAATCGCCTATTCGTCATCAAACATGCATTGTTCCCTCTCAGAACCACGAGGCTACTAATGAGTTGCTCCGGTTTGTGAGGGTTCTGTGTCCAAACTTTCGACAAACATCCAATTTTTGTCCCACATCATCTTGATGGAATGACATTACATCAAGCCATGTTTCAAGTTTTTCTGATCATTTTTTCAATTTTTTGGAATTAACATGCCATGGCACTCCATGTGTACATATGCATGTGTCCATGTCGTGAGACCAATAAGTTTGAAAATTCCTTCTAATTTACTGCACATAAAATTAACTCACACACAAGTACACAAATATGATTTTCCAAAGCGTTATGGTTAGCCATTGCATGTAGATGTAGTTCGAATTTGAATTACAGTCATTAAATGGATAGAAAATCACTTAAATGTCTTCAAAAGGTCAAATGACCCCTAAAATTTTCCAAATTTTCACATGACGGTTGTATTAGTGCACGTTACACGTAGAAAAAAATTGAAGCCGTAAGAGGAAGCTATCTCCCCTTCATCATCAAACATGCATTGTTCCCTCTCGGAACCACGCGCCTACTAGTGAGTTGCTCCGGTTTGTGAGGTGTGTGTTTCGAAACTTGTGTCAAACATGCCAATTTTTGTACCACATCATCTTGATGGCATGACATTACATCAAGCTAGGTTTAAGTTTTTCTGATCATTTTTTAATTTTTCGGAATTAAAATGACATGGTACTCCATGCATACATATGCAGGTGTCCATGTCGTGCTACCAATAGGTTTGAAAATTCCTTCTAATTTACTACACATGGAATTAACTCGCACACAAGTACACAAATATGATTTTTCAAACCGTTATGGTTAGCGGTTTCATGTAGAGGTAGTTCGAATTTGAATTACGGTCATGAAATGGCTAGAAAATCACTTAAATGTCTTCAAAAGGTCAAATGGCCCATATATTTTTCCAAGAGAAAAAAATTGAAGGCTGTAAGAGGAAGCTATCTCCCGTTTGTCATCAAACATGCATTGTTCCCTCTCGGAACCACGAGCCTTCTAGTGAGTTGCTCCGGTTTGTGGGGGGTGTGTGTCCAAACTTTCGTTAAACTGGACAATTTTTTACCACGTCATCTTGATGACATGACATTACAACAAGCTAGGTTTCTTGTTTTTTTCATCATTTTTTAATTATTTGGAATTAAAATGCCATGGTACTCCATGCCTAATTGTGTCATAGCCGTTATACCAATATGTTTGAAAATTCCTTCCAATTTACTGCACACGGAATTAAATCACACACGAGTACACAAAATATGACTTTTCAAACCGTTATGGTTAGCTGTTGCATGTACATGTAGTTCAAAATTTAGTTACGATCATTAAATTGCTAGAAAATCACTTAAATGTCTTTAAAAGATCAAATGACCCCTATAATTTTCCAAATTTTCACATAACAGTTGCAGTAGTGCACATTAAAAGTTGAAAAATGTGAAGGCCGTAAGAGGAAGGAATCTCCTATTCGTCATCAAACATGCATTGTTCCCTCTTAGAACCACGAGCCTACTAATGAGTTTCTTCGATTTGTGAGGGGTGTGTGTCCAAACTTTCGACAAACATGCCAATTTTTGTACCACATCATCTTGATGGCATGACATTACATCAAGCAAGGTTTCAATTTCTTCTGATCATTTTTTTCATTTTTTTGGAATTAAAATGCCATGGCACTCCATGCATACATATGCATGTGTCCATGTTGTGAGACCAATAGGTTTGAAAAGGCCTTCTAATTTACTGCACATAAAATTAACTCACACACAAGTAGACAAATATAATTTTCCAAACCGTAATGGTTAGCCATTGCATGTAGAGGTTGTTCGAATTCTAATTACGGTCATTAAATGGAAAGAAAATCAATTAAATGTCTTCAAAAGGTCAAATGACACCTAAAATTTTCCAAATTTTCACATGACAGTTGTATTAGTGCACGTTACACGTAGAAAAAAGTTGAAGGTCGTAAGAGGAAGCTATCTCCCATTCACCATCAAACATGCATTGTTCCCTCTCGGAACCACGAGCCTACTGGTGAGTTGCTCCGGTTTGTGAGGGGTGTGTTTCCAAACTTGCGGCAAACATGCCAATTTTTGTACCACATCATCTTGATGGCATGACATTACATCAAGCTAGGTTTCAACTTTTTCTGATCATTTTTTTTAATTTTTTGGAATGAAAATGACATGGCACTCCATGCATACATAGGCAGGTGTCCATGTCGCGAGAACAATAGGTTTGAGAATTCCTTCTAATTTACTGCACATGGAATTAACTCGCACACAAGTACACAAATATGATTTTTCAAACCGTTATGGTTAGCGGTTGCATGTAGATGTAGTTCGAATTTGAATTACAGTCATGAAATGGCTAGAAAATCACTTAAATGTCTTCAAAAGGTCAAATGAACTATAAAATTTACAATTTTTCACATGACAGTTGTATTAGTGCATGTTACACGTAGAAAAAAAATATAGGCTATAAGAGGAAGCTATCTCCTGTTTGTCATCAAACATGCATTGTTCCCTCGCAGAACCACGAGCCTTCTAGTGAGTTGCTCCGGTTTGTGGGGGGTGTGTGTCCAAACTTTCGTTAAACAGGACAATTTTTTACCACATCATCATGATGGCATGACATTACAACAAGCTAGGTTTCTTGTTTTTTTCATCATTTTTCAATTTTTTGGAATTAAAATGCCATGGTACTCTATGCCTAATTGTGTCATAGCCATTAGACCAATATGTTTGAAAATTCCTTCCAATTTACTGCACATGGAATTAAATCACACACAAGTACACAAAATATGACTTTTCAAACCATTATGGTTAGCTGTTGCTTGTACATGTAGTTCAAATTTTAATTACGATCATTAAATTGCTAGAAAATCACTTAAATGTCTTTAAAATATCAAATGAGCCCTATAATTTTCCAAATTTTGACATAACAATTGTAGTAGTGCACATTAAAAGTTGAAAAATGTGAAGGCTGTAAGAGGAAGGAATCTCCTATTCGTCATCAAACATGCATTGTTCCCTCTTAGAACCACGAGCCTACTAATGAGTTGCTCCGGTTTGTGAGGGGTGTGTGTCTAAACTTTCGACAAACATGCCAATTTTTGTACCACATCTTCTTGATGGCATGACATTACATCAAGCCAGGTTTCAATTTTTTCTAATCATTTTTTCAATTTTTTGGAAATAAAATGCCATGGCACTCCATGCAAACACATGCATGTGTCCATGTCGTGAGACCAATAGGTTTGAAAAGGCCTTCTAATTTACTGCACATAAAATTAACTCACACACAAGTACACAAATATGATTTTCCAAACCGTTATGGTTAGCCATTGCATATAGAGGTAGTTCAAATTCTAATTACGGTCATTAAATGGCAAGAAAATCACTTAAATGTCTTCAAAAGGTCAAATGACACCTAAAATTTTCCAAATTTCACATGACAGTTGTATTAGTGCACGTTACATGTAGAAAAAAATTGAAGGCCGTAAGAGGAAGCTATCTCCCATTCATCATCAAACATGCATTGTTCCCTCTCGGAACCACGAGCCTATTGCTGAGTTGCTCCGGTTTGTGAGGGGTGTGTTTCCAAACTTGCGGCAAACATGCCAATTTTTGTACCACATCATCTTGATGGCATGACATTACATCAAGCTAGGTTTCAAGTTTTTCTGATCATTTTTTTAATTTTTTGAATGAAAATGACATGGCACTCCATGCATACATAGGCAGGTGTCCATGTCGCGAGAACAATAGGTTTGAGAATTCCCTCTAATTTACTGCACATGGAATTAACTCGCACACAAGTACACAAATATGAATTTTCAAACCGTTATGGTTAGCAGTTGCATGTAGATGTAGTTCGAATTTGAATTACAGTCATGAAATGGCTAGAAAATCACTTAAATGTCTTCAAAAGGTCAAATGACCTATAAAATTTTACAATTTTTCACATGACAGTTGTATTAGTGCATGTTACACGTAGAAAAAAATTATAGGCTGTAAGAGGAAGCTATCTCCCGTTTGTCATCAAACATGCATTGTTCCCTCGCGGAACCACGAGCCTTCTAGTGAGTTGCTCCGGTTTGTGGGGGGTGTGTGTCCAAACTTTCGTTAAACAGGACAATTTTTTACCACATCATCTTGATGGCATAACATTACAACAAGCTAGGTTTCTTGTTTTTTTCATCATTTTTCAATTTTTTGGAATTAAAATGCCATGGTACTCCATGCCTAATTGTTTCATAGCCATTAGACCAATATGTTTGAAAATTCCTTCCAATTTACTGCACATGGAATTAAATCACACACAAGTACACAAAATATGACTTTTCAAACCGTTATGGTTAGTTGTTGCTTGTACATGTAGTTCAAATTTTAATTACGATCATTAAATGGCTAGAAAATCACTTAAATGTCTTTAAAAGATCAAATGACCCCTATAATTTTCCAAATTTTGACATAACAATTGTAGTAGTGCACATTAAAAGTTGAAAAAATGTGAAGGCCGTAAGAGGAAGGAATCTCCTATTCGTCATCAAACATGCATTTTTCCCTCTTAGAACCACGAGCCTACTAATGTGTTGCTCCGGTTTGTGAGGGGTGTGTGTCCAAACTTTCGACAAACATGTCAATTTTTGTACCACATCTTCTTGATGGTATGACATTACATCAAGCCAAGTTTCAATTTTTTCTGATCATTTTTTCAATTTTTTGGAATTAAAATGCCATGGCACTCCATGCATACATATGCATGTGTCTATGTCGTGAGACCAATAGGTTTGAAAAGACCTTCTAATTTACTGCACATAAAATTAACTCACACACAAGTACACAAATATGATTTTCCAAACCATTATGGTTAGCCATTGCATGTAGAGGTAGTTCGAATTCTAATTACAGTCATTAAATGGCAAGAAAATCAATTAAATGTCTTCAAAAGGTCAAATGACACCTAAATTTTTCCAAATTTTCACATGACAGTTGTATTAGTGCATGTTACACGTAGAAAATAATTGAACGCCGTAAGAGGAAGCTATCTCGCATTCATCATCAAACATGCATTGTTCCCTCTCGGAACCACGAGCCTACTGGTGAGTTGCTCTGGTTTGTGAGGGGTGTGTTTCCAAACTTGCGGTAAACATGCCAATTTTTGTACCACATCATCTTGATGGCATGACATTACATGAAGCTAGGTTTCATGTTTTTTTGATCATTTTTTAATTTTTTGGAATGAAAATGGCATGGCACTACATGCATACATAGGCAGGTGTCCATGTCGCGAGACCAATAGGTTTGAAAATTCCTTCTAATTTACTGCACATGGAATTAACTCGCACACAAGTACACAAATATGATTTTTCAAACCGTTATGGTTAGCGGTTGCATGTAGATGTAGTTCGAATTTTAATTACGGTCATGTAATGGCTAGAAATTACTTAAATGTCTTCAAAAGGTCAAATGACCCATAAAAGTTTCCAATTTTTCACATGACAGTTGTATTAGTGCATGTTACACGTAGAAAAAAATTATAGGCTGTAAGAGGAAGCTATCTCCCGTTTGTCATCAAACATGCATTGTTCCCTCTCGGAACCACGAGCCTTCTAGTGGGTTGCTCCGGTTTGTGGGGGTGTGTGTCCAAACTTTCGTTAAACAGGACAATTTTTTACCACATCATCTTGATGGCATGACATTACAACAAGCTAGGTTTCTTGTTTTTTCATCATTTTTCAATTTTTGGAATTAAAATGCCATGGTACTCCATGCCTAATTGTGTCATAGCCGTTATACCAATATGTTTGAATATTCCTTCCAATTTACTGCACATGGAATTAAATCACACACAAGTACACAAAATATGACTTTTCAAACAGTTATGGTTAGCTGTTGCTTGTACATGTAGTTCAAATTTTAATTACGATCATTAAAAGGCTAGAAAAGCACTTAAATGTCTTTAAAAGATCAAATGACCCCTATAATTTTCCAAATTTTGACATAACAATTGTAGTAGTGCACATTAAAAGTTGAAAAAATGTGAAGGCCGTAAGAGGAAGGAATCTCCTATTCATCATCAAACATGCATTGTTCCCTCTTAGAACCACGAGCCTACTAATGAGTTGCTCCGGTTTGTG
The DNA here is from genome assembly GCA_902687465.1 of Secale cereale. Lineage (NCBI taxonomy): Eukaryota > Viridiplantae > Streptophyta > Magnoliopsida > Poales > Poaceae > Secale > Secale cereale. Next base: position 338,143,679 of record LR738710.1, on the reverse strand, counting down.
AGGGGTGTGTGTCCAAACTTTTGACAAACATGCCAATTTTTGTACCGCATCTTCTTGATGGCATGACATTACATCAAACCAGGTTTCAATTTTTTCTGATCATTTTTTCAATTTTTTGGAATTAAAATGCCATGGCACTCCATGCATACATATGCATGTGTCCATGTCGTGAGACCAATAGGTTTGAAAAGGTCTTCTATTTTACTTCACATAAAATTAACTCACACACAATTACACAAATATGATTTTCCAAACTTTTAAGGTTAGCCATTGCATGTAGAGGTAGTTCGAATTTAATGACGGTCATTAAATGGGAAGAAAATCAATTAAATGTCTTTAAAATGTCAAATGACCCCTAAAATTTTCCAAATTTTCACATGACAGTTGTATTAGTGCACGTTACACGTAGAAAAAAATTGAACGCCGTAAGAGGAAGCTATCTCAAAATTCATCATCAAACATGCATTGTTCCCTCTCGGAACCACGAGCCTACTTGTGAGTTGCTCCAGTTTGTGAGGGGTGTGTTTCCAAACTTGCGGCAAACATGCCAATTTTTGTACCACATCATCTTGATGGCATGACATTACATCAAGCTAGGTTTCATGTTTTTTTGATCATTTTTTAATTTTTTGGAATGAAAATGACATGGCACTCCATGCATACATAGGCAGGTGTCCATGTCGCGAGACCAATAGGTTTGAAAATTCCTTCTAATTTACTGCACATGGAATTAAATCGCACACAAGTAAACAAATATGATTTTTCGAACCGTTATGATTAGCGGTTGCATGTAGATGTAGTCCAAATTTTAATTACGGTCATGAAATGGCTAGAAAATCACTTAAATGTCTTCAAAAGGTCAAATGACCCATAAAATTTTCCAATTTTTCATATGACAGTTGTATTAGTGCATGTTACACGTAGAAAAAAATTGAAGGCTGTAAGAGGAAGCTATCTCTCGTTTGTCAACAAACATGCATTGTTCCCTCTTGAAACCACGAGCCTTCTAGTGAGTTTCTCCGGTTTGTGGGGGGTGTGTGTCGAAACTTTCGTTAAACAGGACAAGTTTTTTACCACATCATCTTGATGGCATGACATTACAACAAGCTAGGATTATTGTTTTGTCATCATTTTTTTATTTTTTGGAATTAAAATGCCATGGTACTCCATGCCTAATTGTGTCAGCGCCGTTATACCAATATGTTTGAAAATTCCTTCCGATTTACTGCACATGGAATTAAATCACACACAAGTACACAAAACATGACTTTTCAAACCGTTATGGTTAGCTGTTACATGTACATGTAGTTCAAATTTTAATTACGATTTTTGAATGGCTAGAAAATCACTTAAATATCTTTAAAAGACCAAATGACCCCTATACTTCTCCAAATTTTCACATAACAGTTGTAGTTGTGCACATTAAAAGTTGAAAATGTGAAGGTCGTAAGAGGAAGGAATCTCCTATTCGTCATCAAACATGCATTGTTCCCTCTTAGAACCACAAGCCTACTAATGAGTTGCTCCGGTTTGTCAGGGGTGTGTGTCCAAACTTTCGACAAACATGCCAATTTTTGTACCACATCATCTTGATGGCATGACATTACATCAAGCCAGGTTTCAATTTTTTCTGATCATTTTTTCATATTTTTTGAATTAAAATGCTGTGGCACTCCATGCATACATATGCATGTGTCCATGTCATAAGACAAATAGGTTTGAAAATTTGTTCTAATTTACTGCACATAAAATTAACTCACACACAAGTACACAAATATGATTTTCCAAACCGTTATGGCTAGCCATTGCATGTAGAGGTAGTTCGAATATGAATTACGGTCATTAAATGGCAAGAAAATTAATTAAATGTCTTCAAAAGGTCAAATGACCCCTAAATTTTTACAAATTTTCACATGACAGTTGTATTAGTAAACATTACACGTAGAAAAAAATTGAAGGCCGTAAGAGTAAGCTATCTCCCATTCATCATCAAACATGCGTTGCTCCCTCTCGGAACCACGAGCCTTCTAGTGAGTTGCTCCGGTTTGTGAGGGGTGTGTGTCCAAACTATTGTCACGCATGCCAATTTTTTTACCACATCATCTTGGTGGCTGACATTACATCAACCGAGGTTTCATGTGTTTCTGATTTTTTTTCATTTTTTGGAATTTAATTGCCATGGCACTCCATGCTTAATTGCGTCATAGCCGTTAGACCAATATGTTTGAAAATTCCTTCCAATTTACTGCACATGGAATTAAATCACACACAAGTACATAAAATATGACTTTTCCAACCGTTATGATTAGCCGTTGCATGTAGATGTAGTTCAAATTTGAATTACGGTCATTAAGTGGGTAGAAAATCACTTAAATGTGTGTAAAAGATCAAATGACCACTAGAATTTTCCAATTTTTCACATAACACTTGTAGTAGTGCAGATTAAACGTAGAAAAAATTCGTCATCAAACATGCATTGTTCCCTCTTGGAACCACGAGCCTTCTAGTGAGTTGCTCCGGTTTGTGGGGTGTGTGTGTGTCCAAACTTTCGTTAAACAGGACAATTTTTTTACCACATCATCTTGATGGCATGACATTACAACAAGCTAGGTTTCTTGTTTTTTTCTTCATTTTTTAATTTTTTGGAATTAAAATGCGATGGCACTCCATGCCTAATTGTGTCATAGTCGTTAGACCAATATGTTTGAAAATTCCTTCCAATTTACTGCACATGGAATTAAATCACACACAAGTACACAAAATATGACTTTTCAAACCGTTATGGTTAGCTGTTGCATGTACACGTAGTTCTAATTTTAATTACGATCATTAAATGGCTAGAAAATCACTTAAATGTCTTTAAAAGATCAAAGGACCCCTAGAATTTTCCAAATTTTCACATAACAGTTGTAGTATAACACATTAAACATAGATAAAATTTGAAGGCCGTAAGAGGAAGGAATCTCATATTCGTCATCAAACATGCATTGTTCCCTCTCAGAACCACGAGCCTACTAATGAGTTGCTCCAGTTTGTGAGGGGTGTGTGTCTAAAATTTCAACAAACATGCCAATTTTTGTACCACATCATCTTGATGGCATGACATTACATCAAGCCAGGTTTCAAGTTTTTCTGATCATTTTTTCAATTTGATGGAATTAAAATGCCATGGCACTCCATGCATACATATGCATGTGTCCATGTCGTGAGACCAATAGGTTTGAAAATTCCTTCTAATTTACTGCACATAAAATTAACTCACACACTAGTACACTAATATGATTTTCCAAACCATTATGGTTAGCCATTGCATGTACACTACAGGAAGCTGCTAGTTTGCCGTCTGTGAGCATCTTTGCCGTCAGCATTTCACCGAGGTAGATGGCAAAGCTAGGTTTGCCATCAACTGCAGATGGCAAAGTCATCCTGATGATAAATCTCTGATTTGCCGTCTAGGCTGTAGGTTGCTGACGGCAAATCTAGCAAAAGGATGACGGCAAAAAAACAAAGACGGCAAACCTGCTCTTCGCCGTCTGTTGTTTAGTTGGTTGACGGCAAAGTATGGACACGTGTCTAGTCTGACTGTGGGTAACGGTGCCGTAGTTTTGCCGTCTGTTTTTGCTACCTACTGACGGCAAAGATAGTTACTTTGCCGTCTATTTTGTGAACTGCTGACGACAAACGTATAGAAAAAAATTCACAACGGGCCTTGCTTTGCCGTCTCGTTTTGGACCCACTGACAGCAAATGAACGGGAACAAAAAAACAACCCCGTACGCCTGGGCCCCGACCGCACTTATCCATCCTTGCGCCCCGACCACACGATATCCCTCCACCGCGCCGCCATCGCCCGTCTCTGCGTCCACCGCGCCGCCACCGCCCGTCTCCGCCTCCACCGCGCCGCCGCCGCCCATCTCTGCCTCCACAGCGCCGCCACCGCCCGTCTCCGCCACCACCACACCGCCGTCGGGGCCCTTGTCCATAGCGCGCCCCACCCGTCCTCCTACAATGGCGCGACCGCCACCGGGCCATCCTCCCCTGCCCTAGCGCCACGGCTATCGTTGGCAGCACCGCCGCCGGTTCCCGCCTACGCATCCGCCGCCACTGGTCGCCACCGAAGCCGGGCACCACCTCCCCCTCTGCCCTCAGCCATCTCTGCCCCACCCCACGGTGAGTACCGCTCCACATCTCTGTTCCTATTCTTTTTAGATGGATAGAGCAGTATCTGTGGATTGAAGTATGTAAGGATGGATGCGTAGATGGATGTATGGATGATTTGCTGATGGATGTATCCCTTTTCATTTTCTTCATCCTAAATTTTTTTGTACAAGGCAGCCTTGTGCTTGTCCCAATGGCAGTGCCAGGATCTAAACCTAGTGATGTCAAGCTTTACAAAATGAAAAACATTATAGACAAATTGAACAGGGGAAGAAAATAGCATACTTTGTTTGAAACATGCTTGTTCTCAAACAAAAGGAATCAAACATACTTATCCATTGACCATTACCGAACTTAAGATCTGTCAAGTGACAAAATAGGATTTTCTTAGAGAGAGAAGATCTGAATTTTTTAAGAAGAGAAAAGATTGGAAGAGAAAGAAAATAATTTAGAGCTTATAAGTAAAAGTGGAATAAAAGGGGAAGCGGATGCTGAGCTCGCCGATCGCCGGAGGTGCAGCAGTGTGAGAAGCCGAGGTGGATGTGCTCACGATGGTGATTCAGGCCACGGGCTGCCTCCATGCTCTTTTTTCACGAAACGGCGCCGCTAACTCAGAGATAGGTGTGCTCGGCGTACATCTTGTACACAAGCAGGAGGGTGAAAAGGAGAGATCTTGAAGGAACAATCACGGGAATTGAGGATCTGCCGATCGGGGTAGTTAACTAATCGGATTTATGTTGCTTCTTTTTGCTAATGGGCCAGCCAAATCTCACGCTAAGCAAATGTCAACTAGGCTTTGTGTAGTCAATTTTTACTTAGCGGTGAGATAAGCCTACGGCAGAGATCTTCGACTTGCCAAAATCCCGTGTAGTCACTTGACCACAACGTAGCTTCGCCACTGGCGTGTCCATAATATGGTTGTTCTGCAAGCCAAAATTTCATTTTTTTTATTGATGCTCTTAAGAAATTAAATGCTCAGTTTTTTGCAACATGCTTAGATTGGAGAAGACAAGCCAGGGAGTCTAGTCTTGCTACACATATATATATATATGATTGTCAAAGTAGGAGTAGAATCCAAGGGGGGCAATTGTTTTCCTGCAAGTAATCTGTAAATTTGAATCAATTTCAGTGTTTTCATTATTGTACCAAGTACCAACCCTGCACGAGAGGCCAGTTACTTCCGTGGTTTCTTTCTTGCTTATATTATTTAAACGTTGTTGAACTGCGAGATCATGTTGATGATGTTTTTATATAGATTGTTCTGTGAGTACTTATGTTGGTTGTGCCGGTGCTTTTCATGTACATGGATTTTCTCTTCACCTCCAGGAGCAATGTCCATCCCGTTGCATTGCCATCGTCGTTCGACTACCGCCTCTACGGTCTACGGGTGAGCTTGACTGTCATCTCCTCCCCCTCCCCTATTTTCTTCGTTCCGGTCGTCGTGCCGATGCCACTAGATTTTATTTTCATGTCAAATCTTGTGACCTAGGCGTCTAGCGTTCGAAACGGTGGCATCTATAAATATGCATGTCTTTGCATATTTATAACCGTCGTCCTTTCGAATTGTCCACGTTATCCATGGACAGCCCGTGTACGTGTAGATTGGGTTTCGTTTCCCGTGCTCTACTTTGGTCCTTGGCAAAATTTCGTCAGTGCCACCTCGTTGTTCTTCGAGTGCACATTCTCTCGGCTTGTTGTCGAGACGTGTATCTAGAGAACAGCGGGGAGGTCCTGCCGAAATTTTGCCTCAGACCGGAGTAGAGCATGGGAAACGAACCCAATCTACATGTACTCGGGTGGGGTTAGGACCCATCTTTACCTATTAGAGATAGGATTCAATCCATGAATGCACGTTTCACTTTTGTATGGTAAATAATTAAAACCATGGCGTAAATAATATGACAAAGGTAATTAGTTGTGTACCTAGTCTTAATTACATTATACATAACTTGATGAATATGAATTTGGTGCCCCTACCGTCAGTGCAAGTACCAGTATGAATGATCGTGAGTGGATGTACGCTGGCCACCCTAGTCAGGCTGGCATGACCACAGAATGGGTGACGAAGACCAATGAATTCGTAGAGGTAGCATTTGCTAGTGGCCAAAGAAAAAGTTGGTGTCCCTACTTGAAGTGTGGCAACGGCAGAGAACAGGCAAAGGAGACGATTTGTGTGCACCTGCAGAAGCATGGGTTTAAGCGTGGGTATACCCGGTGGACCCTTCATGGCGAGCCAGAACGTAGCACAAAGGAGGTGGTGCGTCGGCGAACCGACGACAATGGTACCGGGATCGTTGACATCGTAGCTGACTTCAATGATGCACGTGAAGAGGGATCAGAGGAAGAATCGGAGGAGTCTGCACGGGCCTTCTTAGATATGTTGAATTCCTCACAACAACCTCTTCACGACCACACAAACCAATGTCAGCTGGATGCCATTTCACAAGCAATGTCTTTTAAAAACCCAGTTCAACATGAGCAGAGATTGCTTTAATTCGATGATGGCCCCTTGGGGTCGCCCTCTCCCCGAAAGTCACAAACTAGCTAAAAGCTGGTATGAGAAGAAAATCCTTCGTGCACTTAAGATGCCCTATGAGCAGATACATGCTTGTCCAAACGGATGTGTCTTATTTACGAAAGAGTATGCCGATGACAAGTATTGCCCCAAGTGCAAAGCCTCTAGGTATGTCGAGAGAGACCTCAGTGATGGTACGAAGAAGCAGAGCAACGTCCCTGCAAATTTTCTTTGATATTTTCCAATCTTGCCAAGAATTCAATGTCTTTACTTGAACGAAAATATAGCCAAACAGATGACGTGGCACAAATATGGGATAAGACGCGACGAAGGTGATCATGGGAGACCGATGCTGATACATCCGTCTTGTGCCCAATCATGGAAGAATTTCAATCTAATACATCATGAGAAAGCAAAAGAGGCAAAGAATGCACGAGTTGCCATCGGACTCGATGGGTTCAATCCGTTTGGTATGGTGTCAAAGACATATAGTTGTTGGCCCATGTTTGTTGTTCCCCTCAACCTCCCCCCGGCGCCATAATGCAACACAAGCACATGTTCCTGTCGTTGATAATTCCAGGGCCCAAGTATCCAGGGAAGAATATAAGTGTGTACATGCAACCACCGATAGATGAGTTGAAAGAAGCTTGGATGAACGGGATACAGACATACGACGATGCTAGCAAAATGAACTTCACAATGCATGTTTGGTACAAGTACTCACTTCATGACTTGAAGAAGAGACGGATTGTGATCCATATGATCCCAACTATTTTTAGTCGTAGTGTTCAACTGTAATGTTGATTTTGTACTAGTTGCTTTACCATGACCCAGATGATCTCAAACATGTTGTAATGTTGAATTTGTAATATTTTTGAACTTATGCTTATCTATTTGAAGTATAATGTAGTTTTTGTACTATAATTGCCTTGGTAATTCTCATTGCGTATGTTTTTTGAACTTATGCTTATTTATTTGAACTGTAATGTATTTGTACTACAACTGCACTAGTAATTCTTATTGTGAATGATCTTTGAACTTATGCTTATTTATTTGAACTATTTTGTATTTGTACTATTGCATTAGTAATTCTTATTGCGATAATTGTTTGAACTTATGCTTATTTATTTGAACTATAATCTTGTATTTGTACTAATTGCTTTACTTTTTGTCATAGCAGGTGAGTGAAGTATGGTGGGCCCGCTACTATTTTGCCTCTTTTCGTCATCTTGTTAGCGAATCTTATTCTATCTCCTAATTAATAGGCGACTCGGTTTAATTGGTGTCCCGAGTCCTTTTTCTTACCGTCATCACCTGTCAGTCGTCCTTTTGATTGATTATAAGTTGTACACATAACGCACAAAGAGTTTTGCCCCGGCTGGGTTGCACTCATACGCATTAGGCAAAGCTAGCTAGATGATCAATCAGAAAGCACACATTTCACTTAAAAATTGTTTTGTACCGGCTGGAAGTACAAGTACGTTTAGGGACGCATCCGATGGCTGTTAGCACACGTGAAATAGTCCAGTCATGGAGCTCCTTCACTGTAGTTGAGTTAGTTTTGCAAATACTATAGTATTGAAATCACGACTTTTAGAGGTGACGAAACAGCTCGCTGTAATTAATACTGTGGTAATCTAAAAAATTGTAGTATTCACAAAATACATAGAAAATACTTTGTTATCAAACAAGGCCAGATTTAGGTGTGAAAATTACTACACCAAAATAATTTTCTCTATATTGTATTTGCAGGATTTCTATAGATGCGAGGATGGAAAGTTGGAGGAGGCACGAGCGGTCGTCAACGGACATTGCCCGAAGCTTGTGCATTATTTGATGCATGAGGCATGCCCTTTAGCCGTCCACACTTATATGGCAACTCAAGGCTATAAGAGTCTTGATAAGAAAGCCGGTAGGAGACTCCGTCTTCAGAAAGACATGTTCATGGAGGTAAAGCATATTCATGCTTGTTATTTCCTCAACAGCCTATCATGTAATTTCTTTTTGACGTATATGAGATGCAGTTGATCAATTAGGTTACTCCGAGATGGTGCGCCGATAAGGGGGAGTGTTGGGAGCGGATCGTGGACTATTGGTGTTCCAAAGAGTATAGGGCGAAAAACAAAGATTATAGAAATCGGCAAGCCGCAATGCAGGATCCACCACACCATCAAGGCAACTTGAACCTTATGGAGTTCGATGAACATTGGGTATATCTTCCCATATCGATTTGTTCTTCATAAGCTTTTTCTTGTCATACATGTTGCCAATCCTTGTGATGAAATCTTATTCATGTTGCTTTGGTTGCAGGCGTCTCACCATAGTGCTCCATTGCCCAACCTTTTCGTCTCGTATGCTTTGGCCCATAAGGCATCGTACAGATCAGCCACGCCTTACGACGAGAATGACACAGCGTCCGCGTACTCCAGCAAGACCGCCTATGATCGGATGGAGAAATATAAAGGGATGGCAAAAGAGTTGAAAGTACCCGAGTATGATGTGACAATAGAGCCCCTTGACCATGCGTTGGTTATGATCTCTAGAGAAGGCAGGAAACATGGCAAGGAAGCAATTGTAGGAGGCATGTTTCCTAGCTCCTCCCGTAGCTCTCTCCCCGAATACAAAGCTCGGTTAGGTATCTCTAAATCTTCTACATGTAAACGCTCGACTCCAGCTACGGTTGAGGTGGAGGTATTCTATACAAGTCCTTCTATATATGTTTTTTAATTCATACTTATTGTTGGATTGAAGATGCGATGGCCATGGCATATTCTACAGGCCTGACTGGCAGAGGAGAGGCGAGTGAGAGCGGAGGAGAGGCGAGTGGTGGCGGAGGAGACGACGGAGGAGAGGCGACTGGCGGAGGTGAAGTTGCAGGTGGTGTTGGCCGAGGAGAGGCGATTGGCTGATGAGAGGACACAGCAGGCGGTGTTGGCACAAACTATTCAATGCTTTGCAATGTTTGCGGTTAGTTCCTTAATTGCCAAACACATACATGAACTCTTCTACTACCCGTACTTAATCTTCACTCAAACATAATTTGCAGGCTTATTGTGCCCAGAATGGTATGCCTGCTATGCAGATGCCTCATCAATCAGGCCATGGATCTAATACTGATGGATCTTCACAAGCGCGAGGCCCAAGCGGCAACAACCTTGGTGGTTCTTCGAATGTTTGAGATCGAGTATGGTTAGTGCCTACATATCTCATTTAAATAGGTCTTAAATTTGTCAACGTAGAGACAAGTAGCTATATGGATTCTTGAAGATCAAACTTATAAGTAAAGACAAGTAGAGACCATTTGAAACATTTCAAACTAAGATACATTTGAAAAATTTCAACCATAATCTTAATTAACTATATGCATTCTTGAAGCTATTTATTTTCATGATTTAGAGACCACTTGAAGATATTCATGATTTAGAGACAAGTAGATACTTATTTTCATGATTTAGAGACCATTTGAAGATCTCCATGTTTTAGAAACTTGTAAGTAGAGACCGTTTGAACCATTTACAGTTCAGACTTATAAGTAGACACAAGTATAGACCATTCGAAACCATGATCCATTTATTCTCATGATTTAGAGATCACTTGAAGCTATTTATTTTCATGATTTAGAGAGCACTCGAAGATATTCATGATTTGGAGTGTTGAATTGAACCAATCTTATAAGTAGACACAAGTAGCTATTTGTTCTCATGATTTAGAGAGCATTCTTGAAGATCTTTATGATCTAGTGTTAAATTAACATGTTCAAAATTGGATAAGTGCTCAAGAAACTCCATGTGTAGTGTTCAAGAAACTTGTAAGTAGAGACCGTTTGAACCATTTAAAGATCAGACTTATAAGTAGAGAAAAGTATAGACCATTTGAAACCATGATCCATTTATTCTCATGATTTAGAGACCACTTGAAGCTATTTATTTTCATGATTTAGAGAGCACTCGAAGATATTCATGATTTAGACTATTGAATTGAACCAGTCTTATAAGTAGACACAAGTAGCTATTTGTTTCATGATTTAGAGACCATTCTTGAAGATCTTCATGATCTGTGTGTTAAATTAACATGTTCAAAATTGGGTAAGTGTTCAAGAAACTCCATATGTAGTGTTCAAGAAACTTATAAGTAGAGACCGTTTGAACCATTTAAAGATCAGACTTATAAGTAGAGACAAGTATAGACCATTTGAAACCATGATCCATCAATTTATTCTCATGTTTAGAGACCACTTGAAGCTATTTATTTTCATGATTTAGAGAGCACTCGAAGATATTCATGATTTATAGTGTTGAATTGAACCAATCTTATAAGTAGACACAAGTAGCTATTTGCTTTCATGATTTAGAGAACATTCTTGAAGATCTTCATGATCTAGTGTTAAATTAACATGTTCAAAATTGGATAAGTGTGAAAGAAACTCCATATGTTGTAGAAGCTATTTATTTTGAAAACTCAATATGCAATATGGATCACCATTTATTTTGTTGCGTTGAAGTAATTTCTTTTGTCTATTTGGCATATTGATGATTTCAAACACGTTTTGTTCTTGGGCCAAAATGTGACAAACGCCATTCAATCTTGTAGGTTGCCACCTGGATGCTTTTGGAATACGACATGGACATGAAGGCATTTGTTGTAGTACCAAATATTAAGTAGTGATGCCATCTTTGTTCATCGTGTATTATATGTATGGGACTATATGATGTGGAACTTTGTTGTGGGACAATATGCTATGTTGTGTTGTACTGTATGCTATGGAACTTTGTTGTGGGATTATATGTATGGAACTATGTTGTGCTGTACTGTATGCTATAGAACTATGTTGTGATGTACTGTATGCTATGGAACTTTCATTTTGTATTATATTTGCTATGTAACTATGTTGTCCTGTAGTGTATGCTATGGAACTTTGTTCATTGTATATTATATTTGCCATGGAACTATGATGTCCAGTTAAGGTTCTGTGCTGTGTGGATCTTTGGTCTGGATCAAGGCGATTATTATATTATGTATTAAACTGTTGAATTTCTAATTTGCCAAAAAAAAGGCGCACCCTTTGCCGTCAGGAGGCAGGCAGCAAAGAATCATTGTCGTCTAGGGACAGACGGTGAACCTGACACATGCTGCTGTTTGGCATGGCATTTTGCTGTCTGGCCAACTGGTAGGCTGCCGGCAAAGAGGTGGCGCTTTGCCGTCTGGGCAGAGTCAGACTAGATGGCAAAGTTCTGCCATTTTGCCTACTATTCCACGGTACATATACGGCAAAGCTCCTCAACTTTCCCGTCTGAATTACCGACTGGCTGACGGCAAAGCTGTGAAACTTTGCCGTCTGGCTTGACAGTTGGTAGATCGCAAAATACTTGATGCCGTCAGTTATTCTGCCCGTTCCGTCTGCTCCTTTTTTTTGCCTTCTGAGTATATGTGATGACGGCAAACATCATGGACTGACGGTAAATTCTTTGCCGTCATCCAGAAAAAATAGCAGACGGCAAATAATTCTTTGCTGATTTATCTTTGCCGTCTGACTTCATCATCTACTTCCCGATGGCAAACCCTTTGCCGTCTGGATTTACGTCTTTGCCGTCTGTAATCCCCAGACAGCAAACTAGCAGTTTCCTGTAGTGGTAGATGTAGTTCGAATTTGAATTACGGTCATTAAATGGCTAGAAAATCACTTAAATGTCTTCAAAGGTCAAATGACACCTAAAATTTTCCAAATTTTCACATGACAGTTGTATTAGTGCACGTTACACGTAGCAAAAAATTGAAGGACGTAAGAGGAAGCTATCTCCCATTCATCATCAAACATGCATTGTTCCCTCTCGGAACCACGAGCCTTCTAGTGAGTTGCTCCGGTTTGTGAGGGGTGTGTGTCCAAACTGTTGTCACGCAAGACAATTTTTTTACCACATCATCTTGGTGGCTGACATTACATCAACCGAGGTTTCATGTGTTTTTGATTTTTTTTTTGATTTTTTGGAATTTAAATGCCATGGCACTCCATGCTTAATTGCGTCATAGCCGTTAGACCAATATGTTTGAAAATTCCTTCCAATTTACTGTGCATGGAACTAAATCACACACAAGTACACAAATATGATTTTTCAAACCGTTATGGTTAGCGGTTGCATGTAGATGCATTTCGAATTTTAATTATGGTCGTGAAATGGCTAGAAAATCACTTAAATGTCTTCAACGGGTCAAATGACCACTAAAAGTTTCCAATATTTCACATGACTGTTGTATCAGTGCATGTTACACGTAGAAAAAATTGATGGCTGTAAGAGGAAGCTATCTCCCATTTGTCATCAAATATGCATTGTTCCCTTTCGGAACCACGAGCCTTCTAGTGAGTTACTCCGGTTTGTGGGGGGTGTGTGTCCAAACTTTCATTAAATAGGACAATTTTTTTACCACGTCATCTTGATGGCATGACATTACAACAAGCTAGGTTTCTTGTTTTTCTCATCATTTTTTTATTGTTTGGAATTAAAATGCCATGTCACTCCATGCCTAATTGTGTCGTAGCCGTTAGACCAATATTTTTGAAAATTGCTTCCAATTTACTGCACATGGAATTAAATCACACACAAGTATGCAAAATATGACTTTTCAAACCGTTATGGTTAGCTGTTGCATGTACATGTAGTTTAAATTTTAATTACGATCATCAAATGGCTAGAAAATTACTTAAATGTCTTTAAAAGATCAAATGAACCCTAGAATTTTCGAAATTTTCACATAACAATTGTAGTAGTGCACATTAAACGTAGAAAAAATTTGAAGGCCGTAAGAGGAAGGAATCTCCTATTCGTCATGAAACATGCATTGTTCCCTCTCAGAACCACGAGCCTACTAATGAGTTACTCCGATTTGTGAGGGGTGGGTGTCCAAACTTTTGACGAACATGCCAATTTTTGTACCACATCATCTTGATGGCATGACATTACATCAAGCCAGGTTTCAAGTTTTTCTGATCATTTTTTCATTTTTTTGGAATTAAACTGCCATGGCACTCCATGCATACATATTCATGTGTCCATGTCGTGAGACCAATAGGTTTGAAAATTCCTTCTAATTTACTGCACACAAAATTAACTCACACACAAGTACACAAATATGATTTTCCAAAGCGTTATGGTTAGCCATTGCATGTAGATGTAGTTCGAATTTGAATTACGGTCATTAAATGGCTAGAAAATCACTTAAATGTCTTCAAAAGGTGAAATGACCCCTAAAATTTCCAAATTTTCACATGACAGTTGTATTAGTGCACGTCAGACATAGAAAAAAATTGAAGGCCGTAAGAGGAAGCTATCTCCCATTCGTCATCAAACATGCATTGTTCCCTCTCAGAACCACGAGCCTACTAGTGAGTTGCTCCGGTTTGTGATGGGTGTGTTTCCAAACTTGCGACAAACATGCCAATTTTTGTACCACATCATCTTAATGGCATGACATTACATCAAGCTAGGTTTCAAGTTTTTCTAATCATTTTTTATTTTTTTTTGGAATTAAAATGACATGGCACTCCATGCATACATATGCAGGTGTCCATATCGTGAGACCAATAGGTTTGAAAATTCCTTCTAATTTACTGCACATGGAATTAACTCGCACACAAGTACACAAATATGATTTTTCAAGCCGTTATGGTTAGCGGTTGCATGTAGATGTAGTTCGAATTTGAATTACGGTCATGAAATGGCTAGAAAATCACTTAAATTTCTTCAAATGGTCAAATGACCCTTAAACTGTTCCAAGTTTTCACATGACAGTTGTATTAGTGCATGTTACACGTAGAAAAAATTGAAGGCTGTAAGAGGAAACTATCTCCCGTTTGTCATCAAACATGCATTGTTCCCTCTCGGAACCACGAGCCTTCTAGTGAATAGCTCCGGTTTGTGGGGGGTGTTTCTCCAAACTTTTGTTAAACTGGACAATTTTTTTACCACGTCATCTTGATGGCATGACATTACAACAAGCTAGGTTTCTTGTTTTTTTTCTTCATTTTTTTAATTTTTTTGGAATTAAAATGCCATGGTACTCCATGCCTAATTGTGTCATAGCCGTTAGACAAATATGTTTGAAAATTCCTTCCAATTTACTTCACATGGAATTAAATCACACACAAGTACACAAAATATGACTTTTCAAACCGTTATCGTTAGTTGTTGCATGTACATGTAGTTCAAATTTTAATTACGATCATTAAATGGCTACAAAATCACTTAAATGTCTTTAAAATATCAAATGACACGTATAATTTTCCAAAATTTCACATAACAATTGTAGTAGTGCACATTAAACGTTGAAAATTTGTGAAGGCCGTAAGAGGAAGGAATCTCCTATTCGTCATGAAACATGCATTGTTCCCTCTCAGAACCACGAGACTACTAATGAGTTGCTCCGGTTTGTGAGGGGTGGGTGTCCAAACTTTCGACGAACATGCCAATTTTTGTACCACATCATCTTGATGGCATGACATTACATCAAGCCAGGTTTCAAGTTTTTCTGATCATTTTTTCAATTTTTTGGAATTAAAATGCCATGGCACTCCATGCATACATATGCATGTGTCCATGTCGTGAGACCAATAGGTTTGAAAATTCCTTCTAATTTACTGCACACAAAATTAACTCACACACAAGTACAGAAATATGATTTTCCAAAGCGTTATGGTTAGCCATTGCATGTAGATTTAGTTCGAATTTGAATTACGGTCACTAAATGGCTAGAAAATCACTTAAATGTCTTCAAAAGGTGAAGTGACCCCTAAAATTTTCCAAATTTTCCCATGACAGTTGTATTAGTGCACGTTACACATAGAAAAAAATTGAAGGCCGTAAGAGGAAGCTATCTCCCATTCATCATCAAACATGCATTGTTCCCTCTCGGAACCACGAGCCTACTAGTGAGTTTCTCCGGTTTGTGATGGGTGTGTTTCCAAACATGCGACAAACATGCCAATTTTTGTACCACATCATCTTGATGGCATGACATTACATCAAGCCAGGTTACAAGTTTTTCTGATCATTTTTTCAATTTTTTGGAATTAAAATGCCATGGCACTCCATGCATACATATGCAGGTGTCCATGTCGTGAGACTAATAGGTTTGAAAATTCCTTCTAATTTACTACACATGTAATTAACTCGCACACAAGTACACAAATATGATTTTTCAAACCGTTATGGTTAGCGGTTGCATGTAGATGTAGTTCAAATTTGCATTACGGTCATGAAATGGCTAGAAAATCACTTAAATGTCTTCAAATGATCAAATGACCCCGAAAATGTTCCAAGTTTTCACATGACAGTTGTATTAGTGCATGTTACACATAGAAAAAAAATTGAAGGCTGTAAGAGGAAACTATCTCCCGTTTGTCATCAAACATGCATTGTTCCCTCTCGGAACCACGAGCCTTCTAGTGAGTTGCTTCGGTTTGTGGGGTGTGTGTGTCCAAACTTTCGTTAAACAGGACAATTTTTTTACCACGTCATCTCGATGGCATGACATTACAACAAGCTAGGTTTCTTGTTTTTTTTCGTCATTTTTTAATTTTTTGGAATTAAAATGCCATGGTACTCCATGCCTAATTTTGTCATAGCCGTTAGACCAATATGTTTGAAAATTCCTTCCAATTTACATCACATGGAATTAAATCACACACAAGTACACAATATATGACTTTTCAAACCATTATGGTTAGCTATTGCATGTACATGTAGTTCAAATTTTAATTACGATCATTAAATGGCTAGAAAATCACTTAAATGTCTTTAAAAGATCAAATGACCCCTAGAATTTTCCAAATTTTCACATAACAGTTGTAGTAGTGCACATTAAACGTTGAATAAATGTGAAGGTCGTAAGAGGAAGGAATCTCCTCTTCGTCATCAAACATGCATTGTTCCCTCTCAAAACCATGAGCCCACTAATGAGTTGCTCCGGTTTGTGAGGGGTGTGTGTCCAAACTTTCGACAAACATGCCAATTTTTGTACCATTGCATCTTGATGGCATGACATTACATCAAGCCAGGTTTCAAGTTTTTCTGATCATTTCTTCAATTTTTTGGAATTAAAATCCGATGGCACTCCATGCATACATATGCATGTGTCCATGTCGTGAGACCAGTAGGTTTGAAAATTCCTTCTTATTTACTGCACATAAAATTAACTCACACACAAATACACAAATATGATTTTCCAAACCGTTATGGTTAGCCATTGCATGTAGATGTAGTTCAAATTTGAATTACGGTCATTAAATGGCTAGAAAATCACTTAAATGTCTTCAAAAGGTCAAATGACCCCTAAAATTTTCCAAATTTTCACATCATAGTTGTATCAGTGCACGTTACACGTAGAAAAAAATTGAAGGCCGTAAGAGGAAGCTATCTCCCATTCATCATCAAACATGCATTGTTCCCTCTCGGAACCACAAGCCTTCGAGTGAGTTGCTCTGGTTTGTGAGGGGTGTGTGTCCAAACTGTTGTCATGCATGCCAATATTTTTACCACATCATCTTGGTGGTTGACATTACATCAACCAAGGTTTCATGTGTTTCTGATTTTTTTTAAAATTTTTTGGAATTTAATTGCCATGGCACTCCATGCTTAATTGCGTCATAGCTGTTAGACCAATATGTTTGAAAATTCCTTCCAATTTACTACACATGGAATTAAATCACACACAAGTACACAAAATATGACTTTTCAAACCGTTATGATTTGCCGTTGCATGTAGATGTAGTTCAAATTTGAATTACGGACATTAAATGGCTAGAAAATCAGTTAAATATCTTTAAAAGATCAAATGACCCCTAGAATTTTCCAATTTTTCACATAACACTTGTAGTAGTGCAGATTAAACATAGAAAAAATTTGAAGGCCGTAAGAGGAAGGAATCTCCTGTTTCCAGACTTTCGACAAACATGCCAATTTTTGTACCACATCATCTTGATGGCATGACATTACATCAAGCTATTTTCAAGTTTTTCTGATCATTTTTAATTTTTTTGGAATTAAAATGCCATGGCACTCCATGCATACATATGCATGTGTCCATGTCGTGAGACCAATAGGATTGGAAATTCCTTCTTATTTACTGCACATGGAATTCACTCTCACACAAGTACACAAATATGATTTTTCAAACCGTTATGGTTAGCCGTTGCATGTAGATGTAGTCCAAATTTGAATTACGGTCATTCAATGGCTAGAAAATCACTTAAATGTCTTCAAATGGTCAAATGACCCCTAAAATGTTCTTAATTTTCACATGATAGTTGTATTAGTGCATGTTACACGTTGGAAAAATTTGAAGGCCATAATAGGAAGCTATCTCTCGTTCGTCATCAAACATGTATTATTCCCTCTCGGAACCACGAGCCTTCTAATTAGTTGCACAAGTTTGTGAGGGGTGTGTGTCCAAACTTTCCTTAAATAGGACAATTTTTTACCACGTCATCTTGATGGATTGACATTACATAAAGCAAGGTTTCTTGTTTTTCTGATCATTTTTTATTTTTTTGGAATTAAAATGCCATAACACTTCATGCCTAATTGTGTCATAGTCATTAGACCAATATGTTTGAAAATTCCTTCCAATTTACTGCACATGGAATTAAATCACACACAAGTACACAAAATATGACTTTTTAAACCGTTATGGTTAGTTGTTGCATGTACATGTAGTTCAAATTTTAATTACGATCATTAAGTGGCTAGAAAATCACTTAAATGTCTTTAAAAGATCAAATGACCCCTAGAAATTTCCCAAATTTTCACATAACAGTTGTAGTAGTGCACATTAAACGTAGAAATTTTTTGAAGGTCTTAAGAGGATGGAATCTCCTGTTCATCAGAACCACGAGCCTACTAACGAGTTGCTCCAGTTTGTGAGGGGTGTGTGTCCAAACTTTCGACAAACATGCCAATTTTTGTACCACAACATCTTAATGGCATGACATTACATCAAGCCAGGTTTCAAGTTTTGCTGATCATTTTTTCAAATTTTTGGAATTAAAGTGCCATGGCACTCCATGCATACATATGCATGTGTCCATGTCGTGAGACCAATAGGTTTGAAAATACCAACTAAATTACTGCACATGGAATTAACTCTCACACAAGTACACAAATATGATTTTTCAAACCATTATGGTTAGCCGTTGCATGTAGATGTAGTTCGAATTTGAATTACGGTCATTAAATGGCTATAAAATCACTGAAATGTCTTCAAAGGGTCAAATGACCCCTAAAATTTCCAAATTTTCACATGACAGTTGTATTAGTGCACGTTACACATAGAAAAAAAATTGAAGGCCATAAGAGGAAGCTATCTCCCGTTCGTCATGGAACATGCATTGTTCCCTCTCGGAACCATGAGCCTTCTAGTGAGTTGCTCCGGTTTGTGAGTGGTGTGCGTCCAAACTGTTGTCACGCATGCCAATTTTTGACCACATCATCTTGGTGGCTGACATTACATGAACCAAGGTTTCATGTGTTACTGATTTTTATTATTATTTTGGAATTTTAATCACATGGCACTCCATGCTTAATTTCGTCATAGCCGTTAGACCAATATGTTTGAAAATTCCTTCCAATTTACTGCACATGGAATTAAATCACACACAAGTACACAAAATATGACTTTTCAAACCGTTATGGTTAGCCGTTGCATGTAGATGTAGTTCAAATTTGAGTTACGGTCATTAAATTGCTAGAAAATCACTTAAATGTCTTCAAAACATAATATGACCCCTAGAACTTTTCAAATTTCCATGGCATTAATCGTAGAAGAAATTTGAAGGCCGTAAGAGGAAGGAATCTTGATGGCATGACATTGCCTCAAGCAAGGTTTCTTGTGTTTCTGATCATTTTTTATTTTTTTGGAATTAAAATGCCATGGCACTCCATGCCTAATCGTGTCATAGTCATTAGACTAATATGTTTGAAAATTCCATCCAATTTACTACACATGGAATTAAATCACACGCAAGTACACGAAATATGACTTTTCAAATTGTTATGGTTAGCCGTTGCATGTAGATGTAGTTCAAATTTGAATTACGGTCATTAATTGGCTAGAAAATCACTTAAATGTCTTTAAAGATCAAATGACCCCTAGAATTTTCCAAATATTCACATAACACTTGTAATAGTGCACATTAAACGTAGAAAAAATTGAAGGCCATAAGAGGAATGAATCTCTTGTTCGTCGTCAAACATGCATTGTTCCCTCTTGGAACGACGAGCCTACTAGTGAGTTGCTCTGGTTTCTGAGGGGTGTGTTTCCAAACTTTCGACAAACATGCCAATTTTTGTACCACATCATCTTGATGGCATGACATTACATCAAGCTATTTTCAAGTTTTTCTGATCATTTTTAATTTTTTTGGAATTAAAATGCCATGGCACTCCATGCATACATATGCATGTGTCCATGTCGTGAGACCAATAGGGTTGGAAATTCCTTCTAATTTACTGCACATGGAATTCACTCTCACACAAGTACACAATTATGATTTTTCAAACCGTTATGGTTAGCCGTTGCATGTAGATGTAGTCCAAATTTGAATTACGGTCATTAAATGGCTAGAAAATCACTTAAATGTCTTCAAATGGTCAAATGACCCCTAAAATTTTCCTAATTTTCACATGATAGTTGTATTAGTGGATGTTACACGTAGGAAAAATTTGAAGGCCATAAGAGGAAGCTATCTCCCATTCGTCATCAAACATGTATTGTTCCCTCTCGGAACCACGAGCCTTCTAGTTAGTTGCACAAGTTTGTGAGGGGTGTGTGTCCAAACTTTCGTTAAATAGGACAATTTTTTTACCACGTCATCTTGATGGATTGACATTACATCAAGCAAGGTTTCTTGTTTTTCTGATCATTTTTTATTTTTCTGGAATTAAAATGCCATGGCACTTCATGCCTAATTGTGTCATAGTCATTAGACCAATATGTTTGAAAATTCCTTCCAATTTACTGCACATGGAATTAAATTACACACAAGTACACAAAATATGACTTTTTAAACCGTTATGGTTAGCTATTGCATGAACATGTAGTTCAAATTAATTACGATCAGTAAGTGGCTAGAAAATCACATAAATGCCTTTTAAAGATCAAATGACCCCTAGAAATTTTCCAAATTTTCACATAACAGTTGTAGTAGTGCACATTAAACTTAGAAATTTTTTGAAGGTCTTAAGAGGATGGAATCTCCTGTTCGTCAGAACCACGAGCCTACTAATGAGTTGCTCCAGTTTGAAAGGGGTGTGTGTCCAAACTTTCGACAAACATGCCAATTTTTGTACCACAACATCTTAATGGCATGACATTACATCAAGCCAGGTTTCAAGTTTTGCTGATCATTTTTTCAATTTGGAATTAAAGTGCCATGGCACTCCATGCATACATATGCATGTGTCCATGTCGTGAGACCAATAGGTTTGAAAATACCTACTAAATTACCGCACATGGAATTAACTCTCACACAAGTACACAAATATGATTTTTCAAACCATTATGGTTAGCCGTTGCATGTAGATGTAGTTCGAATTTGAATTACGGTCATTAAATGGCTATAAAATCACTGAAATGTCTTCAAAGGGTCAAATGACCCCTAAAATTTCCAAATTTTCACATGACAGTTGTATTAGTGCACGTTACACATAGAAAAAAAATTGAAGGCCATAAGAGGAAGCTATCTCCCGTTCGTCATGGAACATGCATTGTTCCCTCTCGGAACCATGAGCCTTCTAGTGAGTTGCTCCGGTTTGTGAGTGGTGTGCGTCCAAACTGTTGTCACGCATGCCAATTTTTGACCACATCATCTTGGTGGCTGACATTACATCAACCAAGGTTTCATGTGTTACTGATTTTTATTATTATTTTGGAATTTAAATCACATGGCACTCCATGCTTAATTTCGTAATAGTCGTTAGACCAATATGTTTGAAAATTCCTTCCAATTTACTGCACATGGAATTAAATCACACACAAGTACACAAAATATGACTTTTCAAACCGTTATGGTTAGCCGTTGCATGTAGATGTAGTTCAAATTTGAGTTACGGTCATTAAATTGCTAGAAAATCACTTAAATGTCTTCAAAAGATAATATGACCCCTAGAACTTTTCAAATTTCCATGGCATTAATCGTAGAAGAAATCTGAAGGCCGTAAGAGGAAGGAATCTTGATGGCATGACATTGCCTCAAGCAAGGTTTCTTGTGTTTCTGATCATTTTTTATTTTTTTGGAATTAAAATGCCATGGCACTCCATGCCTAATCGTGTCATAGTCATTAGAGTAATATGTTTGAAAATTCCATCCAATTTACTACACATGGAATTAAATCACACGCAAGTACACAAAATATGACTTTTCAAATTGTTATGGTTAGCCGTTGCATGTAGATGTAGTTCAAATTTGAATTACGGTCATTAATTGGCTAGAAAATCACTTAAATGTCTTTAAAGATCAAATGACCCCTAGAAATTTCCAAATATTCACATAACACTTGTAATAGTGCACATTAAACGTAGAAAAAATTTGAAGGCCATAAGAGGAAGGAATCTCTTGTTCGTCGTCAAACCTGCATTGTTCCCTCTCGGAACGACGAGCCTACTAGTGAGTTGCTCTGGTTTCTGAGGGGTGTGTTTCCAAACTTTCGACAAACATGCCAATTTTTGTACCACTTCATCTTGATGGCATGACATTACATCAAGCTATTTTCAAGTTTTTCTGATCATTTTTAATTTTTTTGGAATTAAAATGCCATGGCACTCCATGCATACATATGCATGTGTCCATGTCGTGAGACCAATAGGGTTGGAAATTCCTTCTAATTTACTGCACATGGAATTCACTCTCACACAAGTACACAAATATGATTTTTCAAACCGTTATGGTTAGCCGTTGCATGTAGATGTAGTCCAAATTTGAATTACGGTCATTAAATGGCTAGAAAATCACTTAAATGTCTTCAAATGGTCAAATGACCCCTAAAATTTTCCTAATTTTCACATGATAGTTGTATTAGTGGATGTTACACGTAGGAAAAATTTGAAGGCCATAAGAGGAAGCTATCTCCCGTTCGTCATCAAACATGTATTGTTCCCTCTCGGAACCACGAGCCTTCTAGTTAGTTGCACAAGTTTGTGAGGGGTGTGTGTCCAAACTTTCGTTAAATAGGACAATTTTTTTACCACGTCATCTTGATGGATTGACATTACATCAAGCAAGGTTTCTTGTTTTTCTGATCATTTTTTATTTTTCTGGAATTAAAATGCCATGGCACTTCATGCTTAATTGTGTCATAGTCATTAGACCAATATGTTTGAAAATTCCTTCCAATTTACTGCACATGGAATTAAATCACACACAAGTACACAAAATATGACTTTCTAAACCGTTATGGTTAGCTATTGCATGTACATGTAGTTCAAATTTTAATTACGATCAGTAAGTGGCTAGAAAATCACTTAAATGCCTTTTAAAGATCAAATGACCCCTAGAAATTTTCCAAATTTTCACATAACAGTTGTAGTAGTGCACATTAAACGTAGAAATTTTTTCAAGGTCTTAAGAGGATGGAATCTCCTGTTCGTCAGAACCACGAGCCTACTAATGAGTTGCTCCAGTTTGTGAGGGGTGTGTGTCCAAACTTTCGACAAACATGCCAATTTTTGTACCACAACATCTTAATGGCATGACATTACATCAAGCCAGGTTTCAAGTTTTGCTGATCATTTTTTCAATTTTTTGGAATTAAAGTGCCATGGCACTCCATGCATACATATGCATGTGTCCATGTCGTGAGACCAATAGGTTTGAAAATACCTACTAAATTACTGCACATGGAATTAACTCTCACACAAGTACACAAATATGATTTTTCAAACCATTATGGTTAGCCGTTGCATGTAGATGTAGTTCGAATTTGAATTACGGTCATTAAATGGCTATAAAATCACTGAAATGTCTTCAAAGGGTCAAATGACCCGTAAAATTTCCAAATTTTCACATGACAGTTGTATTAGTGCACGTTACACATAGAAAAAAATTGAAGGCCATAAGCGGAAGCTATCTCCCGTTCGTCATGGAACATGCATTGTTCCCTCTCGGAACCATGAGCCTTCTAGTGAGTTGCTCCGGTTTGTGAGGGGTGTACGTCCAAACTGTTGTCACGCATGCCAATTTTTGACCACATCATCTTGGTGGCTGACATTACATCAACCAAGGTTTCATGTGTTACTGATTATTATTATTATTTTGGAATTTAAATCACATGGCACTCCATGCTTAATTTCGTCATAGCCGTTAGACCAATATGTTTGAAAATTCCTTCCAATTTACTTCACATGGAATTAAATCACACACAAGTACACAAAAATATGACTTTTCAAACCGTTATGGTTAGCCGTTGCATGTAGATGTAGTTCAAATTTGAGTTACGGTCATTAAATTGCTAGAAAATCACTTAAATGTCTTCAAAAGATAATATGACCCCTAGAACTTTTCAAATTTCCATGGCATTAATCGTAGAAGAAATTTGAAGGCCGTAAGAGGAAGGAATCTTGATGGCATGACATTGCCTCAAGCAAGGTTTCTTGTGTTTCTGATCATTTTTTATTTTTTTGGAATTAAAATGCCATGGCACTCCATGCCTAATCGTGTCATAGTCATTAGACTAATATGTTTGAAAATTCCATCCAATTTACTACACATGGAATTAAATCACACGCAAGTACACAAAATATGACTTTTCAAATTGTTATGGTTAGCCGTTGCATGTATATGTAGTTCAAATTTGAATTACGGTCATTAATTGGCTAGAAAATCACTTAAATGTCTTTAAAGATCAAATGACCCCTAGAATTTTCCAAATATTCACATAACACTTGTAATAGTGCACATTAAACGTAGAAAAAATTTGAAGGCCATAAGAGGAAGTAATCTCTTGTTCGTCGTCAAACATGCATTGTTCCCTCTCGGAACGACGAGCCTACTAGTGAGTTGCTCTGGTTTCTGAGGGGTGTGTTTCCAAACTTTCGACAAACATGCCAATTTTTGTACCACATCATCTTGATGGCATGACATTACATCAAGCTATTTTCAAGTTTTTCTGATCATTTTTAATTTTTTTGGAATTAAAATGCCATGGCACTCCATGCATACATATGCATGTGTCCATGTCGTGAGACCAATAGGGTTGGAAATTCCTTCTAATTTACTACACATGGAATTCACTCTCACACAAGTACACAAATATGATTTTTCAAACCGTTATGGTTAGCCGTTGCATGTAGATGTAGTCCAAATTTGAATTACGGTCATTAAATGGCTAGAAAATCACTTAAATATCTTCAAATGGTCAAATGACCCCTAAAATTTTCCTAATTTTCACATGATAGTTGTATTAGTGGATGTTACACGTAGGAAAAATTTGAAGGCCATAAGAGGAAGCTATCTCCCGTTCGTCATCAAACATGTATTGTTCCCTCTCGGAACCACGAGCCTTCTAGTTAGTTGCACAAGTTTGTGAGGGGCGTGTGTCCAAACTTTCGTTAAATAGGACAATTTTTTTACCACGTCATCTTGATGGATTGACATTACATCAAGCAAGGTTTCTTGTTTTTCTGATCATTTTTTATTTTTCTGGAATTAAAATGCCATGGCACTTCATGCCTAATTGTGTCATAGTCATTAGACCAATATGTTTGAAAATTCCTTCCAATTTACTGCACATGGAATTAAATCACACACAAGTACACAAAATATGACTTTCTAAACCGTTATGGTTAGCTATTGCATGTACATGTAGTTCAAATTTTAATTACGATCAGTAAGTGGCTAGAAAATCACTTAAATGCCTTTTAAAGATCAAATGACCCCTAGAAATTTTCCAAATTTTCACATAACAGTTGTAGTAGTGCACATTAAACGTAGAAATTTTTTGAAGGTCTTAAGAGGATGGAATCTCCTGTTCGTCAGAACCACGAGCCTA
>LR738710.1:338034542-338102887 GCA_902687465.1 Secale cereale | reverse complement strand
TTGGTGGCTGAAATTACATCAACCAAGGTTTCATGTGTTACTGATTTTTTTTTGGAATTTAAATGCCATGGCACTCCATGCTTTATTTCGTCATAGCCGTTAGACCAATATGTTTGAAAATTCCTTCCAATTTACTGCACATGGAATTAAATCACACACAAGTACACAAAATATGACTTTTCAAACCGTTATGGTTACCGTTGCATGTAGATGCAGTTCAAATTTGAATTACGGTCATTAAATTGCTAGAAAATCACTTAATGTCTTCAAAAGATCATAAGACCCCTAGAACTTTTCAAATTTCCATGGCATTAAACATAGAAGAAATTTTGAAGGCCGTTAGAGGAAGGAATCTTGATGGCATGACATTACCTCAAGCAAGGTTTCTTGTGTTTCTGATCAGTTTTTATTTTTTTTGGAATTAAAATGCCCTGGCACTCCATGACTAATCGTGTCATAGTCATTAGACTAATATGTTTGAAAATTCCATCCAATTTACTGCAAATGGAATTAAATCACACGCAAGTACACAATATATGACTTTTCAAATTTTTATGGTTAGCCGTTGCATGTAGATTTAATTCAAATTTGAATTATGGTCATTAAATGGCTAGAAAATCACTTAAATATCTTTAAAGATCAAACGACCCCTAGATGTTTCCAAATATTCACATAACACTTGTAATAGTGCACATTAAACGTAGAAAAAATTGGAAGGCCATAAGAGGAAGGAATCTCTTGTTCGTCATCAAACATGCATCGTTCCCTCTCGGAACGACGAGCCTACTAGTGAGTTGCTCTGGTTTCTGAGGGGTGTGTTTCCAAACTTTCGACAAACATGCCAATTTTTGTACGACATCATCTTGATGGCATGACATTACATCAAGCTAGTTTTCAAGTTTTTTTGATCATTTTTAATTTTTTTGGAATTAAAATGCCATGGCACTCCATGCATACATATGCATGTGTCCATGTCGTGAGACCAATAGGGTTGGAAATTCCTTCTAATTTACTGCACATGGAATTCACTCTCACACAAGTACACAAATATGATTTTTCAAACCGTTATGGTTAGCCGTTGCATGTAGATGTAGTCCAAATTTTAATTACGGTCATTAAATGGCTAGAAAATCACTTAAATGTCTTCAAATGGTCAAATGACCCCTAAAATTTTCCTAATTTTCACATGATAGTTGTATTAGTGCATCTTACACGTAGGAAAAATTTGAAGGCCGTAAGAGGAAGCTATCTCCCGTTCGTCATCAAACATGTATTGTTCCCTCTCGGAACCACGAGCCTTCTAGTTAGTTGCACAAGTATGTATGGGGTGTGTGTCCAAACTTTCGTTAAATAGGACAATTTTTTTACCACGTCATCTTGATGGATTGACATTACATCAAGCAAGGTTTCTTGTTTTTCTGATCATTTTTTATTTTTTAGGAATTAAAATGCCATGGCACTTCATGCCTAATTGTGTCATAGTCATTAGACCAATATGTTTGAAAATTCCTTCCAATTTACTGCACATGGAATTAAATCACACACAAGTACACAAAATATGACTTTTTAAACCGTTATGGTTAGCTGTTGCATGTACATGTAGTTCAAATTTTAATTACGATCATTAAGTGGCTAGAAAATCAGTTAAATGTCTTTAAAAGATCAAATGACCCCTAGAAATTTTCCAAATTTTCACATAACAGTTGTAGTAGTGCACATTAAACGTAGAAATTTTTTGAAGGTCTTAAGAGGATGGAATCTCCTGTTCGTCAGAACCACGAGCCTACTAATGACTTGCTCGAGTTTGTGAGGGGTGTGTGTCCAAACTTTCGACAAACATGCCAATTTTCGTACCACAACATCTTAATGGCATGTCATTACATCAAGCCAGGTTTCAAGTTTTGCTGATCATTTTTTCAATTTTTTGGAATTAAAATGCCATGGCACTCCATGCATACATATGCATGTGTCCATGTCGCGAGACCAATAGGTTTGAAAATACCTACTAATTTACTGCACATGGAATAAACTCTCACACAAGTACACAAATATGATTTTTCAAACCATTATGGTTATCCGTTGCATGTAGATGTAGTTCGAATTTGAATTACGGACATTAAATGGCTATAAAATGACTGAAATGTCTTCAAAGGGTCAAATGACCCCTAAAATTTCCAAATTTTCACATGACAGTTGTATTAGTGCACGTTACACGTAGAAAAAAAAATTGAAGGCCATAAGAGGAAGCTATCTCCAGTTCGTCATGGAACATGCATTGTTCCCTCACGGAACCACGAGCCTTCTAGTGAGTTGCTCCGGTTTGTGAGGGGTGTGTGTCCAAACTGTTGTCACGCATGCCAATTTTTGACCACATCATCTTGGTGGCTGACATTACATAAACCAAGGTTTCATGTGTTACTGATTTTTTTTATTTTTTTGGAATTAAAATGCCATGGCACTCCATGCTTAATTGCGTCATAGCCGTTAGACCAATATGTTTGAAAATTCCTTCCAATTTACTGCACATGGAATTAAATCACACACAAGTACACAAAATATGACTTTTCAAACCATTATGGTTAGCCGTTGCATGTAGATGTAGTTCAAATTGAATTACGATCATTAAATTGCTAGAATATGACTTAAATGTCTTCAAAAGATCATGTGACCCCTAGAACTTTTCAAATTTCCATGGCATTAAACATAGAAGAAATTTAAAGGCCGTAAGAGGAAGGAATATTGATGGCATGACATTACCTCAAGCAAGGTTTCTTGTGTTTCTGATCATTTTTTATTTTTTTGGAATTAAAATGCCATGGCACTCCATGCCTAATCGTGTCATAGTCATTAGACTAATATGTTTGAAATTTCCATCCAATTTACTGCACATGGAATTAAATCACACGCAAGTACACAAAATATGACTTTTCAAATTGTTATGGTTAGCCGTTGCATGTAGATGTAGTTCAAATTTGAATTACGGTCATTAAATGGCTAGAAAATCACGTAAATATCTTTAAAATATCATATGACCCCTAGAATTTTTCAAATTTCCCTGGCTTTAAACGTAGAAGAAATTTGAAGGCCGTAAGAGGAAGGAATCTCCTATTCATCATCAAACATGCATTGTTCCCTCTCAGAACAACGAGCCTACTTGTGAGTTGCTCTAGTTTGTGAGGGGTGTGTTTCCGAACTTTCGACAAACATGCCAATCTTTGTACCACATCATTTTGATGGCATGACTTTACATCAAGCTAGGTTTAAAGTTTTTCTGATCATTTTTTAATTTTTTGGAATTAAAATGCCATGGCACTCCATGCATATATATGCATGTGTCCATGTCGTGAGACCAATGGGTTTGAAAATTCCTTCTAATTTACTGCACATGGAATTAACTCGCACACAAGTACACAAATATGATTTTTCAAACTGTTATGGTTGGCCATTGCATGTAGATGTAGTTCGAATTTGAATTACGGTCATAAAATGGATAAAAAATCACTTAAATGTCTTCAAATTGTCAAATGACACCTAAATTTTTCCAAATTTTAATATGACAATTGTACTAGTGCACGTTACACATAGAAAAAGATTGAAGGCCATCAGAGGAAGCTATCTCCCGTTCGTCATCAAACATGCATTGTTCCCTGTCGGAACCACGAGCCTTCTAGTGAGTTGCTCAGGTTTGTGAGGGGTGTGTGTCCAAACTTTCGTTAAACAGGACAATTTTTTACCACGCCATCTTGATGGCATGACATTACATCAAGCAAGGTTTCTTGTTTTTCTGATCATTTTTTAATTTTTTGGAATTAAAATGCCATGGCACTCCATGCCTAATTGTGTCATAGTCGTTAGACCAATATGTTTGAAAATTCCTTCCAATTTACTGCACATGTAATTAAATCACACACAAGTACACAAAATATGACATTTCAAACAATTATGGTTAGCTATTGCATGTACATGTAGTTCAACTTTTAATTACGATCATTAAATGGCTAAAAAATCACTTAAATGTGTTTAAAAGATGAAATGACCCATAGTATTTTCCAAATTTTCACATAACAGTTGTAGTAGTGCACATTAAACATAGAAAAAAATTGAAGGTCGTAAGAGTAAGGAATCTCTTGTTCGTCATTAAACATGCATTGTTCCCTCTCAGAACCATGAGCCTACTAATGAGTTACTCCGGTTTGTGAGGGGTGTGTGTCCAAACTTTCGACAAACATGCCAATTTTTATACCACATCATCTTGATGGCATGACATTACATCAAGACAGGTTTCAAGTTTTTCTGATCATTTTATCATTTTTTGGAATTAAAATGCCATGGCACTCCATCCATACATATGCATGTGTCCATGTCGTGAGACCAATAGGTTTGAAAATTCCTTCTAATTTACTTCAGATGGAATTACCTCGCACACAAGTACACCAATATGATTTTTCGAATTTGAATTACGGTCATTAAATGGCTATAAAATCACTTAAGTGTCTTCAAAAGGTGAAATGACCCCTAATATTTTCAAATTTTCACATGACAGTTGTATTAGTGCACGTTACACGTAGAAAACAAATTGAATGCCGTAAGAGGAAGTTATCTCCCGTTCTTCATCAAACATGCATTGTTCCCTCTCGGAACGACGAGCCTTCTAGTGAGTTCCACCGGTTTGTGAGGGGTGTGTGTCCAAACTATTGTCACACATTGCATCATAGCCGTTAGACAAATATGTTTGAAAATTCCTTCCAATTTACTGCACATGGAATTAAATCACACACAAGTACACAAAATAAGACTTTTCAAACCGTTATTGTTAGTCGTTGCATGTAGATGTAGTTCAAATTTGAATTATGGTCATTACATGGCTAGAAAATCACTTAAACGTCTTTAGAAGATCAAATGACCCGTAGAATTTTCCAAATTTTCAAATAACACTTGTAGTAATGCACATTAAACGTAGAAAAAATTGAAGGCCATAAGAGGAAGGAATCTCCTGTTTGTCATAAAACATGCATTGTTCCCTCTCGAAACCACGAGCCTACTAGTGAGCTGCTCCGGTTTGTGAGGGGTGTGTTTCCAAACTTTCAACCAACATGCCAATTATTGTACCACATCATCTTGATGGCATGACATTACATCAGGCAAGGTTCAAGTTTTTCTAATCATTTTTTCATTTTTTGGAATTAAAATGCCATGGAACTCCATGCATACATATGCATGTGTCCATGTCGTGAGACTAATAGGTTTGAAAATTCCTTCTAATTTAAATGTAGATGTATTTCGAATTTGAATTACGATCATTAAATGGCTATATAATTACTTAAATGTCTTCAAAAGGTGAAATGACCCCTAATATTTTCAATCTTTCACATGAAGTTGTATTAGTGCACGTTACACGTAGAAAACAAATAGAAGGTCGTAAGAGGAAGTTATCTGCCGTTCTTCATCAAACATGCATTGTTCCCTCTCGGAACGACGAGCCTTCTAGTGAGTTGCACCGGTTTGTGAGGGGTGTGTGTCCAAACTATTGTCACACATGCCAAATTTTCACATGACAGTTGTATTGGTGCACGTTACACGTAGAAAAAAATTGAAGGCCGTAAGAGGAAGCAATCTCCCATTCGTCATCAAACATGCATTGTTCCCTCTCGAAACCACGAGCCTTCTAGTGAGTTGCTCAGGTTTGTGAGGGGTGAGTGTCCATACTTTCATTCAACATGACACTTTTTAACCACGTCATCTTGATGGCATGACATTACATCAAGCAAGGTTTCTTGTTTTTCTTATCATTTTTAAATATTTTGGAATTAAAATGCCATGGCACTCCATGCATGTGTCCATGCCGTGAGACCAATTTGTTTGAAAATTCCTTCTAATTTAGTGCACAATGAATTAAGTTTCAAAAACTACACAAATATGATTTTTCAAACCGTTATGGTTAGCCGTTGCATGTAGATGTAGTTCAAATTTTAATTGTGGTCATTAAATGCCTAGAGTATCACTTAAATGTCTTTAAAACATGAAATGACCCGTAGAATTTTCCAAATTTTCACATAACTGTTGTAGTAGTGCACATTAAACGTAGAAAAATTTATAGGCCATAAGAGGAAGGAATCTCATGTTCGTCATCGAACATGCATTGTTCCCTCTCGGAACCACGAGCCTACTAGTGAGTTGCTCCGGTTTGTGAGGGGTGTCTGTCCAAACTTTTGACAAACATGCTAATTTAGGTACCACATCATCTTGATGGCATGACATTACATCAAACAAGATTTCAAGTTTTTCTGCATTTTTTTAATTTTTTGGAATTAAAATGCTATGGCACTCCATGCATACATATGCATGTGTCCATGTCGTTTGACCAATAGGTTTGAACATTCCTTCTAATTTACTGCACATGGAATTAACTCGCACACAAGTACACAAATATGATTTTTCAGACCGTTATGGTTAGCCTTTGCATGTAGATGTAGTTTGAATTTGAATTACGGTCATTAAATGGCTAGAAAATCACTTCAATGTCTTGAAAAGGTCAAATGACCCCTAAATGTTTTGAAATTTTCACATGATAGTTGTATTAGTGCATGTTACATGTAGAAACAAATTGAAGGACGTAAGAGGAAGCTATATCCCGTTCATCATCAAACATGCATTGTTCCCTCTCAGAACCACGAGCCTTCTAGTGAGTTGCTCTGGTTTGTGATGGGTGTGTTTCCAAAATTTCGACAAACATGCCAAATTTTGTACCACATCATATTGATGGCATGACATTACATCAAGCAAGGTTTCAAATTTTTCTGATCATTTTTTTAATTTTTTGGAATTAAAATGCCATGGCAGTCCATGTAGGCATATGCATGTGTCCATGTCGTGAGACCAATAGGTTTGAAAATTCCTTCTAATTTACTGCACATGGAATTAACTCGCACACAAGTACACACATATGATTTTTCAAACCGTTATGATTAGCCGTTGCATGTAGATGTAGTTCAAATTTGGATTACGATCATTAAATGGCTGGAAAATCACTTAATGTCTTCAAAAGGTCAAATGACCCCTCAAATTTTCCAAAATTTCAGATGACAGTTGTATTAAGTGGAAGCTATCTCACGTTCATCAACAAACATGCATGGTTCCCTCTCGGAACCACGAGCCTTCTAGTGAGTTCCTCCGGTTTGTGAGGGGTGTGTGTCCAAAATTTCGTCACACATGCCAAGTTTTTTACCACATCATCTTGGTGGCATGACATTACATCAACCATGGTTTCATGTGTTTCTGATATTTTTAGATCTTTAGGAATTTATATGCCATGTCACTCCATGTCTTAAATGGTCAAATGACCCCTGAAATTTTCCAAAATTTGACATGACACTTGTATTAGTACTACAGCTTTTCTCGTACATTTAAAACACCATATGTTGCCACTTTAGTCCAAATTAGTCTTTCACAACTAATAAAATATATCTACAACATCACACACAGTTGTTTTGTAGTAACCGGTTGCGGTGAAAATATTTGGGTCTATTTAAGTCTTCTTCCTTTAGCTTCGCCGGCTCGTCTGCTCCAGTGTCGGCAACCCCCGAATCCTCGAATCCTTGTCCTGATTCCCACATCCCTTCTTGCAAATATGACACCGTGGAAACGCTTCATAAAGGCCCGTACTTTGGCCGCGTCCCGCCCGAGCGCCGCCTCCTGCGCCGAGAGTGCTGCTGCATCCGCATTGAGCGTGGCTGCTTCCACCAAGAGGGCATCTGGGGCAGCTGACGGGGCAGCTGCGGCAGTTGAGATGGCTGCAGTTTTTGTTGCGACGGCGGGTGCAAATGCCAAGAGCGCTTGAGCTATCATCCGTGCCGCGGATGTCGTCCTAGCCCGGGTCTAGGATGCACACGCCAAGATATTCCAGGCCACCTCCAAATCCAGCATGCAACCAACGTCCGAAAAGGCGACGGTGTCCATGGAGCACATGCTTCCTCATGAGGTCGCCGAGCGGGAGCTGGAGATGCAGGAGACGACGGAGATCATGGAGCGCCAGGAGGAGGAGTTGCGCGTTGTTGAGGTCGAGGTAGAGAAGAGTCTGTCCGTCGAGGAATCGGTGGTGGAGTACCAACGCGAGCTCTGGCGTAGCCACTACTATGAGTACTACAACCTTGAGGGCGGCGCCGAGGATGAGGACGAGGACGCGATCGCGGAGTCCACTGATGGGGCATGTTGCTAGAACAAGTCATTGACATCTCATCTCACACCGGCGATGCATAGGCCCGCGCAGTGGCGGATTTGTTAAAGTTATGCATACTTAGGCTTTGTTTTAATGATGGTCTTTTGTTAGAGCAATGTTTAGGTCAACTAGCTCTGTTTAATTACTAAAATTGCTTGATTCAGTAAGTGTGGTATGCCTGCTGTACGCTCTTTTGTGTGCCCAAATTAGCAAGCGATGCTAAATTATGGAATGGCGTACCTGGGGAAATTTTCACCGAAATTTGAATTATCATACTCATCCCATGTTCGTAAAGCAGAAGAATTGTTTGCGATGCACACAATCGTTCAAAGTGAATGGTCTGGCCGCACCACATGCTAAGTTTCCCTCCACATTTCCAAAATCTTGGCCTACCACCAAAATATTTACCCCGCCCCCTCCCCCCATCCACACCCCCTTTTCTCCCCAACCACGAGTCACATTTCCCCTGTTTCCTCCTTCCTTCCTTCCTTCCAGCTATACCTGCTTCCTCGCTTGCTTCCTCGCTCTCGCCGTCTCATATCCTACTGCTGGGGTCGCCATGGTCTTCTTCAAACACCTCTCCAGTGGTTCCTTCTCCGGCGACACTCCTTCACCCGGGTATGACTCTCTCCTCCCTCTTGAGCTATGACTTGTAATGAAGGATTTTTACCTGGTGGTCGATTTGATTCATTTGTTCCTCTTGTAGCTCCCTAGGATCATCAGTGGCAACAAATGGAGCGGGGTGGCTGAAGATCTATTTGCTTGTTGTCACCATCAATCTGCATGCGTGAAGCTAGTTGTGTTTGATTTTGTGGACAGTGGGAGGAAGTTTCTCGCATGTGCAGAGAAGGTTAGACCCTCTTTTGTTGTTACAAATCATTTGTTAGATGTGATTCAGAGACTGTCACGGTCCCAACCCATTCATACCACACCTTCAACCAAACGCATCCTAAGATAGTGTCACAGTTTGTACCTAGTATCTAAAATTGTTTCCATCTCATCAGCGGTGCCATTACTAAATTATTTGGCACCTCTTCAGCAGTTTGTGCAGACAACTTTGGTCCACACATCTGAGCAGCCAAGCAGTAAAATACTAAATCTTTATGGCACGAAGGAATTGGGAACCGAAGCAACTAGGTGCTCCGGAGTGTAGGTCCCTGATTTTTTTCCACTGCATCGGCTCGCCAGTGCAGGGCACCAGAGCGAGGTGTAGCAACAGTTGTCTTTACACTAGTTTTGGCATACATAGTGGATGGCCTTAGTGGTATTAGTTCGATGTTACTAAATTTGTGCATGTACACACCACTTAGTACCAATTTGCTGTCATCCAAACACTGTCGTTGCGCTATTGCAGTTATATTTACCTTCCTCATAAAATGTTCAATTTGTTATTTATTCTACATGAGGAAGAACTTGTAGCATTGTTGTAGTTAATTATAGCTTCTGATGTTTCAGAATTTGGTTGTTGTCTCAGTAGCAATTAATTCATTTGCACATTGATATTTTTTAGAAGATATGTCATAATTAACATGTTTCTTCAGTTTTTCAAAATAATCATGTTTGATTTTCTATGTTGCTATAAACCCATTTCCCCTACAATTGTTACTGATCTAGTTTTAAATATTATAGGATGAACGGAAGTGTTCTTACTTGGAGTGGGTTGATCAAGAGTGGCCACAGTCTTTGAAGATGTGCCTAGCAAAGCTCTGGAGCATGTATGAGGAAGAGAACAGAGGTAGGCTTAGAGAAAGTGTTGTCAATGCTGAAGAATATTTGAAGATGTGGCATAAAAAGGGGAAGGTGGAGAATGAGCTCATATGTTTTAAATCAGACTTTGCTAAGATGGTATTAGTGAAGGAGGAGGCACTTTCCCAGTTGGCCTCTACAATACAAGTTCTTAGTGAACTGAAAGCAGAGATGGATAAGACGAGCCTAGATGATCTCGATTAGGGCATGAATATATCGTTCTTATGATGTTGAACTAGCTATATGTTCCACTTTGATGTTCTCATGTAGCTATCGTACTGTGATGTTATAATATATTTCTGTGCCTGATATGAAATTGGCAAACAACTGTTAGATATGAAATGTGAATTTGCGCAATACTGGAATTATTAATTATAAACTAATAAACCTGCTAAATGTGCCATGGAACTTTGCAAATGGTTCTAGAAGTAAAAGCGGTTATGATGGATAGCCCAATGCCACATAGCTTTCTTCATCAAATCATGTGTGCTGTAGTTGATAAAAGCAAATAATTAACCAAGGCAGAGCGTGTGTGATAGTTACACCTTTCACACATGAGCCTACACATAAAACTGTGTGGGATGTACATACGAACGGAAACATTTTCCTTGGATAGTATGTGTGGGATGTACATAAGAAACAAAACGTATTTCTTGGATTGACTGTGTGTGATATACATACGAACGGAAACGTTTTCCCTGGATTGACAATGTGGGATGTACATAAGAACGGAAAAATTTCTTTGGACTGATTGTGTGTGATATACATACGAACGGAAATGTTTTTCTGGGATTAACCGTGCGGGATGTACATACGAACGAAAACAATTGGGTTTCGATGCCTCGCCCGATCACACACGAGCTCATTTTGCCCCAACCTACGCCTATCCTCGATGGTTTCTGGGTCATGTGGGAAGGACTCCCATATCGCCCACACTCACATGGCGACGGTTCCAAATGCTGGTTAAAAACCGTCTGTATAGCACCGACGTGTACCAGTGTACGTACTAATCAAGTGCTACTCCCAATATGTCATCACAGAGTAATAATGCAATTGTTTTGCATGTTAATGTAAGCCCCCGTTAATCTAGTGCCAGTGTTGATTGGATGTGATGGCACTTCTAAGTTAATGGCACTTTTTTATACTCTCACTGTAATGCCATTGATAACATATGAGATGCTAGTGTTAATCATATGCCGCTGGAAAAATATGACACTTCTTAAATAACCCCGTTACATATTTGTGCAAACAGGGTTGTCTATCTCCATATGGTGTCTATTTTTGCAAATGAAAGCACAAACCTCAATTTTAGTGGAACCTGCTATGAGCTGACCTCATGGTGCTTCAGGTATTCCTACATTCGTAACTAGGTTGAATGACCAACACAAGATGAAATAAGCTTATTCGTATGTTGACTTGCTGTTTGCACTTTGGAACGATGGTGTCATGTGTGGAGGAGCAAATAAGCACTTTAGCCGCGCAGTCAACGCGAGATAAAGGAGACCAAGTCATTGATGTCCTGGCCAGCGAGTAGGTTTGTGTGAAAAGCGATGCATTATTTTAGTGGAACTGCACAAAAAAGATATTAGGGTTACTCGTACAAATTTTCGACAGCTACACAGAAGGAATTGCGCTCATCGATTGCATAGAATTTCCTCCATGCCATCATAGGAGATCCCAAGGTAGAAATAAAGTAACCACCTATAAAATTATGCATAATCTTCCCATCGCATATCAGTATCCCCTCCGTCTAGATGAACGTGTTTTGTCATGCCGAGTTATTGATTTTTGCTACTATTTTGCGACACTGTTTAAGTACAACGCTTTCGTATATTTTCACATTCAGGACAATGAAGATGATTTTAGTGGAACTGAACAAAATGGTCTGATGTTGAGTGACCTCTATTGCCTCCTCTGTTTGTTGCAATGTGTCAGCATAAATTGCTAGATGAGCCATCAAGGTAGATGTGGTGTTGCCAACATGTTCAAAGTGCACGCAACATTGAGCAGAAAGAAGCATGCCCGGGAAATTAATGCGTAAGTACAGAGGCCCTTTCCTCAGAGAAGCATCTATCATTTTTTCTTTATTTCTACACCTTCTCACAGCTATGTCTTGATTACAGTATTGTGAATCATTTAGATGTTAAAACATGCTGAACTTAACTGTTTGTGAATGTTAGCTACTATGCATACCATATCTTGTGAAGCTTATTTTAGTGTGAATGTTGACTAGCGGGTCAACCTTTACAATCTGTATATATTATGGACGTGTTATTTGACCCCTCATTTTGCAGCGCTACGACCAGTGTGAGAGTCCGCATCGAGTACACCATCCTCTAATTTGGTGGATGCCAAGTCGACCCGAAAAGGAGCTATAAGTTTTTTCAAGTTGAAAGATGTTACTCATAAGGAGCCATAATTAAACTTGAGGCATCTCTCTTTTGTTCTGGAATGGACAATAAGTTGGAGAGCTAGAGAGTGTCAATAATGGGCTGCCTCTAGTGTCAAGGCCCTCCATTACGAAACACGGGCAACTGACTATGCGATAGAAAAGCCTATCCATCTTAAAGCCCATTTGATTTTGTTTTTTGCGAGCAAAAGCCCATATTTCTTGAAGAGGGGGCGATCCCAGAAAAACCCTCCTTCCTCCTCGCTTCCACTTATACTTCAGCTCGCTAGACTCTCCTGCTTCCGTCACCCCCCAATTCGCCCCGCTCCCCATCTTCCTCATTTCTACAGAAAATGCATGCTCCCCTTGTTCCACTCCTACAGAAAACCCCAGCCGTCCTTCTTCCCCACTCGCACTGCCACTAGGCTCGTCTCTAGCTACTCTGCTCAAACACGTGAACTCGACGCGATGCCAACAATGAAAATGGAGTGGGCTGGCCCCAGCGCCAAAAAGATGAAGCTCCCACCAGCGGCGAAGTTCTTTGTAGATCCCCCACCCGGCAGCGCCGATAGAAGCGGCTATCACCCCCCCCCCACTCGGATCTAAGGAACCCGTAGAATCTCTGGTGGATAGCTCAGCGATCTCCTGGACGACATCCTTGGGGAGATCATCAAACTTCTCCCCACCAAAGTTGGCTGCCGCACACAAGTCCTCGCATCTCGGTGGCGCACTCTCTAGCACACCGCGTCTCTTAATCTCAACTGTCCTCAGATTTCTGTCCTTCTTGAATTCCTTCCCGAATTTGATCTCCTCAGAGCCATAGTCTCCTCCCACCAGGGCCTTGTTCAACGCCTACGCATCCTGACAAGCTACTTGCTATCCATACCCCTCACGATGGACGCCTGGCTAACATCCACTGAATTTGAAAAACTCCAACAGCTTGAGTTCTACCATTACTACGAAAAATATATGTCGCGATCCCAACTCCATGTATTTTTGTCCACACCACCGTTGTCCATATCGTGGTTTTCCTCCTCTCTGCACACCCTCACCATAGCCCGGTGCCATCTACCAGACATTCTGGTACTAATGATTCGACTCCCACTGCTGAAAATACTTTCGCTTGTGGTGGTTGATCTATCTGAGGCCTCACTACACAGCATAATCCAATCTGGTTGCCCTACCCAAGAGCGCTTTCTACTTGTTTTCCAATTAGAAAACCATATGCATTGTCTCAAAAAAAAGTCGCCTCACCTTAAAATCATTGGAATTTATTTTGAAGGACAGCAGCTCATCATCGAAGATGCCCCTTCACTTCAAAGGTTGCTCCCTGATTATTGTTATAAACCTTCGCAAATAACTATCATCTCTGCGCGTAAACTTGAGGCCTTGGGTGTAATTCGTGATCTGTTTGTACATCATAACATGGTGGTTTGCTACACACTTATTCAGGTACTGTATATTATCTTCTACACTTTTGTAATGACAAGCTACAATTTTCATTTGTGTGCATAAGTTTTATATCAACTTGGAGTACACTTTGGATACTAATATTATTTTATATGCTCAATTAAGTGATCGTCCATCGATAGCCTATCAATGGTGTTTGATTCTTTCAAGATCTTGTATATCAGAATTTTAGTATTGATCTGAATACAATTATACCGAACTGTTTTCAATCTTCATGTCTACTTAGGAAGCAACACATGGATAAAAACATATAACCTATCGGAGGCGTAATAAGACCAGGATTTTCTCAGTTCTCATGACATTCGTTAGAGGACAATAGCGATGGAAGGTTATGCATCCAATCAGGAAAACAGAAACTTCGTCACATTCTTCCTGTTGAACGCGAGGTTACTATTGTCCATGAGGCTTAAGTTTTTTAACAAGAAATTTCTCACGGATGAATATGTTAACAGCAAAAAAAGAAGTTTTCAGGTCGACAAATGGGCTTCTGAACGTGCTCGGCTTTTATTTACAACAACTTGTTGTCATATGCTAGTAACCTTTTCGGCACAGGTTGTTGAGTTTATGGATCATACCGACCCATTTGTTTGTGACTCCCAAAAACTGTGGTTGGGTTGTTATTGACATGCATGTTCAGTATGGGTTTTATCTTAACCTGCTGAACAATTAACCCTCATGCTTTTGTACAGTTAGTAATCTGGGTTTCACCTCGGCTGTGACTGTCATATTTTGTTTGAAACAAGGCAAATGTCTTGCCATTTATTTAATTAAGAGAGAAATATTATAACAAATCCCAACCAAGGGAAATAACATCACTCTCGTCGGCTACTTGAGGTCACTGTGCATTACATAAGCCAAGTGATTAGCACTCACCAGCACCCACAAACCTATTTTGAACTAACACACCTAATGTGCTGTAAATTTTCATAAGAAAGGATGCATGGCCACGACAGATTTGGATTCTGACATTTGGACCCAAGAGGATATAGCCTATCCAAGGTGGTGTCGACTTACTAGTCAATAAACGATTCTGCCTACCAGCCGTTGGATTGACATCCAACATCTGTCGTGTATCTTCTATCTCTTGCTTCTTCCTCTAGCCGCCCAAACTAAACCACCCCGTCGGTTCCGCCTGCTCCCACATCACACGGCTGGCTGCGCCTCTGCCGCCATACCGCACCCTGAAACGTTGGCCAGTCCATCCCTCTCTTCCGCCACATATCATGTTATTCTACGGGGACGTTAGCCCCAACACGCACCCGCACCCAAACCAGTCAACCATCATACTCCCCTCCGGCTGCGTAGACTGGCGCATCTTCCACGACTCCTATTCATTCATCTGAGGACTCGCCGTCGTCCTCCTCCTTGGTTCGCTCGCCGTGGCTGTGCGCCGCCGTCTAGCGTTGTCAATGTGGTCAACAACCGAGAGGAATAAGGAGATGATTGTACGTGGAGGGACCCACCAGGGTCATGGTAGTATGCATGCCAGTGCCTCGTTATTACAAGCCCCCAAAAATTGTTCCTCCTAATGGTCGTCAACGGACTCAATAAATGACAGAATTACACAATGAGCGGCTAACACCTGGGACCCAGCAAGTCGCGTAGTTTTTTTGAGGAACAAGCAGTTCTTATTCATTAGTTTTAGAGACGGATCAGGGTAACACTAGGGCTGTGTGGGGGCTGTGGCCCGTCTAGCCATGGTTTTATTTTATGTTTATCACATCACGAGACCAGTTGTGTTTTTTTTATCTTGAAAATGCCTAGCCTAGTTCTACTTTTTTAACAAAATATCCAACGGAGGCCTACATGCAATCTCAGCCCTGCTAGGCAGCAAATCTTTCAAGACGAGAGCGATGTATTTGCTAGCCCAGAAAATGAAGTAGTAAGAAATGGGATGTAAATTTTAAAAACACGAAAAACCGGAAATTAGTTTCAAATATCGTTTTTAAGATTTCGACATTTCGAATTTAATTGTTCTTTAAAAAAACCGGAAATTAGGGGAAATTATGTTTGATTTTAAACTGATATAATTATTTTTAAATTAGTTTGAACGTGATTCAAAATTTCGGGATTAAAATCAGTTCAGACATCACCGAAATATGAAGATTTGATTGAATTTTTAACCGTTGCCAGAATATGGGCTATAATGGTAATAAAAAGAATATGGCCTTCAAAAAAATCCTTAAGAATTAGCCAATGGGTTGTACTTTGATTAGAAATAATGGTAGATGGGTTGTATGCTGTTTTCCACATATTTTAGGCTGACTTGTGGGCCTACTAGGTTGACGCGTACGCTTACCTAAAAATGAAGGTTCACACGCAGACAAGGCCTTGTCAACTTAGTCAACACATGAAAGCAGTTACCTTTGAATGTCCATCCAATGTCCATCATGCTTCTTCAATCTCTGCTCTTCCTACTCCAGCCGCTCAAACCAGTGCTGGCGGGAGTGCCTGCTCCCTCCTCACAAGGCTGGTTGTGCTAGCACGTAGGCCTCACCACCCAACCCTACTCCCATCGCTGGCCAGACTATCCCTTTACTCACCCACACCTGTTATTATTCTTCGGCGATGGCAAACGAACTAGTAAACCTTCCGAGTCTTCCCTGGTTCCATGTTATTCGCGTCCTAGGCCTCACTATCGTCCACCACCCTAGTGCTCTCGGCGTGGCATGGTCAACATGGTCAAGGAACGAGTTCCATCGGAAGAGGAATGTACATGGTGAGGCTGACAGTTGGTTCCACGGCCGCACACAAGGAAGTGCCTCCTTATGACGCACAAAATAATGATTGCTCCACCTGACAGCAGGGACCTACTGGAAGGGTCTGTGACAACTCGGACCCACCAGCTATATCTTCACACACAAGTTCGTTCCTCCTTATTACGCACAAAAAAATTAATACCCCCCTGCTAGCTAGGACCCACCATAGTTGGATGCTGACTTGTGAGCCTACTAATTTGACGCAGACGGAGGGCTTTGTCAACTTAGTCAATATGAACGATTCTAGCTCTAGTGACCGTACGATGTCCATCTAACGGCTGTAGTGCTACTTCAACCTTTGGTCTTCTAGCTCTAGCCGCTCAAACCAGCGCAGGTCGTGCTGCGTGCTCCTGCCTCCCATTGAGGGAGTCCTGTATTCAGGGGTCCTCACGCATCAAGGTCAATGAAGCTGGGCCGCACTTGTGCGCCGCATAAAGAAGAAGCAGAAGACCTTCCCCCGTATTCGGTCACGACTCCTATGTATGTAGAAAGGCAGGTTTTGAGTCCGGATGTGTCAATTACTTCCTCCCCAAGTCACCCTTGTAACCCTAGGTCTTCTCAGGCATGTATATAAGCCGAGGGGTTTAGTCTGTAGAGGGATCATCACCATTACAATATCCCCATTGGTTAGACTTAGGGTTTAGCCATTACGACCTCGTGGCAGATCAACTCTTGTACACATATTCATCCATACTAATATAGCAGGAAGTAGGGTTTTACCTTGATCGAGAGTGCCTGAACCAGGGTAAACATCATGTCTCCTGCCTCCTATTACCATCGATCCTCAGGCACACAGCATGGGCCCCCCTACCCGAGATCTGCCAATTTTGACTCCGACACCCGTGACCGGCTCTGCTACCGCGCAATCCTCACCGCCCCACCCTACTCCCATCGCTGGCCTAGTCATCCCAGTATTGACCCAGACCTCGTGTTATTCTCCGGCGATGGTAGCCTCACACTGCAGCCCAACCAATAAACCCTCGTACTCCCCTCCGTGTAGGAAACAACTGTCGAGTCTTCCCCGGCTCCGGGACATTCCCTTTCTAGGCCTCGCCATCGTCCACCGCTTTGGTGATCTCACCACAACGTGGTCAACATGGTCAAGTAATGACTAACATCAGAAGAGGACTGTACATAGAGATGCTAACAGCTGGGTCCATGGACGTAGCAAGGAAGTGCCTCCTTATTACGCACAAAATAATGATCCTCCACCTGACTGCTGGGACCCACCGGAAGGGCCACCGTATTTTGTGAAAAAAGGTTTCCCCCTAACAGCTAGGACCCACCAGCTACATCTTTGCACGCAAGGAAGTGCGTCCATATTACGGGCAAAAAATTGTTCCCCCCCCCCCCTGAAAATTGGGACCCACCAGTTATATCTTCGCATGCATGGAAGTGCCTCCTTATCCTCCCTGACAGCTGGGACAAACCTGGTTGAAGCATACGCAGCGTTGTCTATGTACATACCAGTCAATCGGTCTGCCACGATGAACCGTGGCCGAGTAAGGAGAGATAGCTGTTCAGGCAGTCCAGCCGAAAGTGTGTACACATACGTATGTCCAGATGCCAAAAAAATATGGCCACGTACGTACGTATGGGCGGGGTCCTGAATGCATACTCGTGCATGCGCAGGGATAGGGATCGTGAACATGGAGAGGCAATGGGCGGCAGCAACGGCGTCCTGTTCATCGGAAGCCAATCGGCTGGGTTGGAACGGAGAAATTGCATCATGTTCATCGTGAGGCAACGGAATGCATCGTGTTCATCAGGAGGCAACATAATACGTCGTGTTCATCGGGAGCCAACCGGGTTGGACAGAATAGCAAAAACAAGGTATGGCGTACCACAAAATAAAGAAACGGGACTTCTGTTCGACCGCATACAGTCCAAACGGGGTCATGTTCATCGGGAAGGGTCTGGCGTACCGCAAAACGGAGGAAATGAACTTCTTTTCGAGTGCCTACGATCGAAACTGGGTGTTGTTGATAGGGAGGGGTGTGGCATACCACAAAACGGAGGAAACAGACTTGTGTTGGAGCGCCTATGGTCGAAATAGGGTCATGTTCATCCACTGTCTACTGCCTCGCTCCAGCCTCCACGGGATATTATTCTTCCACCGTCGACCTCCTACAGCCTCCACGTGCTACTGTTCATCTAGCC
Organism: Secale cereale; assembly: GCA_902687465.1. Lineage (NCBI taxonomy): Eukaryota > Viridiplantae > Streptophyta > Magnoliopsida > Poales > Poaceae > Secale > Secale cereale. The sequence continues at coordinate 338,084,148 of LR738710.1, read as the reverse complement.
TCCACCGGCCATTGTTCATAGAGCCTCCACAGGGTCATGTTCATCCACCCCCAACCGGCTAGGGTGTGGCGGCCTCCGGCCTTAGTGTCCTATTCATCCAATGGCAACGGCCTACTACCACGGGGTCCTGTTCATCCAAGCCCCACCGAGAATAGTTCATCCACAGCCAACCAACCGGCTCGACTCACCACGTCTTGACTCATTCTACATACCGCGCGCACAGTAGCAATGGCCACTATTCATCAAGAGGCAATCAATACATGTTGGCTACGTCTCGCACAGGGGCTCGATCAGCTTCAGTATAAGCAGCCGCAGTGATCGATCGCTCGGGTTCAGTTAGCAGCGATAGTAAAGGTATCGCTCGGGTTCAGTTAACAACAAAGGGATTGATCGCTCAGGTTGTATCATAGCTAACAGTGCAGTCGCTCGGGTTTAGTTAGAGCCCAACGCCTCGCGCACACACACAAGTGTACATGAGAGAAATGCGCAAACCATAGTGCATCGGTTGGCCCCGACCACCAAACATAACCTGGAACTCCCCGATATTCTCCTCGCCCTCGCTTGTACAACATTTTTTTTCGTCATGGACTGCCCAAAGAATGTGATGCAGGTGCATTTTCTGTCATGATTTTTTGTCATAGAAGTAGGAGCCCACCACATCTATGATGATACATGTTTTTGTCACAATTATCATCATAGAAGTGTCATAAGCATGAAAGAACAAAATCTATTTGGCCCAAAATGTCACGAATGTGTCTTTTGTTGTTGTTGTGATGACCTAAGGTTTATCAATCCATGGGAGGCATAGGATGAATATGGTCTCTCTCAAACAACCCTGCAACCAAATAAAAAAGATTCTCTTGTGTCCCAAACAAACCCAATACAATGGTAAATTGTATAGGTGCACTAGTTCGCGAAGAGATGGTGATACAAGTGTAATAGGGATAGTAGATATAGGTTTTTGTAATATGAAAATATACACACAACAAGGTAGGAAGTAGTAAAAGTGAGCAAAAACAATACTGCAATGCTGGAAAACAAGGCCTAGGGTTCATACTTTCACTAGTGCAAAATCTCTCAACAATGATAAACTTATTGGATCATATATCAATCCCTCAACATGCAGCGAAGAATCACTCCAAAGTTCCTATTGTGGAGAACATAAGATGGAATTGTTTGTATGGTACGAAACCACCTCAAAGTTATTCTTTCTGATCAATCTATTGGGCTATTCCTATAAGTGTCACAAACATCCCTAGAGTTCAAACTAAAATAACACCATGTGACACACATCAATCAACCCTAATGTCACCTAGATACTCCAATGTCACCACAAGTATCCAATTGTCAATTATACGATGTGCATCACACAATTCCGGATTCATAATATTCAATCCAACACAAAGAACCTCAAAGAGTACCCCCAAGATTTCTATCAGAGAAAGGAATATGAAAACGTGTACCAACTCCTATGCAAAGATTACCCCAATGTCACCACGGGAATCCGCAAGTTGATAACCAAAACGTACATTGAGTGAATTAATAGAACATCCCATTGTCACCATGGATATCCCAACGCAAGACATACATCAAGTGCTCTCACATCCAAAGATTCAATCTGACATAACAAAACCTCAAAGGAAAATATTTAATTCATGACAAGAAGGTAGAGGGGAAGAGCACCATAAGATCCAAAATACATCAAGATCGTGCCAAATCAAGAATATGAGATAGATTAGACACATAGCTACTTCTACATACCCTCAGCCCCAAGGGTGGACTACACCCTCCTTATCATGTTGGCCGCCGGATGATGAAGATGGCCTCTGGTGATGATTTCCCCCTTCGGCAGGGTGCCGGAACGGGGTCCCGATTGGTTTTTCATGTCTACAGAGGCTTGCAGCGGTGGAACTTCTCATCTACGGTTCTTTTTGGGTTTTTTTGTCTTTATTGGGATTTTTTGGCATTAGTCTGACCTCAAGGGGTTCACGAGGTACCGACAAGCTCGAGGGGCACACCCTGCGAGCTTGTCGTGCACTCATGGGTCATCAGGTACACCCATGAAGCTTCTGAGGTCTCTTTTGATCCACCAAAAATCACCTTAAATTTTCAGCCCATTCCCAGAACTTTTATTTCTGCACAAAAATCGACACCACGATAGTTCTACTCAAAGCATCGTTAGTCCGGGTTAGTTCTAATCAAATCATACCAAAACCATATGAAATTGTTGTAAAATGGCATGAATACTTCATAAATTATTGATACGTTGGAGACGTATCAGCATGCCCAAGCTTAATTCCTGCTCGTCCTTGAGTAGGTAAACGATAAAAGAAATAATTTTGAAGTGTGAATGCTAGCATAGTGCATAAGTTTGATCATTGATAATTGCAATAACCTTTCTAGCATCATTATATATCATAAATAGTAGCTCAGCTCATAAAACTTCTCATGATCAAGTAGCAATCAATTCACATGTTATGGTTCAAACAATGCATTTTCTTGACACTATCATGTTATCTTTCTTTATGTGGTATGAATATTCAGGTCCGTAAGATTCAAAAATATATATCTAATATTGGTATAGAAAATAACAATACTTCAAGCATACTTAAAAATCAATCATGTCTTCAAAAATATCATGGCTAAAGAAAGTTATCCCTAAAAACTCATATAGTCTTATTATGCTCCCTCTTCTCAACACAAAGTATAGATCATGTACTACCTCGGTGTTAGCCAAGCAATTGGTTCATACTTTTCAACGCGCTTAAGATTTTTCAACTGTCACGCAATACATGAGCGTGAGCCATGGACATAACACTATAGGTGGAATAGAAGGTGGTAGTAGAAAAAGGAGAAGGGAGAAAGTCTCACATCAACTAAGAAAATTATTGAGCTATGGAGATGCTCATCAATTGATATTGATGCGAGTGAGTAGTGATTGCCATGCAACAGATGCACTAGAGCTACAAGTGTATGAAATCTCATAAGAAAACTAAGTGGATGTGCATCCAACTTTCTTGCTCGGGAAGACCTAAGGCATTTTGAGGAAGCCCATCATCGGAATATACAAGCCAAGTTCTATAATGAAATATTCCCACTAGTAATATGTGAAAATGACAATATATATAGGAGAATATCTACATGAAGAACATGGTCTTACTTTGAAGCACAACTGTGGAAAAGGATAGTAACAATGCCCCTTCTCTCATTTTGTTTTCATTTTTTTGTGGGCACTTTGTCCTCTTTTTTCTTGGGCTCGTTTGGCCTCTTTTTTTATTTCCTCACCCGGGACAACGCTCTAATAATGATCATCACACTTTTAGTTACTTACAACTCAATACTAGAACGAAATTATGACTCTATATGAATGCCTTTAGCGGTGTACCAAGATGTTTAAAGATCAAAGCATAGCATGTATGAATATGAAGAATGGTTCCCTAGCCACAAATGACATGTAGGCTATGTGATCATGCAAAGAAATATGAAAATAATGATGTGTGTAATAATATAAGCGGAACGATGAAATTTGCATGGCAATATATCTCGGAATGGCTATGGAAATGCCATAATAGGTAGGTACGGTGGTTGTTTTGAGGAAAGGTGTAAGGATGGTTAAATGCATTAACAAAAGTTGCACGGTACTAGAGAGGCTAGCAAAGGTGGAAGGGTGAGAGTGCGTATAATCCATGGACTCAACATTATTCATGAAGAACTCATATACTTGTTGTGAAAATTTTAATAGCCCTCGAAGCAAAGTACTACTACGCTTGCTCCTAGGGGAGAGGTATGTAGGAGTTAACCATCGCGCGCCTCCGACCTTCAAGCAAAGGAAGACAACCAAGGATAATTGTGCTCCAACTTCATCACATAATAGCAAGACCATATGTGCATGCTACAGGAATCACAACATTAACACAAACTATTCTTACTAATCCAAAATTTACTCACTAGCATGAATCTAATATCACCATCTTTATATCTGAAAACTATTGCAAGGAATCAAACTTCTCATATATTCAGTGATCTACATGAAAGTTTTTATCATATTCTCTTGAATATCTATCATATTAGGACCAATATCATTAAAATGCATGTTACCGTTACTATTTATAACACTCTCAAAAAGATATAAGTAAATCACGAGAGTAAATGATAAACTACTCCAAAAAGATATAAGTGAATATCAATGAGTCTCTCTCATTTAAAATTTTCAGATCTTGGGATATTATTAAAAAAGCAATCAAAAATAATATAATAACATTCAAAGGATAGCACATACCATGTGAAGAAGCGAAAACTTAGGCTGAACCAATAAATGTTGATGAAGAAAGGTGGGATGCCGACATGGGCATCTCCAAGATTAGATGCTTGAGACTTATTCAAATATTATCTTGGGATTCCTTGGGCATCCCCAAGCTTTAGATTTTGTGTGTCCTTAATTCCTCTCATGTCATGGTTTCCCTCATTCTTTAAAACTTCATCCACACAAAACTCAACAAGAACTCGCCAGATAAGTTAGTATAAATCCATGCAAAACCTTATCATTCTATAATGTAGAAAATTACTAAAATTATGATTTTACATTGCATACTAAATGCATCTGCATATTTAATAGTCACATCCTCAAATAGTATAATTAAACAAGCAAACATATGCAAACAATGCAATCATAACAGTAATCTGTCTAAACAGAATAGTCTGTAAATGATTAAGGAATATCCATACTTATTTAACTCAAATAAAGCTGAAAATTTACCACACTATAGATAATTTATCATTGCATATTGTGTCAATATTTCAAGCTTTTATCACATTCTGGCCTCTCTCAGGATTTTTTGCAACAATGATAAACTTTCTGTTTTGAAACAGCAACTTATATACTTGCAAATTGTGCATGGTCAATGCTATCCTTAGCACTTTTATTGAAATAAAAGATAAAAGCCTTATTGTAAATAACATCAAGCAAATATAAACAAAATAAAATTAAGCTCCAAGCAAAAGACATATCGTGTGATGAATAAAATATAGCTAAATGTAAAGTTACCGATAATGTTGAAGATGAAAGAGGGCATGCCCAAGATTAGTTGCTTGGATATACAAAGTTCCTACGGTTTCCCAATTTTTCGTAATTTTTAGCATTGCAGAAGTATGGTAATTGTCTAGATGATTAGATAATGTTCTTTTTTTTGACAGATTCTGTTTTCATGAGTAAAAATTTCAGCTAATTATCAGGTTCCAATGATTTATAGAATTTTTTGCACTAGATGCTAAACTTTCTGTTTTGCACAGAACTATCATCCACACTTCCCCAAAGGCTTTACTTAGCACCTTATTGAAACAAAAGCTATAAACCATGATTAATACAATCGCTTAATCATGTCGACATACAAAAACAGTAGGTAGAAATAATGGGTTGTCTCCCAACAAGCGCTTTTTAACGCCTTTTTAGCTAGGCATGAAGATTTCAATAATGCTCACATAAAAGTAAAGAATTAAACCATAAAAAGAGCATCATGAATCACATGGAAAGCACATTTAATTATAAACCACTTCCTATCCATAGGGATTTTGTGAGCAAACTATTTATGAGAATAGGAATCAACTAGCATAGGAAGGAAAAACAAGCATGACTTCAAAACTTTCAACACATAAAGAGCAAACTTGATATTATTGCAATACCTACAAGCATATGTTCCTCTCTCATAATAATTTTCAGTAGCATCATGAATGAATTCAACAATATAAATATCACATAAAACATTCTTTTCATGATGCACAAGCGTGGAAATTTTATTATTCTCCGTATAAGAAAAACTCTTCTCATTCATAGTAGTGGGAGGAGCAAATTCAACAAAATGACTACCATGTGATACTTGATTAAAATCATGATGACAAGTTTCATGGTTATTAGTATTCTTTATAACATAGGTTTCATCACAATAATCATGATAGATAGCAACTTTTCTCCCATCGTAATCAATTGAAACCTCTTCCAAAATATTGGATTCATCATTAAATAAAGTGATGACCTCTCCAAGTCCACTTTTCTCAACATTATGACAAGAGTCAACAGCCTCCTAAATAGTAGGATCACTATTACATAAAGTTGGCACTCTTCCCAACCCACTTTCATCAATATAATCATCATAAATAGGAGGCATTCTTTCTTCATAATGAATTTGCTCATAAAAACTTGGGGGACTAAAAATATCATCTTCATCAGACGGATCATCCCCAAGCTTGTAGCTTTGCATATCATAAGCATCATGGATATTCAAAGAATTCATACTAACAACATTGTAATCATGCTCATCATTCAAAAATTTGGTGCTAGACATTCTATTGACTTCTTCTTCTAATAATTGAGCATAATTTTCCTTTCCATGATTTTCATGAAAGAAATTATAAAGATGAATAATATGAGGCAACCTCAATTCCATTTTTCTAGTTTTTTTTTCTAAGCCAAACTAGTGATAAAACAAGAAATAAAATATTCAATTACAAGATCTAAGATATACCTTCAAGCTCTCACCTCCTCGGCAATGGCACCAGAAAAGAGCTTGATGTCTACTACGCAACCTTTCTTCTTGTAGACTCGTGTTGGGCGTCCAAGCGTAGTGTTTTGTAGGACAATAGCAATTTTCCCACAAGTAGATGACCTAAGGTTTATCAATCTCTAGGAGGCATAGGATGAAGATGGTCTCTCTCAAACAACCATGCGTCTAAATAAAAATGAGTCTCTTATGTCCCCAACACACCCAAGAAAATGGTAAATTGTATAGGTGCACTAGTTTGGCGAAGAGATGATTCACACCGTTTACCAGAAGAGCGGTATCGTTCAGAAGAGGTACTCATACTACAAATATCGTTTAACGAATTACCCCATTGATTACCAATTCATTAAGCCTACCTATACCTCCTCAGGTTCCAGCCTACCTGCTCAACCCGCGGACCCAGTACAGCAGCCCTTGACCTCTGGTCCTGATCCACTAACTCTAGTACCTTCTACTTCTAGAGTTTAGGGTCATAGGGCGGGCAGTGCAGTTTGGGGCACAAGGGTCCTGGTACTACCCAGGTGCAAAGAACCCCGGAGGCGACTGCAGTGAGAAAACATGTAACTCACCGGCCTAAACGACAGGCAAACACTCGAACGTGAGAGCAAGGGATCACCCAATGGTGATACAAGTGTAATATGGATAGTAGATATAGGTTTTGGTAATGTGAAAATATAAAAACAGCAAGGTAGCAAGTAGTAAAAGTGAGCAAAAATGGTATTGCAATACTTGAAAAAAGTCCTAGGGTTCATACTTCCACTAGCGCAAAATCACTCAACATTGATAATGTAATTGGATCATATAACAATCCCTCAACATGGAGCGAAGAATCACCCCAAAGTTCCTACCACGGAGAACATAAGATGAAATTATTTGTAGGGTATGAAACCACCTCAAAGTTATTCTTTTTGATCAATCTATTGGGCTATTCTTATAAGTGTCACAAACAACCCTAGAGTTCGTACTAAAATAACACCATGTGACACGCATCAATCAATCCTAATGTAACCTAGATACTGCAATGTCACCACAAGGATCCATGTGTCAATCATATGATGTGCATCACATAATTCTAGATTTATAATATTCAATCGACCACAAAGAACCTCAAAGAGTACCCCAAGATTTCTATCGGAGAAAGGAATATGAAAACACGTACCTACCCCTATGCATAAATTAACCCCAGGTCACCATGGGAATCTGCAAGTTGATAACCAAAACGTACATCGAGTGAATCAATAGAAAATCCCATTGTCACCATGGATATCCCATCGCAAGACATACATCAAGTACTCTCATATCCAAAGATTCAATCTGACATAACAAAACCTCAAAGGAAAAGATTTAATTCATCATAAGAAGGTAGAGGGGAAAAGAACCATAATATCCAGATATATCAACAAAGCTCGGGGTACATCAAGATCATGAGATAGATCAAACACATAGCTACTTCTACATACCCTGTGCCCCAAGGGTGGAGTACTCCCTCCTCATCATGGTGGCCGCCGGTATGATGAAGATGGCCTCTGGTGATGATTTCCCCCTCCGGAAGGGTGTCGGAATAGGTCCTGATTGGATTTTCGTGGCTACAGAGGCTTGTGGCGGCAGAACTTCTCATCTAGGGTTCTTAATGAGTTTTTTTGGTATTTATAGGATTTTTTGGCATTGGTCTCATGTCAAGGGGGACAACGAGGCAGTGACAAGATTGAGGGGCGCGCCCTTCGTGCTTGTCGGGCACTCGTGGGTCTTTTGGTCCTCCCATGAACTTCGGGGGTCACTTCCGATCCACAGAAAATCATCATAAATTTTCAGCCCATTCCGAGAACTTTTATTTCTGCACAAAAAATGACACCATGGTAGTTCTACTAAAAACAGAGTCAGTCCGGATTAGTTCTAGTAAAATCATACCAAAACCATATAAAATTATTATGAAGATGTCATTAATACTTCATAAATTATGGATACATTGGAGATTGTATCATGACCAAACCTGGCGGTTGATACGTCTCCAACGTATCTATAATTTATGAAGTATTCATGCCATGTTTACAACAATTTTATTTAGTTTTGGTATGATTTGATTGGAACTAACCAGGACTAATGTTGTTTTCAGCAGAACTACTGTGGTGTTGTTCGTGTGCAGAACTAAAAGTTCTCGGAATTGGACGAAACTTTTTGGCGATTTTTTGGAAGAAAAGAGAAATAATGGAGCAAAGAACTACCAGGTGCCCCCCTGGTGCCCTCAAGACACTAGGGCGGGCCAACCCCCTGGCACACACTGGTGGGTGGTGGGCCACTGAAGCCCATCTTGGCATGAAACCAGCGCCAAAAAATCCTATAAATACAAAAACCACCAGAAATAACCCTAGATCAGAAGTTCCTCCGCCGCAAGACTCTATAGCCACGAAAAACCATTCTAGACTCTGTTGCGGCACCCTGCCAGAGGGGAAATCATCACCGGAGGCCATCTTCATCATCCCGGTGGCCACCATGATGAGGAGGGAATAGTCCACCCTCGGGGATAAGGGTTTGTACCAGTAGCTCTATGTTCAATCTCTCTCTCTATCTCTCTCGCTCTCGTGTTCTTGAGATGGCATGATCTGGATGTATCATGGGCTTTGTTAATATAGTTGGATCATATGGTGTTTCTCCCTCTCTATCTTGCTGTGATGAATTGATTTTCCCTTTGAGATTTTGTTCTTACAGGATTGAATACTTTTATGGATTTTAGAACACTTGATGTATGTCTTGTTACGAATACCCACGGTGACAATGGGGTATCATATTGATTCACTAGATATGTGTTTTGGCGCTCAGCTCGAGGATTCCTGAAGATTGATGCACGTTCTCGTCTTTTTTTCTCCGGTAGAAATATTGGAGCAATCTTTTAGGTTCTTTTCGTTGGATTGAGTATTATGAATCTGAAATTGTTTGATGTATATAGTATAATCAACTCATGGATACTCACAGTGAAATTGGAATATCTAGGTGACATTAGAGTTGGTGCCGAAGGTAATGTATAAATTGAACATGCATCACTAGGCGTTATTAAACTTTGTGTTTATTCTCCCTGATGTTCTTTCAATCAAACTAATGGATTGACATGTCTAGCGCTGATGTAATGATGTGCTACTAGTTTTTTATGTTTTCCCCTAAAACTGATACATGCACATTTGGTGCACTTCTAGTAACCAGAACTTTGAACATGGGAGTAGTTGGCAGGTATGAAACTGATGTATGTATTTTGTTTTCCAGTGGAACTGATGCATCTAGATTAGAAGTACTCCCAGTTTATGTATCATTGAACTTACTACGTAACAGGTGTATTAAATCTTTTCCACAACAAACTTTCCTCGTTCGAACTGATGCATCTACATGACATGTACTATTAGTAATCTCAACATATAAGTTGCAGTGGTAGTTGAACCTTATGTGAACTGATGAAGCTACCTGAACTATTGTATATTGTCAGGGAAACAACACCTATGGGATCCTAGGGATCCCTTTTTGCTACGGTTGTGGGGCGTAGAGTTGTGCCAAGAGCAGGTCTGGGCGATCAACGCGTGGGTATTTTTACCCGGGTCCGGGCCGCAAGATGATGCGTAAAACACTCGGCTCATGTTATAGCAGTGCTCTTAGTAGAAGAAAACATCATGTGAGAAAATGATTGGGAAAAAATCAGTGGCGCATGGATCTCATTCGGCAAGAAAGACATACCAGCAAGCTTCTCACTAAACTCCATGTAGAACTGCTAAATATACAACTCTAGGGCATTCTTTTTCTCCGTGAGCTGCATGACCTTCTCCTCCGGGTTCTGCTTCTCCTGTGCAAAAGCACCAGCTTGATCTTCACATTTCTTCTTCGATTCAAAGATTCTCCTTTGGAAGCATCGACAACAGCCTTGAGATCCTGGATCTCCGCCTCCAGATTGCCGACTGAAGCCAGCTTCTCATCGGCTAGCTTGTCTTTGGTCCCGGCTTCCTTCTGAGCCTAGGCCAGGTCCTTGTCCTTGTTCTCCAGGGCCTGCTTCATGGTTCTAATGAAATAGAAGTCCTGAGCTCCGATACAAGTTGGGTGTTCTCGCTACGAACATTTGTCGAAGCGGAATGACTCGGAGAAAAAGAAAAAAACAGTATGCAACTACCGGATGGAGGAAATTGCCTACCTCCTAATGCTTATTCTCTTTCTCAAGTCGGGCGCTCTTGAGCTTCTCGGCTTCGAGGTGGAGCCGAAGGGGTATCACCACTTATCCATCGCAACATAGTGTGACTCCCACTCAGAAGTCCTGTGCAGCATACCACAAATATTCAGTCGGGTAACCCAATGGATTGGCTGATGTGCTAACGCACAAACACCTAGTTGAGCACTAACACGAGGAACAGGCTGGATCAGTACCATACCCATAGGTACCCTTTCACTACTGAGTCAGCGCCGTACAACCGAGTGGAACAAGCTGGATCTGTACCAGATCTTGAAGTAACCTTGGACTGCCCACTCGGTCATGCCCCCTTATAGAATAAGCTTGTCCAGTACCAAATTATCATGTACCTTATGGGTCGGCCAGACACCCTCGAGATGAACAAGCTTCATTAGTAATAGATCCTAAAGTACCCTCTCATCTTCCTTCACTCGGCCAGTTTCTGAGTCAGCAATGAAGAAGATAGAGATCAACAACACAAACTGATCTTTTTTCATTTGGCTAACTTTTGAGTCGGCATTGAAGAAGATCCTACTCGGTAACTCACCAATGTACAAGTGATGCCGATAACCCCGAGTGCCCGGCAATAGTTCCAAAGACCGCCACCGAAGGTAGTCTCGGGGACTACACCCAGTGGGTGCACTTACTGTGCCCCCACTGGAGTGTGACCCGTCGATGAGCTAAAAGGCGGAAAATGGGAAACAGCCCCAGGGCAAAACAAATACAAGTTCTAAGACTACCACCGACTACCTCCGGTCAGCGGTAGCCTCAGGGACTACACCCTGTGGGTGCACTCAGCATGCCCCACCGGACCGTAATCACTCGGATACGCCCCGGCTAGATCCTGAGTAAGAGCGACAGAAAACACATAAAGTTCAAAGACTCCTGCCAACTAAATCCAGTTGACAAGAGCGTCTACACCATGTGGGTGCACTCTCAGTACCCCCGATGGAACATGAAGACCAAGTCAGTGTCCCCTACACAAATTCACTAACACAATTTATACCGCAGAATGGAAATCGTACTCACAATGGTACTTACTCGGATGTTGTCCTGCAGGGCCTTGCTGGCATCATAAGCCTCCTTCAGCTGGCAGCACATCAGCCCCACGTGGATCAGAGCCGCCTTGCTCGCCTCCACTTGATATTCAAGGACATGGTACAGGGGAAAGGAGGTGGTTGGGGCAAATGCAGTCATAGGCCTCGGAACCAGAACCACCGTCGACCCACTTGGAGGAGCTGTGGTAGACCCTACGACCAGGATCACCGCAGTCAAAGACACTGAACCGCCCTGGCTAGAGGACTCGGTCCTTCAGCTTTCACATCAGCCTTCAATGGAGAAATGAGAGCCACTCGGCGGGAGGATGCGTCCCGCATTAGCACATCAATGCCCAATGTTGTGTCCTTGATTGCTTCTAGGTTGGGCTGGTCAATCCTCTCATCATCTTCAGCTGACTGATCTCGGGTGGGGCTGCATGAATACATGAACTAGGAAAATTAGTGGAGATCAATAGGAAGAAACCTGGCCGTCTTAATTAGTTTGTGAAAAATACCTTTGGATGTTTCGTCATACGCTGCATCAGCATCACTCGGACTCAACTTACAATTGTCTAGATCAGTCGAAGTCGTTGAGGTGTTGTTACTGCAAGGATTGAGCAACACTCGGACAACCGAATTAGCTCAAAAACAAGCAAAGGATTGATGAAGACACTCACATCGAAGCCATAGGCACCGCCACCCTGATCCGAGGCACCCCAGCCTTTCGAGACTTCATGGAGACATGCTTAGGCTGCTTCTCAACCGGGCTCTCGGCCTCGGCGCACGCACACTTGGAGCTGTTGGCCGTCCAGACCAAAGCAGTTAGCTATGACACCCCTCCTACTTTGCCACTCAGATCGTGCTGGGCCTTCGTGTGGGGTTCCTTGAGGGCCTCATAAGAAGAAATGGACTCGGCCTCCTCCCCATCCTCCAAGCTCTTTTCCTCGTCACTCTCTTTGTCTTAATCATCGTCATCATCGCCAGACTCTTCCGAGTAGCGGCGCTCAGCATCACTCAGAGCATCTTCAAGCGACCGGTCAACCACTTGGATGTTGGAGATCATGTTCTGGAATTCCTGTAGAACGAACACATCAAGATATCGGAATTAGATATACAGAAAATAATGTACCAGCAAGTCGATTGGGCAGAAGCACTTTACCTCGACAGTCGGCAAGAGCTCTTTTGATTACGCCGACACCAGCCTGTCTCCACGCTGGTGATATCGAGCGCGGGTGATGGCCTTGATCTTCGCCCCACATCCTTCTCGGCGAGCTCCTCCGGGTGTACTAGTGTGGGGTCATTCGGCCACTCATATGGCCACATGTAATGAGCCCTGGCCTGCAGCGGCTGGATCCGTCGAGTGAGAAAAGTCTATAGCAGATCCATGTCGTTCACGCCGGTATTGACAATTAAAACCAGTGCGGTGGCCAAGATGTCAACCTCCGTCTTCTCCTACTTCGCCACCGAATGGGACTTGTGTGCCCTCAGTCTCTCCACCAAGTATGGTGAGAGGCCCAACTGGTTAAGGCTTTTGGGTACATCCTTGCAATAAAACCATGTCCCCTGCCACCCCTTGACGGAATCGAGAAAACTCATCTTGGGGAAGGTGCTCCCCCCGACATGGATGCCCAAGCCCCCGCACAGCTTGGTGACATGGGTCTTCGCGCCGGCTGACAAGTCCTTCTTGACGGACATCGACCAACAAGTGAAGGTATGCTTGAAAATCCCCCAATGGGGTTGGCAGGCGAGGAAAGTTTTCGTAGAGGGGGACAAAAGCTGAAAGATAGATGATGGCATTTGGAGGAAGATAGTGGAGTTTCATGTCGAGACCCCGATCCTAAGTCACACAGGTCTATCATGTAACACATCATATCACTTCGCGCCCTCATGGACGGTCTTCTCATGGCTTCAGCCTTACCTTGGTTGGGACTGTTTGCGCCTTTTGGCTCAGGTATATGATTGTGTCGCTAGTAGGGGTGGGCATAAAAACCAACGAACCGAACGCAGAACAGAAGCCGATACTGAAAAAACCAAATTTTTTGTTTTTAATACATGCATTGTAAAATTCAGTTTTTACATTTTTTTAACCGAACTATTTTTGTTCGGTTCCGTTTACCATGGGTAACCGAACTAAATAACCGAATGTATACGCACTAGAGTCAAGAGAAGCTTCTCTTGTGTGGACGTCGCCAAAAAGACGCGTCAGGCAGCAACGTGTGCGTGACTGGGGGGATATCACTCCCATGAGCCCAGCCCATGCATGTCAAGTACCTTTTTGGGAGCGTTTTTGTTGTACTGTGTGGCCCATACAGTATGCATGTACATGAGCAAACTAGCTAGACATGATGTGGTCATGGGATTAGTCCCACATCGACTAGCTACATGAAGCATCACACATAGCTCAGCTATATAATAGGACAAGCTGCCGCAGATCCGAGGCGCACACGTTAACGAACCAATCTTTGGTATTTACGGTACAAACTGAATACCGAACCGAAATATCGTTAACTGAAGTTTCAGTTTTCTTAAATTTTGGGTCATTTTTTGTTAGCTTTTTGTCTAACTCAAATTTAAAAAATACCGAAATATACTAACCGAACTGTTGGTTTATACAAAATGCCCATGCCTAGTCTCTAGCATCCATATGACAGAGAACCCGGGCCGGCATGACTAGTCATAAACGCAAGGTGGCACAAACTTACAGGGATAGGCATATATAACCCATCAATGAACGTGTCGGTCATCAACATATGATCCCTAGTCTAAAGGAACAATGCATGACATTTCCCCGAAGGGACAGACACATGAACGAAGAAGGATACATGCCGGCCAGCCTATGTGTTCCGGAGTAGTAGCGAACTTCCATGGCTCAATGGAAGCACTAGGAGACATTTCCCCATAAGGAAGGCAACCAAGAATAAAAAACTAGGTGTTAGATCCCACAGATACCAATGCATTTCAAACATACACACAATATGCACGATATGTGTAGATACAAATGGCATCACAACATAACTCTACGACTCAAGCATTTATTTAAAAGACTCCAAAGAGCTATATGTAACATGATATTACAAAGAGGGGTCAGATGACCCATCATACAGAGCATACAAGGAACGAAAGCATAACATGTGTGAGTACAGAAAACTACAAATGGAAAAGGCTAGGAAGCCTGACTATTTACAAGACCTTCCCAAGGGTACAAGATCGTAGCTGAGGTAACAAGTTACTCATCAGATCCTATCATAGTGAGGCTGGAGTCTCCTCTGCGAAAACATACATTAAGAAAACGTGAGTACAAAGGAACTAAGCAAGACTTACATTAGGTCCTATCATACATGCATTAGTATCAAGAAGGGTATTGTGGGGTTTGGCTACAGCAAGCCAGCTTTGACTTAGTGGCTATCCTATTCTACGACTACCAGTAATTTCTTTGATGTGATAAAGCGCACACGAGTCCACTAATAACCACAACAATAAACTACTATGGATTCTATCCCATCTCCCTGCGAGAAGGCCATCCATAGCACTTTTAGAGTATCCACTTCATGTTGTCCATGTACCATATAAGTCTCCAAGTATTCCATAAGACACTCCTATTCAAATAGATCATTACCCTGCAGGGTTGTACTTCTTCATACAGGCTCTCGCCACTTACCACCATGTACACATCATGTATCTTGGCAACCTTGAAGCGAAAGCCTGGCAAGGGTGTCAGCCACGACCTGACTAACCGCGCAAGACTCTAGTCTAGTTTTATCACCTATCTGAGGCTAAAACTGCATGGGAAGTCTGGCCAAAGTTTCCATCACGGCCCAAAGAATGTGAGCAGGGTTCCCAAGCCCACCATCTAGATGCCACTTGGTACACCGTGCCACTGTGACTAGTATGTCACAAGTCCACCCTGCCTAGTGCCACTTCTAGACAAAGATCGGGGCGGTTAAAAAGCCGAGAGAGTAAATTAAGGATCCCAATGTGTGGTAGTAACTAGTCTTAGATAACATACACATAACTTAGTTCTTAAGGACGGTCTCAATGAGACAACCCACCATGTACTCCTACATGGCCTCTCACCGCTACCCTTATCAAATCATGTTCTCACGCTTAAGTCTCAGCTTCAGAACATAGCATAACACTCCAATCCATTCCCTGTTAATCAGACCTGACACAACTCGAGGCAATGGCAGGCATGGCATGGTAGGAACACAACACGGCTCAATCAACTCCTACACATGCTAGTGGGTTTCAACTATTTACTGTGGCAATGACATGTCATGCAGAGGAATGGGTTCCACTCGCAACATCAAGTAGCAGTTGAATCTTGTTGTCCTAATGCAATAAAATAGAGCAGGAGCAAGAGAGTGGGATTTTATTGGAATGACCAAGGGGGTTTGCTTGCCTGGTAGATAAATAGTAGAGCACTGCTCCTCAGACAGGTACTCTGGAGCACTCTCCAGAGTAGGGCCTATCGAGAAGGACGGGGCCAGAAATCAGTACTCAGAAAAATGCAACAATATAATGCATGATCATGACATGTCAACAATGCTATGATTTTCACTAATACATCTAGCTAAAATTTAAATGAAGTCCATATGATCCAAGGGTTCATAAGCAAACTCCACATCAGGTATAAGTTGGTTTTTGATTCATGAAAATGATACAGATCGATAGATTGAATTTGTTTGATAATTTTTCATATATAAATTATTTCCATTTGAGCTATGGTTTATTTTCTGTGAATATTTGAAGTTTAAACAATTTTCTGGATTATATTTAATCTGGAAAATCAGTTACTGTGTTAGCATGACAGCGGCATGACGTAAACAACAAGGTCGCTAAGAGTCAAACCTGATGAATGGGCCACACGTGTCATATGCACAGTGTTAAACTGAGGGTTATTTAGCCTAATAATTTATTTAGTGGGTGCTGGGTCCCACCTGTCGGTGTCACTAGGGGTGTGATTAGCCTAAGTAAATCTCCTGGCCGATGGGGTCCACCTGTCAGGTTGGTGAGGTCATCACCAGCGACCACGGGGCATGGTGGTGTCCATGTTACAGCAACGGGGCGGCAGTTGAGAGCACAGGGGCATAGCCCGGGCTCTTGCGCATCCAGGGGAGGTGGCAGAGGGTCGCGGGGTGGTTGGAGCTCGCTGGAACGTAGCTCGTGACGGTGGACGGAGTTCGGCCATGTTCGGGCGGGGTTCTGTGGTACACGGAAAGGGCTACAGACGGCGGTGTTGGTCTTCTAGGAGGCTGTAGAGCACAGTGACTGATACGTCTCCAACGTATCTATATTTTTTATTGTTCCATGCTATTATATTATCCTTGTAGGATATTTATTGGGCTTTTATACACACTTTTATATGATTTTTGGGACTAACCTATTAACCTAGAGCCCAGTGCCAGTTTAAGTTTTTCCCTTGTTTTTGAGTATCACAGGAAAGCAATACCAAACGGAGTCCAATTGACCTGAAACTCAATGGAGGTTGTTTTTGGAACAGAAGAACCCTAGGGAGTACCGGAGGAGGACCAGAAGATTCCCGGGCTGCCCACGAGGGTAGGGGTGCCCCCCTGGGCGCGCCCCCTACCTCATGGATAGCCCGGAGACCTCCTTTACTTGTTCCTGACTCCAACACCCCCTATATATACATAAACCTCCAAAAAGTGACCTAGATCGGGAGTTCTGCCGCCGCAAGCCTCTGTTGCCACCGAAAACCAATCTAGACCCGTTCCGGCACCCTGTCGGAGGGGGAATCTCTCTCCGGTATCCATCTTCATCATCATAGCGCTCTCCATGACAAGGAGGGAGTAGTTCACCCTCGGCGCTGACGGTATGTACAAGTAGCTATGTGTTTGATCTCTCTGTCTCGTGTTCTGGAGATGGCACGATCTTGATGTATCACGTGCTTTGCTTTTATAGTTGGATATTATGATGTTTCTCCCCCTCTACTCTCTTGTGATGAATTGAGTTTTCCCATTGAAGTTACCTTATCGGATTGAGTGTTTAAGGATTTCTGAACACTTGATGTATGTCTTGCATGTGCTTATCTGTGGTGACAATGGGATATCACGTGATCTATTTGATGTATGTTTTGGTGATCAACTTGCGGGTTCAGTGACCTTGTGAACTTATGCATAGGGGTTGGCACACATTTTCGTCTTGACTCTTCGGTAAAAACTTTGGAGAACTCTTTGAAGTTCTTTGTGGTTGTTGAATATATGAATCTGAGATTGTGTGATGCATATCGTATAATTACGCCCACGGATACTTGAGGTGACAATGGAGTATCTAGGTGACATTAGGGTTTTAGTTGGTTTGTATCTTAAGGTGTTATTCTAGTACGAACTCTAAGATAGATCGAACGGAAAGAATAGCTTCATTCCATTTTACTACGGACTCTTGAATAGATCGATCAGAAAGAATAACTTTGAGGTGGTTTCATACCCTACAATAATCTCTTCGTTTTTTATCCGCTATTTGTGTCTTTGGAGTGACTCTTTGTTGCATGTTGAGGGATAGTTATATGATCCAGTTATGTTATTATTGTTGAGATAACTTGCACTAGTGAAAGTATGAACCCTAGGCCTTGTTTCGACAAATTGCAATACCGTTTGTGCTAACTTTCATCATTAGTTACCTTGCTGTTTCTATATTTTATTATTACAAAATCCTATATCTACCATCCATATTGCACTTGTATCACCATCTCTTCGCCGAACTAGTGCACCTATACAATTTACCATTGTATTGGGTGTGTTGGGGACACAAGAGACGCTTTGTTATTTGGTTGCAGGGTTGTTTGAGAGAGACCATCTTCATCCTACGCCTCCCATGGATTGATAAACCTTAGGTCATCCACTTGATGGAAATTTGCTACTATCCTACAAACCTCTGCACTTGGAGGCCCCACAACGTCTAAAAGAAGAAGGTTGCGGAGTATACATCAGTGACATGCGCGAGCATGAGCTGCGGTAGCCCTGGCCACGGCGGTCACATGGCCGGTGGGGAGAAGCTTCAGCTCCGGTGGTTTATCTAACTACGACGCGCGAAGGACAAAACGAAGGCAGAGGAATGGTGCAGGTGCTCATCGTGGATTCGGCCGAGGCGAAGGCGAGGCCGAGGATATGTCGGAGGCAACGTGCAATCGCCGAAGATCTAGTCGACCAGAGGTAGAACACGGCGATGGCGAGGAAGATGCAGGGTGTCCGAAGGTGCGTGGCCCGACGGAGAGCTTCAACGCGGCGGGATGGAGCTTAGGGGCATGACGAGACTGCTTGGGGATGGTTGTGGCCGCAGCGGCATTGGACGCTGATGATGGCGCGCTCGTCCGTGAGAGAGAGAGAGTGAGGGAGAGGTAGAGAGCGCGAATAAGAGCGAGGGCTCAATCCGGACGACAGCGCAGAGAAAAATCGCGACATCAAGCTGGCGGGGGAGGCAATAGGCAGGCGGGCAGGTGCGTGGCGCATGCATAGGCATCATGCGTCTTGTCCTCCTGGCGCCATGAGGACAATGACTGGCATCGGCTGGTGGGCTCGGCTGCCAGCTACAGTAAGTTTCCCTTTTCTAATTTTATTATGTCCTTATTTTTTGTAATTTGTCATAATTTTGTTGTGTTGAACCAAATCAATTTTGTTTCTCCTAATAAATTTTGTAGGGACTAAAATAATTATTCCAAAGCCCCTCGCAAATTCCCAGAACTATTGGCGCAATAGAAATATTTATAGAATATATTTATTCCAATTCAAAATCCAACATAGCTAGGAAAAATGTGCATCACCCCTGGTTTAAAGGCCATTTTGAGTTCATTGAAAAATATTTTAGTTGAACCTATTTGAATTCCAAGTGCTAGGGTTTGATCATCCCTCATTTCAAATTCATTTGAAATTTAAACAAGATACAACAAAGAACAACTAGCATAGGTCATTACTAGACTAGTATGTGACAACTCGCCCCCACTCAAAAGAATCTTGTCCCGAGATTCAGAAGGCGTTGGGAAGGGAGTAGGGTACTCCAGTCGAAGACGATCCTCTCACTCCCAAGTAGCTTCTCTCTCATAATGATGAGACTACTGAACCTTTTGAAACTTGATGTTCTGACGTCAAGTGACACGCTCTGCCTGATCCAAAATGTGAATTGCGTACTCTCAATATGTGAGGTTATCTTGGTGGTCAAGCATTTCATTGTCCACTCCGCGGATGGGATCCGAGAAGCAACGCCTGAGTTGGGAAACATGGAAGACATCATGGACTTGAGAAACATGTGGGGGTAGTTCCACCTGGTAGGCAACTTCTCCTCGTTTAGAAGAATGTGAAACGGTCCAATGTAACGAGGAGACAACTTTCCCTTTATGTCGAATCAATGGGTATCCTTCAAAGGAGTAACCCTGAGGTAAGCCGTGTCGCCAACTTCATTAGCCACTTCCTTATGACGACGATCATACTAGCTCTTTTGATGAGACTGGGCTTCGGTCCAAATAATTGTCTTTCACCGGTTTCTAACTAGTTTAAAGGTGTTCGACGTCTTCGTCCATAAAGAATCTCGAAGGGAGTTTTCTTGAGACTAGATTGGTAGCTATTGTTATAAGCAAACTCGGCAAAAGGAAGGCACTTCTCCCGATCCATACCAAACGAGATAACACAATCTCTAAGCATGTCTTAAAGAATCTGGTTGACCCTTTCCACCTGACAACTCGATTGAGGGTGGAAATCGGTATTGAAGGAAAGATGGGTTCCCATGGCAGTATGGAAACTCTCCCTAAAATGAGACGTGAAAAGACTACCATGGTCCAAATTGATTTCTAGTGGGACACCACGAAGTGAGACTATTCGAGAAACATGTAAGTCAGCTAGCTGACTAGTAGTGATACTCTCTCGAACAAGAAGGAAGTGAGCAACTTTGGAAAGACGATCAATGACTATGAAGATATCATTGTTCCCTTTCTTGGTCCTGGAAAAGCCGATGATGAAGTCCATAACAATTTTATCCTCTTTGCACTGAAGAATAACTAAAGGCTGAAGCGTGCCAACAGGCCGCTGATGTTCCACCTCAACGTGGCGACAAACATCACAGTTAGCAATGAACTCACCAATTTCTCTCTTCATCCTAGTCCACTAGAACCTCTAGCGTAGGTCCTGATACATCTTAGTACTACCGGGATGAATCAAGGGAGGAGATTCATGAGCCTCCTTAAGGATCAATTGTCGCAGATGTTGCTTCTTGGGAACCACCGGGCGGTTCTCAAAGAAAACAACACATCAATCATCAATAGAGAAACTACCAGGAGTTTCCTTCTTACCATTATCCTTGATTCGGGTAATACACGTATCATACCGCTGGCTAATTATTATATGATCCTCAATGGTAGGTTTCACCACAAAGGTAGGAAGAGATCCGTGAGGCGCAACATGACAGTTAATCTTACAAAATTCCTCATGGAGAAGTGGTTGGCCCTATTGCAACATGAGATTGTTGCAATAGGACTTACGACTTAGTGCATCAACCATAACATTTTCCTTGCTAGTGGTGTAAGTAATCCCTAGGTCATAATCCGTAATAAACTCTAACAAACATCTTTGTCTGAGATTCAAATATGTTTGGGTGAAGCTATACTTGTGACTCTGGTGATAGGTGTAAATCCTAGAACGGTTACGAAGAAGGTAATGTCGCCATGTCTTAAGTGCATAGACTATGTCTACAAGCTCTTGATCATTGTCACAGCCCTAGAATTGTGTGTAGTTAGTTGCATCTATGAGCATCCATGCATCATGTTTAAATTCAAATAAAAAATGAATTGGGGATGTTAAAACCCTAGCACCAAATGTATTGAACTAGGTTCAAATAAAGATATTTTCAATGAACCAAAAATGTCGTTCAGAAAAGTTCATCATTTTTGAATTGGCTAAAAACCTCTCACAAAAATGGTGCACATTTTTATAGGTCATCTCTGGATTGTCGAATTAAATCATATTGTACTTTAACTAGGGCATTTAAAATGCTATAAATACTTTTAATTCTCTATTAATTCTGGAACTTATTGTGGAGCTTTGGAATAATCCATATTGCATTTATAATAAATCTCAGAAGCTACAAAAAAATTGGTTAGCAAACCAAATTCAAAATAGAGAAAAAAAATAGAAAACAGAAAATAAAAGAGAGAGGGAGAGAAAGCAAACCTAGCAGCCCACTTACCTGGTGGCCCAGCTGTAGTCCAGCCCACATGGCACTGCCAGTCGTCCTCCTCTTCATGCCAAAAGGACAGAGGCGCGTTGTCGCCGCTAGCCGGCACATGCCGCCACCTCTTGCCTGCCTGCATCCCGCCCCAATGCTCTGGAAAAGCGCCACGCGACCCCCTCGACCCCCTGCACCTCTCCCCTCTCTCCCAGGACCCCCTCCCCCTCCTCTGCTCACTTCACGCAGCGCCATCGTCGCGGCCGCTTTTCGTTGCTGAAGCCACCGCCTCCCTCTCACTTCTCCAACCGGACCACGAGCTTCGCCATCGACCTATATGCCATCTCCGTCGATTCATGCGACCCAAAGACCATCGGAGCGCCGTCCCTGACCTCTTCTTCAACGTCGGATGACGAAGATCTCCATTATCGACTTGCTGCCGTCCGAGCTTTCTCGAGCATGCAGACCATCCCTAAGGGAACCGTTGTGAACTCCTAAGTGTTTTTCCCTGTCCCCACGGTTAACCCGTTCCTCTAGCCAGCATAGCCATCGGAGCTGAGAGCTCCGTGCCGCCGTCCATGGTGCCGCCATGGCCAGAGCCCGAACCAGCCGCTCCTGCACACGTCATCATTCTCCTTGCCTCTCTAGGAACCCGTAGCCACCACCAGCTCCACCCCACAATCCCTACAACCACCCACCCGAGCTCACCCGAGCTCCAGCTGCCGCCGTGAGGTCGTCTCCGGCGAGTACAGAGCACCCCATATGTTCCTTCCTGCTCCGTTGGATGTGCACGAGCGTGGGCTCCCTCCTGGTGGTCTTGCCACACCTAACCGTAGCCCCTAGTGCCGCCTAGTTGTAGCTCCGTCGTGCGGAATGGTTGCCGCCGGCTAGAGTTAAGTGATGATGACATGGCTTCATCGTTAATGGCTAATTCCCTTTAATTAAACCCCCACAGACACTGACAGTGGGCCCTATGGCAGGGTCAAACCCAATCAGCATTGGTTTTGACCGAGATTAGTCCCTGAGTCAATGACACGTGGGCCCCACTGGTCAGGTTTGACCTGGATCAGGTCAGCTGAATTTGAATCTTTGTTTCAAATGAACTTCAACTAAGATGGTAGCATTTTGCATTAGCTCAAACACTAGCATATTGCCATGTCATGAGCATGCATCATATTGTTACATATTCCCATGTATTGATTGTGTTACCGGTGTGATCTCCGTGGTAGGTTATGCTCCCGAGGATATTCACGAGTATCCAATTGAAGGGTAGTACCCCTTGACCACTCTACTTGGCAAGCAACCCCCATTGAACATTCCGGTAAAATCCCACTCTCTCGCTCTTGCTCTCTTTTACTGCATTAGGACAACAACATTTCAACTGCTTTTTTCTACGGTAGCTGAACCTCTTTCCTCTGCAAGACATGTCATTGACATAGTAAATAGTTGAAACCCACTAGCATGAGTAAGAGTTGTTTGAGCCATGTTATGCCTTCTCATTCATGCTTGCTTCCTATGCCTGCTATGCTTAGAGTTGTGTTAGGGCTGATTCATCTGGGATAGATTGGGATGGTGATGAACATGTCCATCTGATGAGAACTAAGTGTGTGAACACGATTTGGTAAAGGTAGCAATGAGAGGCCATGTAGGAGTACATGGTGGGTTTTCTCATTGAAGCTATCCTCGGGAACTGAGTTCTGTGTTTGTGATCCAGGACAGTTACTACCTCACATTGGGATCCTTAATTGACTCTCTTGACTTTATTAGCTACCTTGATCTCTGTCCGGGACTTGCAACTAGTTCCTGGTTTTTGTAGGATATGTGTTGGAGGCCTGCATATCGCTGAGCATAGGGGTGGGCTATGATGCGGTAGGTACACCATGGCCCCGTGTACCGAGACGACCGTTTGGTGCCTCGGGAACCCCACACACATCATTTGGGGCCATGAGTGAAAGCTTGGCAAGACTTCCTTGTGCATGGAACCCGAATGGGCGATAAACATGGACTAGAGACTTGTGTGCCTAGTCATGTCGTGGCTGACACCCTCACTGGGCTTCCGCTTGATGCCGAGTACATATCGTGTAAACAGCGATAAGTGGTGAGAGCGTGTTTGAAGAAGTACACCCCTGCAGGGTAATATGATCTATTCGAATAGCCGCGTCCGCGGTAATGGATTACTGGGTTGCCTATGCATTTCATAGACAAGCGAAGGTGGATACTCTATAATGCGCAAGATAAGCCTGAGTGTTATGGATGGCCTTCTCGTAGGGAGACGAGAGCGGATCCGTTGTGGTGTATTGATATGGTGAATATGCGGACTCGTGTGCACCACCTCAAGAGTTACCAACAGTCGTACTACATGATAGCCACTAAGTCAAAGCTGGCTTGCTGCCATTAAACTCCACTACCCGTTTGTTGATACTGATGCATATGTCGCTGGTTCTGATGTAAGTCTTGTTGGGTACATTTGTACTCACGTTTGCTTAATTTATATTTTGTAGAGAGACCTCAGTCTCACTAGTAGTCCCACATGGACTTCGAAAATTAGCTTGGTACCTCATCTACGATCTTGTACCCTTGGGAGGGTCTTGTAAATAGTGAGGCTTGATAGCTTTCTTTCTTTTCACATGTCTGTACCCAGACATGCTTATGCTTCCCTTGCATGTATGCTCTGTATGTTGGGTCATGAGACCCACTTCTTGTAATGTTATAGGGGGTCCTTCCACACGATCCAGAAACCGTGAGGGTCGGCTCTGATACCAACTTGTAACACCCCGGACACACCCGCCGGTGGTCGTCACTCCTGGCAGGATCTAGACTGGCCCCACTTATCAATACTAGTCTTTTTTGCGCACTTTCTCCTCACTCGCGCGCATCCGAGAGAAACTTCCCAGTCGGTCACCCAACCTGATACTAATCCAAGCTGAGCACGCTTAACTTTGGATTTCTGTCCGAATGGGCTCACGGAAAAGAAGGAATTCCTTATTGATATGAGTAGTCTATCATCCGTAATAAGCCAGGCTATCACAAGTGGCATCAGTGGTACCACTCAACAATATCATTAACAATAAAGACGCCACTAGACGCATAGCCAAATGGTCCATCGAGCTCTTACCGTTCGATATATCTTATAAGCCTCGTCAGACTATTAAATCCTAGGTGTTGGCTGACTTTGTCATAGAATGGATCCAAGTCGAACTCCTTAATGAGTACGTGTAACGCCCCGGACACACCCGCCGGTGGTCGTTACTCCTGGCGGGATCTAGCCTGGCCTCACATATTAATACTAGTCTTTTCTACGCACTTTGTCCTCACTCGTGCGCACCCGAGAGCAACTTCCCGGTTGGTCACCCATCCTGAAACTGCTCCAAGCTGAGCACACATAACTTTTGAGTTCTTTCCAAATGGGATCCCGGAAAAGAAGGAATTCCTTGTTGATATGAGTAATCTATCATCCGTAATAAGCCAGGCTATCACATACACTCCCACTCAGAGGGACCGACATCCTCGTCGGGCCACAGGAACATTCCCACTTGGCACAAACGTCTGTGCATCCAGTCCGATACGTGTGTCATGCTGTGTGCCACGATGGGTCACAAACGTCATGAATAACATGACTGAGTACCTGTCCACAAACATCCGTGTAACCGCAAGGGTAGGCTCTAATACCAACTTGTAATGCCTCGGACACACCCGCCTGTGGTCGTTACTCCTGGCGGGATCTAGACTGGCCTCACATATCAATACTAGTCTTTTCTATGCACTTTGTCCTCACTCGTGCGCACCCGGGAGCAACTTCCCGGTCGGTCACCCATCCTGAAACTACTCCAAGCTTAGCACGCTTAACTTTGGAGTTGTTTCTGAATGGGCTCCTAGAAAAGAAGGAATTCCTAATTGATATGAGTAGTATATCATCCCTAATAAGCTAGGCTATGACGTACACTCCCAGTCAGAGGAACCGACATCCTCGTCGGGCCACAAGAACGTTCCCTCTTTGAAGAAACATCTGTGCATCCAGTCCGGTACATGTGCCATGCCGTGTTCCACAATGGGTCACAAACGTCATGAAGAACATGACCCAGCACCTGTCCTTAAACATCCGTGTAACCGCGAGGGTCGGCTCTGATACCAACTTGGAATGCCCCGAACACACCCGCCGGTGGTTGTTACTCCAGGAGGGATCTAGACTGGCCTCACATATCAATACTACTCTTTTCTGTGTACTTTGTCCTCACTCGTGCGCACCCGGGAGCAACTTCCCGGTCGGTCACCCATCCTGAACCACTCCAAGCTGACCACACTTAACTTTGGAGTTCTTTCCGAATGGGCTCCCGGAAAAGAAGGAATTCCGTATTGATATGAGTAGTATATCATCCCTAATAAGCCAGGCTATCACTATATAGCTCATATCCCCACTGGACAATGTACTTTGACGGTTCTAAAAGGCTAGCCGGATTGGGGGCCGGCGTAATATTGATATATCTAACTGGGGATACAGTCCGGTACGTTCTACAAATTATGTACACAGACTCGAACAATGCGGCCGAATATGTGGCCCTATTGCACAGCCTCCGCCTAGCTGTATCCATGGGCATACAACGGCTTGAGGTACGCGGAGACTCAAACCTCGCTATCTCCCAAATAAGCGGAGATTTTGATGCGAAGGATTAAAAAATGGCAGCTTATCGCAATGCTATATTGATAATATCGGCAAGATTTGAGGGGTTGGATCCATCACGCAGCTCGGGATAATAACGAGGCCGCTGACGTAATTGCCCGTATGGGCGCTAAACGCGACCCCGTCCCGCCTAACACCTTCGTGGAGAGGCTATTTAAGCCATCAGTAACATGGCAGGACGCGGGCAGCGATACGAATTCGGACCCAAACACACCCCCGACCGAACTTAACCTAGACGTCACCAGAGACCCAGACGTGGAGATAACTTCTTCAGCTCACGAGATCATGGCTGTCATAGCCTCCTAGACAGAGCCCTTCCTAGCTTACCTTAAAAGGCATGAACCCCTCGATGACCAAAATGAGGCCCTCCACATAGTCCAGCGTTCTAAATCCTACAAAGTTTACAAAGGTGAACTATATAAGAAAAGCACTACTGGTGTTCTACAAAGGTGCATCTCCGAAGTGGAGGGAAGGAAAATTCTCACTGACATACACGCTGGAATGGGCGGCCACCATGTCGCAGCCTGGGCGCTCGTAGGCAAAGCTTTTTGAGCTTGCTTTTTCTGGCTCACTACACGAGCAGATGCCCAGACCTTAGTCCAACACTGCGTTGGCTGTCAGCTCTTTGCAAATCAAAGTCACATGACTCCCACCGCTTTGAGAACAATCCCCATTATTTGGCCTTTCGTGGTCTGGGGGCTCGATATGGTCGGACCTCTTAAAGGGGGAAGCCATAAAAAGAAATACTTGCTGGTGATGGTAGATAAATTCACTAAATGGATAGAAGCCAAGACAGTAAAAACAACTAAGGCAGGGCATGTGATAGATTTTATATCTAGTGTAGTACACCGTTATGGTGTCCCGCACAATATTACCACAGATAATGGGACCAACTTTACAGCTGACGAGGTAAACAATTGATGCGCAAAGTTAGGTATCAAACTTAATTATGCTCCTGTGTACCATCCTCAAACAAACGGTCAAGGCGAAGGAGTCAATGGTCTGATAATGAGCAGCATTAAACTCCAACTGATGCGTGCCCTACGGGAGTCTGATAAATACTCGGTGGAAGATCTTGACTCCGTACTCTGGGGGCCACGGCCTACACCTAATTGGACGACCGGATACACACCTTTCTTCATGGTGTACGCCGTAGAGGCCGTTCTGCCCTGTGACATTATTCATGACTCACCTAGAGTGCGCATGTACGAGGAGAGAGAAGCCAAGCTAGATTGGCAGGATGATACGCCTCCAAAGTATCTATAAGTTTTGATTGTTCCATGCTATTATAGATTCGGTTTTGGATGTTGAATGGGCTTTATTATACACTGTTATATTATTTTTGGGACTAACCTACTAACCCAACGCCCAGTGCACATTGCTGTTTTTTTCCTATTTCAGTGTTTCGCAGAAAAGGAATATCAAACGGAGTCCAAACAAAATGAAACCTTTGGGAGAGTCATTTTTGGAACGATATCAACACAGAAGACTTGGAGTACATGCCCGGAAGCGAGAGAGGCGGCCATGAGGGCAGGGGCGCGCCCAGGGGGGTAGGCGCGCCCCCCACCCTCGTGGGCCCCCTGTTGCTCCCCTGACATCCCTCTTCCTTATATATATAGCTACGTACCATGAAGCTATCGAGGAGCACCACGAAACCCTAATTCCACCGCTGCAAGCTTCTGTACCCGTGAGATCCCATCTTGGGGCCTGTTCCGGAGCTCCACGAGAGGGGGCATCGATCACGGAGGGCTTCTACATCAACACCATAGCCTCTCCAATGAGTTGTGAGTAGTTTACCACAGAACTTCGGGTCCATAGTTATTAGCTGATGGCTTCTTCTCTATCTTTGGATCTCAATACAAAGTTCTCCGCGATCTTCGAGGATATCTATTCGATGTAATTCCTTTTAAGGTGTGTTTGTCGAGATCCAATGAATTTGGATTTTATGATCAAGATTATCTATGAACAATATTTGATTCTTTTCTGAAATCTTTTATGCACGATTTAAATATCTTTGCAAGTCTCTTTGAATTATCGGTTTGGTTTGGCCTACTAGATAGTTAGTTCTTGCAATGGGGGAAGTGCTTAGCTTTGGGTTCATTCTGGCGGTGTCCTTTCCCAGTGATAGCAGGGGCAGCAAGGCACGTATTGTATTGTTGCCATTGAGGATAAAAAGATCATGCCTAAATGCATGCTGGATAGCGGTCTATGTGTGGAGTAATATGTGTGGAGTAATAGTAGTAGATGCAGGGGTTTATATCATATTGCTTGAGTTTATCCCTCTACATCATGTCATCTTGCTTAAAGAGTTACTCTGTTCTTATGAACTTAATACTCTAGATGCATGCTGGATATCGGTCTATGTGTGGAGTAATAGTAGTAAATGCATAATTGTTTCGGCCTACTTGTCATGGACGTGATGCCTATATTGTTGGGGAACATAGTATTTTAAAACTTTGCTACGATCACGCAAGATGTATCTACCAGATGCATAACAACGAGAGGGGAGAGTGTGTCTACGTACCCTCGTAGACCGGGTGCGGAAGCGTCTAGTGACACAGTTGATGCAGTCGAACTTCTTCGCGATCCAACCGAGCAAGCACCGAACGTATGGAGCCTCCGCGTTCAGCACACATTCAGCTTGATGACGTCCCACGAGCTCTTGATCCAGTAGAACCTCGCGGGAGAGTTTCTTCACCACGACAGCATTGTGACGGAGATGATGAAGTTACCGTCGCAGGGCTCGCCTATGCACTGCGACGGTATGACCGAGGTGTGTTTCTGTGGAGGGGGGCACCGCACACGACTGAAGAGATCAACTTGTGTGTCTAGAGGTGCCCCTGCCCCCGTATATAAAGGAGCAAGGTGGAGGCCGGCCGGCCTCCTATGGCGCGCCCTAGAGAGGCAATCCTACTAGGAATAGGATTGAAATCCTATTCCTAGTAGGAATCCACCAAGAGGGAGAGAGGGGGAAGGAAGGAGAGGGAGAGGGAGAAGGAAAGGGTGCTGCCCCCCTCCTTTCCTTGTCCAATTCAGACCAAGGGGGAGGGGCACGCGGCCCAGCCCTGGCCGGCCCTCTCTCTTTCCACTAAAGCCCATTAGGGCCCATAGCTTCCCCGGGGGGGTCCGATAACCCCCCCGGCACTCCGGTTTATTTTTGAAACTTTGCGGAACACTTCCGGTGTCCGAATATAGTTGCCCAATATATCAATCTTTACATTTCGGACATTCTGTGACTCCTCGTCATGTCCGTGATCTCATCCGGGGCTCCGAACTACCTTCGGTACATCAAAACTCATAAACTCATAATACCGATTGTCATCAAACGTTAAGCGTGCGGACACTACGGGTTCGAGAACTATGTAGACATGACCGAGACTCATCTCCGTTCAATAACCAATAGCGAAACCTGGATGCTCATATTTCCTCGAACATATTCTACGAAGATCTTTATCGGTCAAACCGCATAACAACATACGTTGTTCCCTTTGTTGTCGGTATGTTACTTGCCCGAGATTCGATCGTCGGTATCTCAATACCTAGTTCAATCTCATTACCGGCAAGTCTCTTTACTCGTTCCGTAATTCATCATCCCATGACTAACTCATTAGTCATTTGCTTGCAAGGCTTATTATGATGTGTATTACCGAGAGGGCCTAGAGATACCTCTCCGATACTCAGAGTGACAAATCCTATTCTTGATGTATGCCAAAACCACGAATACCTTCGGAGACACCTGTAGAGCATCTTTATAATCACCCAGTTACGTTGTGACGTTTGATAGCGCACAAGGTGTTCCTCCGGTATGCACGAGTTGCATAATCTCATAGTCATAGGAACATGTATAAGTTATGAAGAAAGAAATAGCAGTAAAACTAAATGATCATAGTGCTAAGCTAACAGATGGGTCTTGTCCATCACATCATTCTCCTAATGATGTGATCCCGTTGATCAAATGACAACTCATGTCTATGGCTAGGAAACATAACCGTCTTTGATCAATGAGCTATTCTGGTAGAGGCATACCAGGGACATACTGTTTTGTCTATGTATTCACACATGTACTAAGTTTCCGGTTAATACAATTCTAGCATGAATAAAAGACATTTATCATGATATAAGGAAATACAAATAACATCTTTATTATTCACTCTAGGGCATATTTCCTTCAGTCTCCCACTTGAACTAGAGTCCATAATCTAGATTACAAAGTAATGATCCTAACACCCATGGAGTCTTGGTGTAGATCATGTTTTGCCCGTGGAAGAGGCTTAGTCAATGGGTCTGCTACATTCAGATCCGTATGTATTTTGCAAATCTCTATGTCTCCCTCCTTGACTAGATCGCGGATGGAATTGAAGAGTCTTTTGATGTGCTTTGTTCTCTTGGGAAACCTGGATTCCTTCGCTAAGGCTATTGCTCCAGTGTTGTCACAAAAGATTTTCATTGGACCCGATGCAGTAGGTATAACACCTAGATCGGATATGAACTCCTTCATCCAGACTACTTCATTTGCTACTTCCAAAGCAGCTTTGTATTTTGCTTCACACGTAGATCCCGCCACGACGCTCTGCTTGGAACTGCACCAACTGACAGCTCCACCGTTTAATAAAAATACATATCTGGTTTGTGACTTAGAGTCATCCGGATCAGTGTCAAAGCTTAAATCGACGTAACCGTTTACGACGAGCTCTTTGTACCTCCATACACGAGAAACATATCCTTTGTCCTTTTTAGGTACTTCAGGGTGTTCTTGACCGGTATCCAGTGATCCACTCCTGGATTATTTTGGTACCTCCCTGCAAGACTTATAGCAAGGCACACATCAGGTCTGGTACACAGCATTGCATACATGATAGATCCTATGGCTGAGGCATAGGGAATGACTTTCATTTTCTCTCTATCTTCTGAAGTGGTCGGGCATTGAGGCTTACTCAACTTCACACCTTGTAACACAGGAAAGAACCTTTCTTTGACTGACCCATTTTGAACTTCTTCAAAACTTTATCAAGGTATGTGCTTTGTGAAAGTCCAATTAAGCGTCTTGATCTATCTCTATAGATCTTGATGCCTAATATGTAAGCAGCTTCACCGAGGTCTTTCATTGAAAAATTCTTATTCAAGTATCCTTTTATGCTATCCAGAAATTCAATATCATTTCCAATAAACAATATGTCATCCACATATAATATCAGAAATGCTACAGAGCTCCCACTCACATTCTTGTAAATACATGCTTCTCCAAAACTTTGTATAAAACCATATGCTTTGATCACCTCATCAAAGCATGTACTCCAACTCCGAGATGCTTGCACCAGTCCATAGATGGATCGCTGGAGCTTGCACACTTTGTTAGCACCTTTTGGATCGACAAAACCTTCTGGTTGCATCATATACAACTCTTCTTTGAGATGTCAATTCAGGAATGCAGTTTTGACATCCATTTGCCAGATTTCATAATCATAAAATGCCGCAATTGCTGACATGATTCGAACAGACTTAAGCATCGCTACGGGTGAGAAATTCTCATTGTAGTCAACTCCTTGAACTTCTCGAAAACCTTTTGCAACAAGTCAAGCTTTGTAAACAGTAACATTACCGTCAGAGTCAGTCTTCTTCTTAAAGATCCATTTATTTTCGATGGCTTGCCGATCATCGGGCAAGTCAACCAAAGTCCATACTTAGTTCTCATACATGTATCCCATCTCAGATTTCATGGCCTCAAGCCATTTTGCGGAATTTGGGCTCATCATCGCTTCCTCTTAGTTCGTAGGTTCATCATGGTCTAGTAACATGACTTCCAGAACTGGGTTGCCGTACCACTCTGGTGCAGAACATACTTTGGTTGATCTACTAAGTTCAGCAGAAACTTGAGCTAATGTTTCATGATCATCGTCATTAGCTTCCTTGCTAATTGGTGTAGGAATCACTGGAACTAGTTTCTGTGATGTACTACTTTCCAACTCAAGAGAAGTTACAATTACCTCATCAAGTTCTACTTTCCTCCCACTCACTTCTTCCGAGAGAAACTACTTTTCTAGAAAGGATCCATTCTTAGCAACGAATATGTTGCCTTCAGATCTGTGATAGAAGGTGTACCCAACAGTCTCTTTTGGGTATCCTATGAAAACACATTTCTCCGACTTGGGTTCGAGCTTATCAGGTTGAAGCTTTTTCACATAAGCATCGCAGCCCCAAACTTTAAGAAACGACAACTTTGGTTTCTTGCCAAACCACAGTTCATAAGGTGTCATCTCAACAGATTTAGATGGTGCCCTATTTAACGTGAATGCAGCTGTCTCTAAAGCATAACCCCAAAACGATAGTGGTATATCGGTAAGAGACATCATAGACCGCACCATATCCAATAAAGTATGGTTACGACGTTCGGACACACCATTACGCTATGGTGTTCCTGGTGGCGTGAATTGTGAAACTATTCCACATTTTTTTCAAATGAAGACCAAACTCGTAACTCAAATATTCACCTCCACGATCGGATCGTAGAAATTTTATTTTCTTGTTACGATGATTCTCTACTTCACTCTGAAATTATGTGAACTTTTCAAATCTTTCAGACTTGTGCTTCATCAAGTATATGTACCCATATCTACTCAAATCATTAGTGAAGGTCGGAAAATAACGATACCCGCCGCGAGCTTCAACACTCATCGGTCCACATACATCTGTATGGATGATTTCCAACAAATCTGTTGCTCGATCCATTGTTCCATAGAACGGAATTTTAGTCATCTTGCCCATGAGGCATGGTTCGCAAGCACCAACTGATTCATAATCAAGTGATTCCAAAAGTCCATCACTATGGAGTTTATTCATGTGCTTTACACCAATATGACCTAAACGGCAGTGCCACAATTAAGTTGCACTATCATTATTAACTTTGCATCTTTTGGCTTCAATATTATGAATATGTGTATCACTACAATCGAGATCCAACAAGAATAGACCACTCTTCAAGGGTGCATGACCATAAAAGATATTATTCATAAAAATAGAACAACCATTATTCTTAGATTTAAATGAATAACCGTCTCGCAACAAACAAGATCCAGATATAATGTTCATGCTTAACGCTGGCACCAAATAACAATTATTCAGGTCTAAAACTAATCCCGAAGGTAGATGTAGAGGTAGCGTGCCGACGGCGATCACATCAACTTTGTAACCATTTCCCACGCGCATCATCTCCTCATCCTTAGCCAATCTTCCTTTAATCCGTAGTCCCTGTTTCGAGTTACAAATATTAGCAACCAAACCGGTATCAAATACCCAGGTACTAGTACGAGCATTAGTAAGGTACACATCATTAACATGTATATCACATATAGCTTTGTTCACGTTGTCATCCTTCTTATCCGCCAAATACTTGGGGCAGTTCTGCTTCGAGTGTCCAGTCCCTTTGCAGTAGAAGCACTCAGTTTCAGGCTTGGCTCCAGACTTGGGTTTCTTCGCGGGAGTAGCAACAGTCTTGCTATTCTTCTTGAAGTTCCCCTTCTTTCCCTTGCCATTTTTATTGAAACTAGTGGTCTTGTTAACCATCAACAATTGATACTCCTTTTTGATTTATACCTCCGCAGCCTTGAGCATAGCGAAGAGCTCGGGAATTGTCTTTTTCATCCCTTGCATATTATAGTTCATCATGAAGCCTTTATAGCTTGGTGGCAGTGATTGAAGAACTCTATCAATAACACTATCTTCATCAACTTTGCAACCAAGTTGAGTCATATGATTGTAGTACCCAGACATTCTGAGCAAGTGTTCACTGATAGGACTATTCTCCTCCATCTTGCAGCTATATAACATATTGGAAATCTCATATTTCTCAATCCGGGCATTTGCTTGAAATATTAATTTCAACTCCTAGAACATCTCATATGGTCCATGACGTTCAAAAGGTTGTTGAAGTCCCAGTTCTAAGACGTATAGCATGGCACACTGAACTATCGTATAGTCATCAGAACAAGCTTGCCAGACGTTCATAACGTCCAGAGTTGCTCCTACAGCAGGCTTGTCACCTAGCGGTGCTTCAAGGACATAATTCTTCTGTGCAGCAATGAGTATAATCCTCAAGTTACGGACTAGTCCGTGTAATTGCTACCATCATCTTTCAACTTAGCTTTTTCTAGGAATGCATTAAAATTCAAAGGAACGGTAGCACGGGCCATTGATCTACAATAACATAGATATGCAAAAACTATCAGGACTAAGTTCATGATAAATTAAAGTTCAATTAATCATATTACTTAAAGAACTCCCACTTAGATAGACATCCCTCTAGTCATCTAAATGATCACATGATCCAAATCAACTAAACCATGTCCGATCATCACGTGAGATGGAGTAGTTTTCAATGGTGAACATCTTATGTTGACCATATCTACTATATGATTCACGCTCGACCTTTCGGTCTCCGGTGTTCCGAGGCCATATCTGCATATGCTAGGCTCGTCAAGTTTAACCCGAGTATTCTACGCGTGCAAAACTGGCTTACACTCGTTGTATGTGAACGTAGAGCTTATCACACCCGATCATCACATGGTGTCTCGGCACGACGAACTTTCTCAATGGTGCATAGTGAGGGAGAACACTTATACCTTGAAATTTTGTAAGGGATCATCTTATAATGCTACCGCCGTACTAAGCAAAATAAGAAGCATAATAAGATAAACATCACATGCAATCAAAATATGTGACATGATATGGCCATCATCATCTTGTGCTATTGATCTCCATCTCCAAAGCACCATCATGATCACCTTCGTCACCGGCGCGACACCTTGATCTCCATCGTAGCATCGTTGTCGTCTCGCCAACTATTGCTTCCACGACTATCGCTACCGCTTAGTGATAAATTAAAGCAATTACATGCCGACTGTATTTCATACAATAAAGCGACAACCATATGGCTCCTGCCAGTTGCCGATAACTTTACAAAACATGATCATCTCATACAATAATGTATAACTCATCATGTCTTGACCATATCACATCACAACATGCCCTGCAAAAACAAGTTAGACGTCCTCTTCTTTGTTGTTGCAAGTTTTACGTGGCTGCTACGGGCTTAGCAAGAACCGTTCTTACCTATGCATACAAAACCACAACAATTTTTCGTCAAGTATATGTTTTTTTAACCTTCACAAGGACCGGGCATAGCCACACTCGGTTCAGCTAAAGTGAGAGAGACAGACACCCGTCAGTCACCTTTAAGCAACGAGTGCACATAACGGTGAAACCAGTCTCGCGTAAGCGTACGCGTAATCTCGGTC
This sequence comes from Secale cereale, assembly GCA_902687465.1. Taxonomy (NCBI): domain Eukaryota; kingdom Viridiplantae; phylum Streptophyta; class Magnoliopsida; order Poales; family Poaceae; genus Secale; species Secale cereale. The sequence continues at coordinate 338,048,224 of LR738710.1, read as the reverse complement.
CGGGCCGCTTCATCTCACAATACCGCCGAACCAAAATATGACATGCTGATAAGCAGTATGACTAGTATCTTCCACAACTCACTTGTGTTCTACTCGTGCGTATCATCTACGCCTAGACCTGGCTCATGATACCACTGTTTGGGAACGTAGTATTTTAAAATTTTCCTACGATCATGCAAGATCTATCAACCAGATGCACAGCAACGAGTGGGGAAAGTGTGTCTACGTACCCTCGTAGACCGGCAGCGGAAGCGTCTACTGACGCGGTTGATGTAGTCGAACTTCTTCGCGATCCAACCGTTCAAGCACCGAACGTATGGAGCCTCCGCGTTCAGCACACGTTCAGCTTGATGACGTCCCACGAGCTCTTGATCCAGTAGAACCTCGTGGGGGAGTTTCGTTAGCACGACGGTGTGGTGACAAAGATGATGAAGTTACCATCGCAGGGCTTCGCCTAAGCACTGCAACGGTATGACCGAGGTGTGTTTCTGTGGAGGGGGGCACCGCACACGGCTGGAGAGATCAACTTGTGTGTCTAGAGGTGCCCCCCTTCCCCGTATATAAAGGAGCAAGGGGGAGGTCGGCCGCCCCCCTATGGCGCACCCTAGAGAGGCAATCCTACTAGGAATAGGATTACAATCCTATTCCTAGTAGGAATCCTCCAAGAGGGAGAGGGCGGAAGGAAGGAGAGGAAGAGGGAGAAGGAAAGGGGCGCCGCCCCCCTCCTTTCCTTGTCCAATTCGGACCAAGGGGGAGGGGCGCGCGGCCCAGCCCTGGCCGGCCCTCTCTCTTTCCACTAAAGCCCATTAGGGCCCATAGCTTCCCCGGGGGGTTCCGTTAACCCCCACGGCACTCCGGCTTACTCCGGAAGTTTCCAGAACACTTCTGGTGTCCGAATATAGTCGTCCAATATATCAATCTTTATGTCTCGGACATTCCGAGACTCCTCATCATGTCCGTGATCTCATACGGGACTCCGAACTACCTTCGGTACATCAAAACTCATAAACTCATAATATCGATCGTCATCAAACGTTAAGCGTGCGGACCCTACGGGTTAGAAAACTATGTAGACATGACCGAGACTCTTCTCCGGTCAATAACCAATAGCGGAACCTGGATGCTCATATTGGCTCCTACATATTCTATGAAGATCTTTATCGGTCAAACTGCATAACAACATACGTTGTTCCCTTTGTCATCGGTATGTTACTTGCCCGAGATTCGATTGTCGATATCTCAATACCTAGTTCAATCTCGTTACCGACAAGTCTCTTTACTCGTTTCGTAATACATCATCCCGTGACTAAGTCATTAGTCATTTGCTAGCAAGGCTTATTATGATGTGTATTACCGAGAGGGCCCAGAGATACCTCTGCGATACTCGGAGTGACAAATCCTATTCTTGATCTATGCCAACACCACGAATACCTTTGGAGACACCTGTAGAGCTTCTTTATAATCACCCAGTTACGTTGTGATGTTTGATAGCACACAAGGTGTTCCTCTGGTATATTGGAGTTGCATAATCTCATAGTCATAGGAACATGTATAAGTCATGAAGAAAGCAATAGCAGTAAAACTAAACAATCGTAGTGCAAAGCGAACAGATGGGTCTTTTCCATCAAATCATTCTGCTAATGATGTGATCTCGTTGATCAAATGACAACTCATGTCTATGGCTAGGAAACATAACCAACATTGATGAATGAGCTATTCTAGTAGAGGCATACCAGGGACATACTATTTTGTCTATGTATTCACACATGTACTAAGTTTCCGGTTAATACAATTCTAGCATGAATAAAATACATTTATCATGATATAAGGAAATACAAATAACATCTTTATTATTGCTCTAGGGCATATTTCCTTCATATATACAATGATCATGCCTAGATATTCTCATAACTATGCGCTTTTCTATCAATTGCTCGACAGTAATTCGTTCACCCACCGTAAAACCAATGGCCCCTGGGTCTATCTTTATCATATTAATCTTCCATCACCTATTTATCCTTACTTTACTTTTGTTTTGCAATCTTTACTTTCAATCTCTATATCAAAAATACCAAAAATATTATCTTACCATCTCTATCAGATCTCACTTTTGTAAGTGACCGAGAAGGGATTGACAACCCCTTTTACCGCATTTGCTGCAAGGTTCTTATTGGTTTGTGCAGGTACAAGGGACTCACGCATGGTCTCCTACTGGATTGATATCTTGGTTCTCAAAAACAGAGGGAAATACTTAAGCTACTGTGCTGCATCACCCTTTCCTCTTTGAGGGAATACAACGCAAGCTCGAGAAGTAGCAAGAAGAATTTCTAGCGCCGTTGCCGGGGAGATCTACGCAAAAGTCATATACCACATACCTATCGCAAACCCTTATCCCTCGCATTACATTAGTTGCCTCTCGTTTTCCTCTCCCCAACTTCACCTTTGCCGTTTTATTCGCCCTTTTTCCGTTCGCTTGCTTCTTGTTTGCTTGTGTGTTGGATTTTTGGCTCGCCACTATGGATCTACCTATTAGTGTTGATCCTCACCTTAGAAGGTTGGAAGAAATTGAAAACAATGTTAGAAGTTTTATGCATGTGCAATTTGAGCACAATGATTTCTTCAAAAATGAGCTTAAAGAACAGAAAACTTTTATGGAATACATGAATAAAGAGCTTGATGATATGTCGAAAGAATTTTACGGTCTGAAATCTCAGTTTGCTCATCTTGAGAACTTAATAGCCCAAATATCGGACAAGCAAGCTACCTTAGTTAATAAGATGGCCGCTAAACCGTAAGAGTTAGAAAATAAAGATGAAGTTCTGAAAGTGATTGATGTGTCTCCTATTAAATCCTTGTTTTCTAGTATGAATCTTGATAAATATGGGACTGGAGATGAGTCTACATTTTTATGATAATTGCTCTTTGATAGATTGTATTTCCTTGTTGCAATCCGTGCTAAATTCTCCGCATGCTTATAGTCAAAATAAAGCTTTTACCAAACACATAGTTGATGCTTTAATGCAATCTTATGAAGAAAAACATGAATTACAAGTTTATATCCATATAAAGCTTTATGATGAGTTGGAACCTACTATTAAAATTAAGATTAAATATCATGAATGCTTTTCTTTGTGTGATTTGGGTGAAAGTGTTTCCACTATTCCAAAAACATTGTGTGATATGTTAGTTTGCCATGAGCTTGATGATTGTTCTTTAAATTTACATCTTGCGAATTCTACCATTAAGAAACATATGGGAAGGATTAATGATGTTCTTATTGTTGCCAATGGGAATTATGTTCCCGTAGATTTCATCGTTCTTGATATAGATTGCAATCCTACATGTCCTATTATTCTTGGTAGACCTTTCCATAGAACGATTGGTGCAACTATTGATATGAACGAAGGAAATATTAGATTCCAATTTCCGTTAAATAAAGGCATGGAACACTTTCCTAGAAAGAAAATCAAATTACCTTATGTATCTATGATGAGAGCCACTTATGAATTGCCTAACAAAGATGGCAATACGTAGATCTATTCTTGTATCATGCCTAGCTAGGGGCGTTAAACGATAGCGCTTGTTTGGAGGCAACCCAATTTTATTTTCTTTGTTTTTGCTTTTGTATAGGAATAAATATTGCATCTAGCTTCTGTTTAGATGTGGTTTTCTATTTTAATGAGTGTTTGTGCCAAGTAGAACCTTTGGGAAGACTTGGGAGAAGTTTATGCGATCATGCTGTAGAAAACAGAAACTTTAGCGCTCACGAGATTAGCTACGATTTTTTCTTGGAGAGTGATTTTTAGTTTATTATTTTTTCAGATGATTAATAGACAAATTACTCATGTCCACCAATTTATTTCAATTTTTATAGAGTTACAAAAGTATTCGAAAGTTACAGATTGCTACAGACTGTTCCGTTTTTGACAGATTCTGTTTTTCGTGTGTTGTTTGCTTATTTTGATGAATCTATGAGTAGTATCGGGGGATATGAATCATAGAGAAGTTGGAATACAGTAGGTTTAACACCAATATAAACAAAGAATGAGTTCATTATAGTAACTTTGAGTGGTGGTTTGTTTTCTTATACTAACAGAGCTCACGAGATTTTTGGTTAAGTTTTGTGTTGTGAAGTTTTAAAGTTTTGGGTAAGGATTTGATGGACTATGGAACAAAGAGTGGCAAGAGCCTAAGCTTGGGGATTCCCAAGGCACCCCAAGGTAAAATTCAAGGACAACCAAATGCCTAAGCTTGGGGATGCCCCGGGAAGGCATCCCCTCTTTCTTGTTCGTCTATCAATAACTTTACTTGAGACTATATTTTTATTCACCACATGATATGTGTTTTGCTTGGAGCGTCATGTATGATTTGAATATTTGCTTTTTAGTTCACCACAATCATTCTTTATGTACACACCTTTTGAGAGATAGACACATGAATCGGAATTTATTAGAATACTCTATGTGCTTCACTTATATCTTTGGAGCTAGATAGTTTTGCTTTAGTGCTTCACTTATATCGTTTTAGAGCACGGTGGTGGTTTTATTTTGTAGAAATTATTGATCTCTCAGGCTTCACTTATATCTATTTTGAGATTCCCTTAGAACAGCATGGTAATGTGCTTTGGTTACAAAATTAGTGCTAATATGGTAGGCATCCAAGATGGGTATAGTAAAAACTTTCATATAAAGTGAATTGAATATTATGAGAAGTTTGATACTTGATGATTGTTTTGAGATATGAGGATGGTGATATTAGAGTCATGCAAGTAGAGTAGTTTTGAATTTGAGATATACTTTTGTTAAGGTTTGCAAGTCCCATAGCCTGCACGTATGGTAACAGTTGTGTGACAAATTTGAAGCATGATGTATTTCATTGAGTGTCATCCTTTCTGTGGAGGTCGGGATCGTGCGATGGTTAACTCCTACCAACCCTTCCCCTAGGAGCATGCGTGTAGTACTTTGTATTGATGACTTGTAGATTTTTGGAATAAGTATGTGAGTTCTTTATGACTAATGTTGAGTCCATGGATTATACGCACTCTCACCCTTCCACCATTGCTAGCCTCTCTTGTACCGCGCAACTTTCGCCGGTCCATACACCCACCATATACCTTCCTCAAAACAGCCACCATACCTACCTATCATGGCATTTCCATAGCCATTCCGATATATATTGCCATGCAACTTTCCACTGTTCCATTTGTTATGACATGCTCCATCATTATTATATTGCCATGCATGATCATGTAGTTGACATCGTATTTGTGGCTAGGCCACGATGCATAATTTTTCATACATGACACTCTTGATTCATTGCACACCCCGGTACACCACCGGAGGCATTCATATAGAGTCATACTTTGTTCTATTATCGAGTAGTAATCAGTGAGTTGTAAATCAATAGAAGTGTGATGATCATCATCATTATTAGAGCATTGTCCCAAAGAAAAGAAAAAGAAAAGAAAAAAAGGAAGGAAAGGGCAAAGAAAAAAGAAAGGCCCAAAAAAAGAAAAAAAGGAAAAAATAAAAGAAAGAAAAAGGGACAATGCTACTATCTTTTTCGACACTTGTGCTTCAAAGTAGCACCATGATCTTCATGATAGAGAGTCTCTTGTTTTGTCACTTTCATATACTAGTGGGAATTTTCATTATAGAACTTGGCTTGTATATTCCAACGATGGGCTTCCTCAAATGCCTTAGGTCTTCGTGAGCAAGCAAGTTGGATGCACACCCACCTAGTTCTTTTGTTGAGCTTTCATACATTTATAGCTCTAGTGCATCCGTTGCATGGCAATCCCTACTCACTCACATTGATATCTAATGATGGGCAGCTCCATAGCCCGTTGATACGCCTAGTAGATGTGAGACCATCTTCCTCTTTTGTCTTCTCCACAACCACCACTCTATTCCACCTAGAGTGCTATATCCATGGCTCACGCTCATGTATTGCGTGAATGTTGAAAAAGTTTGAAAAATTTAAAGTATGAAACAATAGCTTGGCTGAAACCGGGGTTGTGCATGATTTGAGTATTTTGTGTGACGAAGATGGAACATAGCCAAACTATATGATTATGTAGGGATGAACTTTCTTTGGCCATGTTATTTTGAGAAGACATGATTGTTTTGTTAGTATGCTTGAAGTATTATTATTCTTATGTTACTATAGACTTTTGTCTTGAATCTTTCAGATCTAAACATTCATGCCACAATAAATAAAATTACATTGAGAAATATGTTGGGTAGCATTCCACATCAAAAATTATGTGTTTATCATTTACATACTCGAGGATGAGCAGGAATTAATCTTGGGGATCCTTGATACGTCTCCAATGTATCTATAATTTTTGATTGTTCCAATTCTATTATATATTCTGTTTTAGATGTTTAATGGGCTTTATTATACACTTTTATATTATTTTTGGGACTAACCTAGTAACCCACACTACATGTATTAGGCACTTCGCCGTCCACCATGGCCGACGGCAAAGGCATACATGGCTGTCGGTAAAGGCCTTTGCCGTCCGCCAGTAGACAGCAACAGGTCCGGCTGAACAAGTGCCAGCAAAGGCCTTCTTTGCCGTCTGCTTCGTAGAAGCAGACCGCAAAGGGCTTTGCCGTCCGTCAGCAGACGACAAAGATCGTTGATGGCAGTGGGGTGGGGTGAGCGCCGTTAGAGGTTAACGGCGTGCTTTGCCGTCCGCCAGCAGACGTCAAAGATATTTAACTATTTGCCGTCTGCTGGCAGACGGCAAAGTGCCCAAATAGGCAACCCAGTGTTCCCGGTTTACACGGGTGGCTGCCATGTGGCCTCTTTGTCGTGTGCTAGCGGACGAGCTTTGCCGTCCGCTAGAAGATGGCAAAGAGGCTATATATATCCCCTGTTTTTATTTTAATCCATTTAATTTGATAGGTTTTCACACACAAATATACATATACATACATATATCCAACATATCCAACAACATATGACATCATGTCCAACAACATATTTCATTAAATCCAACATATCCAACAACATAGTTCAACAAAGTCGTATCCAACATACATACATATCCAGAAAGAAGTTTCCAACGATAACATATCCATATAGACATACATATCCAAACAAGTTTTCATAAATAACTAGGAAGAACCAGAAGAATAGTACACTCCATCAATGCAAGATTCCTTGTCTAAATCAAATCTGCAAATTGGGAAAGATGAAAGTTAGAATAATAATAATAAGAAGAAGACTATTTAGAGATAATGTAGGTAAAAATGCTAAGTGTGTAGGTCAATTTAGAGCTAAGGTAGGTAAATATGTCAGTTAGGAAGTAACGTAGGTTAAATGGATCATATTGGAGCTAACCTAGTTAAACATGGTCATTTTTAAGCTAACCTAGCCGATTATGCCATTTTTAAAATAACTAAGATTATTTAGTCATTTTAGGTGACAACAAGCTAAATATATGAAATTTATGAGGTTAGCAAGGTTATTATGACATTTACGAATAAAAACAAGTAGGAGGAGGAAAAGAAGAAGAAGAAGAAGAAGAATAAGAATAAGAATAAGAAAGGAAGAAGAAGAAGAAGAAGAACCTCTTCTTCTTCTTCTTCTTCTTCTTCTTCTTCTTCTTTTCTTCATCTTCCTTCTTTTCTTCATCTTATTATGTCATTTGTGTACTAAATAGGCTAAATTATGTCATTTAGGAGCTAACGTAGGTTATATGGATCATATTGGAGCTAACCTAGTTAAAATTGGTCATTTTTAAGCTAACCTAGCTAATTATGCCATTTTCGACCTAACTAAGCTTATTTAGACATTTTAGAGGACAATAAGCTAAGTATACGACATTTATGAGGTTAGCAAGGTTATTGTGCCATTTATGAATAAAAACAAGTAAGAGGAGGAAAAGAAGAAGAAGAATAAGAAGAAAAGAAGAGGAAGAAGAAGAAGATCTTCTTCTTCTTCTTCTTCTTCTTCTTCTTTTTCTTTTTCTTTTCTTCTTCTTCTTCTTCTTCTTCTTCTTTTCTTCCTCTTTCTCCTTTTCTTCATCTTATTATGTCATTTGTGGACTAAATATGCTAAATTATGTTATCTAGGAGCTAACGTAGGTTAAATGGATCATATTGGAGCTAACCTAGTTAAACTTGGTCATTTTTAAGCTAACCTAGCTAATTATGCCATTTTTGACCTAACTAAGTTTATTTAGGCAGTTTAGAGGACACCAAGCTATGTATATGACATTTATGAGGTTAGCAAGGTTATTATGCCATTTACGAATAAAAACAAGTAAGAGGAGGAAAAGAGGAAGAAGAAGAAGAATAAGAAAGGAACAAGAAGATGAAGAAGAACCTCTTATTCTTCTTCGTCTTCTTCTTCTTTTCTTCTTCTTCTTCTTCTTTTCTTTCTCTTCCTTCTTTTCTTCAACTTATTATGTCATTTGTGGACTAAATAGGCTAAATTATGTCATTTAGGAGCTAACGTAGGTTAAGTGGATCATATTGGAGCTAACCTAGTTAAATTTGGTAATTTTTAAGCTAACCTAGCTAATTTTGCCATTTTTGACCTAACTAAGCTTATTTAGGCATTTAGAGGACAACAAGCTAACTATATGACATTTATGAGGTTACCAAGGTTATTATGCCATTTACAAATAAAAACAAGTAAGAGGAGGACAAGAAGAAGGAGAGGAATAAGAAAGGAAGAAGAAGAAGAACCTCTTCTACTTCTTCTTCTTCTTTTCTTCCTCTTCCTTCTTTTCTTCATCTTATTATGTCATTTGTGTACTAAATAGGCTAAATTATGTCATTTAGGAGCTATATAGGTAAAATGGATCATATTGGAGCTAACATAGTCAAACTTGGTCATTTTTAAGGTAACCTAGATAATTACGCCATTTTTGACCTAACTAAGCTTATTTAGGCATTTTAGAGGACAACAAGCTAAGTATATGACATTTATGAGGTTAGCAAGGTTATTATGCCATTTACGAATAAAAACAAGTAAGAGGAGGAAAAGAAGAAGAAGAAGAAGAATGAGAAAGGAAGAAGAAGAACCTCTTCTTCTTCTTGTTATTCTTCTTCTTTTCTTCCTCTTCCTTCTTTTCTTCATCTTATTATGTCATTTGTGGACTAAATAGGTTAAATTATATCATTTAGGAGCTAACATAGGTTAAATGGATCATATTCGAGCTAACCTAGTTAAACTTGGTCATTTTTAAGCTAACCTAGCTAATTATGCCATTTTTTACCTAACTAAGCTTATTTAGGCATTTTAGAGGACAACAAGCTAAGTATATAATATTTATGAGGTCATCAAGGTTATTATGCCATTTATGAATAAAAACAAGTAAGAGGAGGAAAAGAAGAAGAAGAAGAATAAGATAGAAGAAGAAGAAGAAGAAGAACCTCTTCTTCTTCTTCTTCTTCTTCTTCTTCTTTTCTTCCTCTTCCTTCTTTTCTTCATCTTATTATGTCATTTGTGGACTAAATAGGCTAAATTATGTCATTTAGGAGCTAAGCAGGTTAAATGGATCATATTGGAGCTAACCTAGTTAAACTTGGTCATTTTTAAGCTAACCTAGCTAATTATGCCATTTTTTTTACCTAACTAAGCTTATTTAGGCATTTTAGAGGACAACAAGCTAAGTATATGATATTTATGAGGTTAGCAAGGTTATTATGCTATTTACGAATAAAAACAAGTAAGAGGAGGAAAAGAAGAAGAAGAAGAATTTCATTCTTCTTCTTCTTCTTGTTTTCTTCCTCTTTCTTCTTTTCTTCATCTTATTATGTCATTTAGGAGCTAACATAGTTTAAATGGATCATATTGGAGCTAACCTAGTTATACTTGGTCATTTTTAAGCTAACCTAGCTAATTATTTCATTTTTACCTAACTATGCTTATTTAGGCATTTTAGAGGACAACAAGCTAAGTATATAACATTTATTAGGTTATCAAGGTAATTATGCCATTTACGAATAAAAACAAGTAAGAGGAGGAAAAGAAGTAGAAGAAGAAGAATAATAAAGGAAGAAGAAGAAGAAGAAGAAGACGAACCTCTTCTTCTACTTCTTCTTCTTCTTCTTTTCTTCCTCTTCCTTCTTTTCTTCATCTTATTATGTCATTTGTGGACTAAATAGGCTAAATTATGTCATTTAGGAGCTAATGTAGGTTAAATTGATCATATTGGAGCAAACCTAATGAAACTTGGTCATTTTTAAGCTAACCTAGCTAATTATGCCATTTTTGACCTAACTAAGCTTATTTAGGCATTTTAGATGACAACAAGCTAAGTATATGACAATTATGAGGTTAGCTATGTTATTATGCCTTTTATGAATAAAAATAAGTAAGAGGAGGAAAAGAAGAAGTAGAAGAAGAAGAAGAAGAAAGGCAGAAGAAGAAGAAGAAGAAGAAGAAGAAGAAAAGAAGAAGAAGAAGAAGAATAAGAATAAGAAAGGAAGAAGGAGAAGCTAAATACCGTGGTCACGGAGGTGAAGGATGGGTCGAGGCTGCGGGAGTGGCAGACGGAGCTGAAGGACCAGTCGGGGTTCCCCCATTGCCAGACATAGAAGGACTGGTCGATGCTTGTCGGGAGGCACGCTGCACCAAAAATCATTTACAATAATGTCTCCTTAGCATGATGCTACTGAAAATGTGAATACTATTAACTAACGATCATCGAAATCGAACTCACCATGGCTGCAGGAGCGATCTAGGGCATCGACGGAGGGGTCTGGCCATTTTGCTCGCACATGGTCTGCACATTTGGTTATCACGAGTTAGTCATATTACTTAGTAATGCGAACATTACGTGCATGATTTGGCTAATATGCACGAGAAACGTACCACAAGGAGCTCGTATAGGGCCCGGTGAGATGCCTTGTTCCGGTTCCTCTCCTCCTCCAACAGCTTAGCGGTCCTCTCCTCCATCTCCTTCTCCCTCTCCGCCGCCTCCCTTTTTGCCTTCTCCAAAAGCACATGGGTGTTCAATCTCCCTTTCTCAACCAATGCCTGCAACACACCACTCCTCGTTAGAATTGAAATCATCGACGGACACACACACAATGTAATGGAGGAAAGGTGAGAGAGTCTTTATAATTAACCGCCATGGCGATCTCCGCGGGCCGTGCACGATGCATTATCTCAAGATTAGAGCTAGTCTGGCACTTATTTATCTACGGGAGAGTCCTAGGACAATGTATTAGTCCATCACCAATGGCCATTGCACCATGGGGCCTCCCGCCACCAGATATCATGACCAGCTCTTTATCAAAAGGATCCTGGCTCGGGTTAAAGTCCCCCCTTTCCTCGCCTTCTCCTCGTCTCTATACCTCACGAGCTTGTTGTGGGAGAAGACGTTGGAGAAGTTCTCTAGATCATCTAGGTCAGACTCCGAGAATGCCTTGGCCTTCTTGTAGGGGGCACTATGGGCCATGCCATAGAGGTCGAACAGATTTGGCATAGGCTTCTTGTGGTGGTTTGCCTGAGACAGAGGAACAAAATATTAGTTAAGGGATCAAGCTAGCATGAAGAAATGATATTGCTATGTAAATAGGTCATTATCAAGGAAAATAAACTAAGTTTAAGTCGTTTTGGAGGTAACCAAGATTATTATGTCATTATTGACCAAAGTATTCTAATTATGTCATTATAGAGCAATCCAAGGTAGTTATGCCATTTTTAGCTAACTAAAGCACATTTAGGCATTTTATAGAGCTATGTAAGGTGATTATGTCATTTTAGAGCTAATTTTGTCATGAATGAACTAGCTAAGATTAGTTTAGTTCATTATTTAGCTATCCAAGGTAGTTATGACATTTTATAACTAACTAAAGCATATTTAGGCTTTTTATAACTAACTAAAGCATATTTATGCATTTTATAACTAACTAAAGCATATTTAGGCATTTTATACAACTATCTAAGGTTATTATGTCATTTTAGAGCTAAATGTGTCATAAATGAACTAGCTAAGATAAGTTTAGGTCATTATTTAGCTAACACAAACCAAGTGATCCCCGTACTCAAATAGGTTTGAGCTCCCTTGATGGTGTGGCACACCTTCCATTTGGTCACGCTTATCCTTGGCCCTATGGTGTTCGACTAGCCATTGGGGAGAGCACCATCCATACACCAACGCCTCCCAACAGTCCATCTTATCCGCACACCATCTCGGGGTTACCTAAATTAGTTAAGAGAAATTTTAGCGCTACGCCTACGAATCAAATCAAGAAAACTAAGTTCAAGGCCTTAAGAATAGGTAATTACTAGCATGTACTTGTCCTTACTCAGAAGCTTGCCGCGACACTTCTTCTTGTCCCACCTAATACCCTTCGTGGCATAGTAGTCTCGAACGGCACGCACCCGAGCCTCGTGCCATAAGTTCTGAAGTAGGCGCTTGCACTCGGCATCAACAATCTTACACGTGGCCTCCTGCTCTCCATCTGAAACCCTGTAGAAGGTCTACAATCAAACAAGACAACACTGATTAGTACAATCAGTAGGTAGTGTTGAATTTTAATTCTGTAAAGGAGAAATTACCCAAAATCGGCAGAACACAATCTCTGCCACTATCTCGCACACGACACCGGCGACCAAATACTCCGGCGGGGCCGGGGCAACTGAGTACAGCTCCTAGGTCAGTGCTAGCTGCGGAACCTAACCCTCACCGGGCAACGTGACCCACCGAGGGATGTGCTGTTGGCAAAGCACAACAAGGACCTGGTTGGGCCCACGCGAACCACGAGGGTGTACCCCTCCCCTGCAGTATGACTAAGCCAACGCATTAGATATTAATTTTAAGAAACGTGAAGGCAAAAGGTTAAAAAAGAGTAAATGCACTCACTTCAAACCCTTAGGCGAAATCAATACCCTTTGCTCGGGGGTCGTTGGCACATGCGGGAGCTTTGTACCACCACGCTGGTAGACCTTTTTGCCCTTCTCAACCAGCTCGCTGTCGCTGTAGCTATCATCAGAAAAGGTGTCCTTGCTACCATCATAAGGGCGACTAGCCTTCGGAGTCCCGTGGGAAGAAGACTCCGGGGCTGTACTCACGATGGGCGAAGGATCGGCGACCTGAGTCTGGTGGGCGGAAGGACCCGAGTCTGACGGGTCCACGTCAGACGGAGCAGTCCTGTGGTCAGGTGAATCAGCCTGGGGGTGGCGGCGAGGAAGGCGTAGCATCCTTCCTACCTCTCATGCTGCCACATCCACCTCTAGCAGCCTTCTTCGACCTACCCCGACCTCTACCAGCCGAAGAAGAAGCGCCCGCCTTTGTTGTCTGCATACTGTCTAGCAGCGCTCTCCGGAGGGGCTGGGGTGCAATAATGGAACCACCCCTCCGGCCAGTAGCTCTCGTAGGAGGCTCCGGGCGCTCTGGACCCTTTCCCACCACCATGTCAATACCTGCAATGACAAAAGGTAAACGAAATTAGTACAACATAAAAAATTTGAATATCTGACATGAATAATATTTATATAATTTAAGTGTGTACTCATCATGATGTTTTGCATAACAAAATCAAAAAATATATGACCTAACTGATAATTCACAAATATAAGACCCCATCGGGGTTGGGTCGGGGTCGGGGTTTGGGTGTGGTATTAGGGTGTTGGGGTCGATCGGGGTTTTGGGGTATCGCGGTCGGGGTCGTGGTGTGGTGTCAGGGTGTCGGGGGCTGGGGGTCGGGGTG
>LR738710.1:338008675-338034045 GCA_902687465.1 Secale cereale | reverse complement strand
GGCGAGGGGGGCCGCAATGGCGGCGGGGCGTCATGAGCGGCGAGGGCGGCGGCCGGTGAGGAGAGAGTGGGGGGTCGGGTTGGGATCGAGGGGTGGGGGGTCAGGGGCGGGGCGCTGTTAGGGGCAGTTAGAGGGTGTTTTCTATGCCGTCCGCCGGCGGATGGCAAAGATTCTTTGTCATCCGCCTGCAGACGACAAAGAGGTGGGTGGACCATTGCAGTTTACTTGTTTCCAGTGGACCCCACCACCAGCTCGTTGCCGTCTGCTGGCAGACGACAAAGAATCTTTGTCGTCTGCGAGCTGACGGGAAAGAGCTGGCTGATGGCAAAGATAATATTTGCCATCAGCCAGTTCTTTGTCGTCTGCTTTCTCGTGGCTGACGACAAAGACATTGTTTGCCGTCTGCTAGCAGACGACAAAGAATTGACAAATGGCAAAATCCCTGATACTAGTAGTGCCAACGCCTAGTGCAAATTGTTGTTTTTTGCCTATTTCAGTGTTTCACAGAAAAGGAATATCAAATGGAGTCCAAACGGAATGAAACCTTTGGGATAGTCATTTTCGGAATGATATCAACACAGAAGACTTGGAGTACACGTCAGGAAGCGAGAGAGGCGGCCACGAGGGCAGGGGCGCGCCCAGGGGGGTAGGCGCGCCCCACCCTTGTGGGGCCCCTGTTGCTCCCCTGACGTCCCTCTTCCTCCTATATATACCTACGTACCCTGAAACTATCGAGGAGCACCACGAAACCCTAATTCCACCGCCGCAACCTTATGTACCCATGAGATCCCATCTTGGGGCATGTTTTGGAGCTCCACCGGAGGGGGCATCGTCCATGGAGGGCTTCTACATCAACACGATAGCCTCTCCGATGAGTTGTGGTAGTTTACCACAGACCTTCGGGTCCATAGTCATTAGCTAGATGGCTTCTTCTCTATCTTTGGATCTCAATACGAAGTTCTCCTCGATCCTCGAGGAGATCTATTCGATTTAATTCCTTTTGCGGTGTGTTTGTCGAGATCCAATGAATTGTGGGTTTATGATCAAGATTATCTGTGAACAATATTGGATTCTTTTCTGAAATCTTTTATGCATGATTTAAATATCTTTGCAAGTCACTTCGAATTATTGGTTTGGTTTGGCCTACTAGATCAGTAGTTCTTGCAATGGGAGAAGTGCTTAGCTTTGCGTTCAATCTTCCGGTGTCCTTTCCTAGTGACAGCCAGGGCAACAAGGCACGTATTGTATTGAAGCCATCGAGGATAAAAATATGGGGGTTATATCATATTGCTTGAGTTTATCCCTCTACATCATGTCATGTTACTTAAGGCGTTACTCTGTTCTTATGGACTTAATACTCTAGATGCATGTTGGATAGCGGTCGATGTGTGGAGTAATAGTAGTAGATACAGAATTGTTTCGGTCTACTTGTCACGGACATGATGCCTTTATTACAATGATCATGCCTAGATATTCTCATAACTATGCGCTTTTCTATCAATTTCTCAACGGTAATTCATTCACCCACCGTAGAAATCTGCTATCATTAGAGAAGCCACTAGTGAAACCTATGCCCCCGGGTCTATCTTCATCATATTAATCTTCCATCAACTATTTATCTTTACTTTACTTTTGTTTTGCAATCTTTACTTTCAATCTATATATCAAAAATACCAAAAATATTATCTTATCATCTCTATCAGATCTCACTTGTGTAAGTGACCGAGAAGGGATTGACAACCCATTTTATCGCGTTGGCTGCAACGTTCTTATTTGTTTGTGTAGGTACGACAGACTACGTGTGGTCTCCTACTGGATTGATACCTTGGTTCTCAAAAACTGAGGGAACTACTTACGCTGCTGTGCTGCATCATCCTTTCCTCTTCGAGGGAATACAACGCAAGCTCGAGAAGTAGGACATGACAACCTAGATGGACTTGAAGAGGAGCGCTATACGGCGCAAGCCCGTTCCGCATTTTATCCACAACAGGCCAGATGATACCTAGCAGAGAAGTGCGCGGCAAGACATACAACGTCGGTGAACTCGTTTTACGCCTCCCGGAGAAGAAGAAGGACAAGCTCAAACCAAAATGGGAGGGCCCCTTCATTATCAACGAAGTACTCACCGGTGGAGCCTATCGCCTTCGGAATGCACAAGACAACCGCCTTGAGCCAAACCTGTGGAACGCTGCCAGGCTCCGAAGATTCTATTGATTGTTCGGTAACAAGTTTTTCCTCCTTTTAAGTTAGGTCTTATCACTTATTTTTTATTTTTTCTCCTTCTCCTCTTTTATACCTTTTCTCTTATAGGTAAGTATTTGGCTCACCCGAACTACCACAAGATAAGTACATCTTTGAATGTACCTACCTCAAATATACTTGGGGGCTTCTTTGACGATACCCATTACCAAAAAGCTTCTTCCCTAAAATGTCGTCTGTTTTTATAGTCTCTCCTTGCCATTATATGCAACAATAATACTTAAGTTTTTGCAAAGCTGGGTTGCCTGGCTCCTATGCTTACCCCTACATTTCTGATTATTCGGCTAGGGCATAAAGGGAACACCTATGTGATTGTTATAGCAGGGTAATCCGGAGATGTACCTCAGACTGGGTGAAGTCGAAAGCTGGCGCTCTTAAGGGAATAATCGGTCGGCGGATATACGACATATCGCTTTTAATGCATTTATTTTAAACTATCACAGGATATGGCATCCAATAATCATTTTTTACAGGATCAAAAGCCTAGGCCTGCATATGTATGCACGCTGACCCAGAGAATGGAACCCTTAACAAAACTATTCTCTCTGGAAGATGTTTCTTACGTTAAACAGTACTATAACATAACTCCCCAAAAACAGTTTGTCTATTCAAGCAATTATGAGCGGATTGCCTGGTTTCCGAACATATCATGTGTTCACCATAGATATATTATTCGGAAACACTCCAGCCTTTGGGTCTATGGAGGATAAAGAAGAAGGTAGGTCATGACAACCTTTCTATAAATTTGGCCGTAGATAAGTTTGATGGTAATGGTACATTAATACATAGAATCAAACGACTATTCTTCCTCTGTTCCCTCTATAAGGTTGTCTAGTATAAAGTCCTGTTGGGAAAACATGGCAGCTGTCTCTACTTGGTCATATACCAAGTTCAGGGGGATTCCTTGCCCATCGGACCCTCGAGGTCCCACGCGGGCCATATGATTTGGATCAAGACCGGTGTAGCGCGTCTTAACCATGGCCCAAGCTTCTCGAGCACCCATGCGACATGCTGAAGCTTTCCACAATTCGAAGCGGCGTCGAGCCCCTTTGAACAAGTTCGCCAACTCCTCCATAGTTTCTGGAGGGGAATCGCCCGACCATAAAGCCTTGGCCATATTCTTCATGGCCTTCCGAGCTCGCTCATGGACCCTACAGAGCTCTTGCACCATGTCACCCTCAAAGCCGGACACTTCCCTTTCGGGCTGCCTAGTTAACAAACCTGCAGCAAAAGTTATAAGGAGAGCTAGATATAAGGGACATACTGAACATGGCGCCTTTTAGCCTCCAGTTCTCTACCAAGGTGCTTGAGAGTTGGGCTCTTACGTCCTTTAGCTCGTGTTCCAGCCTAACATTTTTGTCCTGCGCTTGGTTTCTTTTATCTATGGCTTGCGTCAATACGCGCTTACCAGTAGTTGTTTCCCCTTCGGCAAATTTTTGTCCGCAAAAGTAGCCCTTAGCTCCCTCTCCATTTGGTCGACCGGCACTGTTGTTGTATTACAATTTGTATGTACTTAACGACTCAGTGATCAGCACAAATATCATATTTTCCAGACACCATTGTTCTTAACACCAACATCCTTTCTGGATTTCTTCGAACTTTCTAATTCGGTTGTGATAGTCGTTAGTTGGGTCCGCACTCTTCTAGCTCTTTGGATAAGTCATTATTCTTTTCTTGAAGCACCTTCAAAAACACAACGATCCTCAAATCAGTTGTACCAACTGCTTTAAGTCTCAGGGGCTACTGGCATGGGAACATCAAAATGTACACTTACCCGCATATCTTTGGAAAGCCGGTAGTGGCTCCAGCGAGTCCGTCTTGAGCGGCTTGGATATAAGCATCTATAGAAATGAGGGCGTTAAACGCCTCCTCAGAAAAGGCTGGGTCACGCATGGCTGCCTTCTGCCGCCGGTGAACCATCTTAACCTCCACTTCGGAATTAGTAACTGACATTCCATCTGAATCCTCTTGGAGGGGAAAATCCAACACTAAATCTGCATTAACCCTTGACGGGCCGGATGCCGGATTCGCTGGAGCTTGATCTGCATGATTTCCGGAAACAGTATGGTGTGTATTCCTCCTAAAAGGAAAAATAAAGAGGAAATTTGTAATATTCACTTCACCACCCAGCGTGTGTCAAGACAAATATACCTCTTTGAAGGTTCGCTGGTGTTCGAGGTCCTCTTTCGCTTCAAGGCCTCACCGTATGCAGGCGTCGGCCTCTGAGATGACGGTCTTCACATAGTTTGGCATGAGGAGTGCCACCCCTTTTGAGCATGGAAAAATGCAGTGGGTAAGGCATGCTGGGAATCTTCTCTTTGATAAGATATGTCCTGGGTACTTACATGGGAAGAAGGAATGAGGCCAGGGTAATCGGCTACAATAGCCACCAGGGTGCCCTCACGGCAGGCTTGATAGAAGACTCCCTCTTTTAGCTCTATGCCAATGTTCGGATATTCATCATATCCGGGGCCCGCATTTTGGAATCGGTCCTCTCGTTGTGAGGCGGGACTATTAATCCCCTCGTTCACCTTCCTCCACTCATGTTGGAAAAAACAGAATTCAGTTCGGCCAATACATCATAACAAAGAAAAATGGGAAAATCTAGCGGTCACGAGAGAGACTTAACAAGTCAGGAGGGCTGTACATAGAAAAACCCTAACGTCACTTCAAATGAAGGAAGTCTGGCTTATCTCCCTTATAATGACCCTCCAGGATGACGGCTAGAGCAGCAGGGTCGTCAGGACCCAGGCGTAAGCAGCGTAAGGCATCAATTAGGCCATTATAATGCCAGATTGGGAATCGTCTAGCTTGGAGCGGCTACACGGATCTCTTTATTAAAATCGCCATCACTTCAATTATAGATAGCCCCAAACTGATCAGCAATCTGATCTTGCCGGCCATTCTGCTAACCTCCGCTCTCTCTTCTTCCGAGGGACTACAGGGACACCAGTTGAAAAGCTTCTTTAGCGCAGCGCTGGAATATTTGGGGAGGCCTTGCCGAACTGGATCCGGTAGGGCAACGTCCTCAATATAAAACCACTCCGAAGCCCACTTATCAGATGCCTTCTTTGGAGTACCAGACAGATAGCCTGTCCCTGCTATGCACCATACTTCGGTGCCCCAACCTCAAATATAGACCCCTTTTCCGAGCGAGGGACAAGGCATAAGAAATTCCGCCACATCTCAAAATGAGGCTCGCAGCCTAGGAATAGGTCGCATAAAGCAACAAATCCTGTAGTATGCAGGATAGACCTTGGCGTGAGATCATGCAACCGAAGACCATAGAACTCCAGGACTCCCCTAAGGAAGGAGTGGATGGGGAAACCTACACCTCTTAAAAGGAAAGGGACAAAACATACCTGCTCAACATCAAAGGGGTTGGGAAAGCTCTCGGCCAAGGCTTGATTGTCGATGGAAGATAGCCCTGCGGTTGAAGTGTTCTCAGGTGCGCATGGGATACGGAGCAACTATTCCAATCACCTGCTCGAGGACCGTGAGTGCACGAGGAAGAGCTTGGGGGCGCTGGCCATGTTTGAGGATTTTTTGCAGGCAATAGGGTATCTCCCGCATGGATTTGGATGGAAAGTCAACCGAGATCTAATCTCTTATATAGGTGCCTTCCCAACATAGTCAAGGGGGTAATTGCAAAAATACCCAGACGGTTCGCACTAGTTGGTCACGTGGAAGGCAAGGCGACGGCAGCGAGGAATCGACGGAGTACAATATTAATAGAAGCCAAACTATCATCCACAAAGACTCATCTCGCAAGACCAAAGACATGAAGCCGGACACAATCTCGTCCTTGAAGGCAAGTCCGGGGGCTACTGATGGAGTCCTGTATTCATGGGTCCTCAGGCGTCTTGGTTGCTGAAGCTGGGCCGTATTGATGGGCCATAAAATAAGAAGCAGAAGACTCTCCCCCGTATTCGGTCAGGACTCCCATGTACGTAGAAAGGCAAGCATAGAGTCCGGATGTATCTATTACTTCCTCCCCAAGTCACCCTTGTAACCCTAGGCCCTCTCTGGCGTGTATATAAGCCAGTGGGTTTAGTCTGTGGAGGCTAACATCAAGATCATAATATCCTCATAGGCTAGGCGTTAGGGTTTAGACATTACGATATCGAGGTAGATCAACTCTAGTAATCATATTCATCCATATTAATATAGTAGGAAGTAGGGTATTACCTCGATCGAGCGGGCCTCAGCCTGGGTAAACATCGTGTCCACAGCCTCCTGTTACCATCGATCCTCTAAACGCATAGCTTGCCCCCCTACCCGAGATCTGCCAGTTTTGACGGCGACAAAAGTGCCTTGTTACGCAAATCGACGAGCCCGAATCGAGCCACATGCAGAGCAAGCGTCACAAGAAGTAGATGTCGATCAGATGATTGTTTATGCTAGTTAATCATGCATGTAATAAATAGTTTACTTTATTGGTGTGTCGAAATGTCACGTGTGTAGTTGCCACCTATGTAATTATGCATGTAATAGTTACTTTGTTGTGTGCAAATGTCATGGTTGTAGTAGCTACTTATGTAAGTGGATGCTTAATTTGGTTGCGCAACCATGTCCTTATAAGTGTGTGTATATAAGTGTGTGTATATATATGTTGTTCTATATGCATTCCCATCACCAACACACACGTCTTATTAGCGGCAACCGTCTGTGTTATTACCGGTCTTCGCACACATTTTTGATTATAGACCTGTTTTCCGCGTATCACACACATCTTATATTGAACTGTTTTTGTTCTCTTGTCTCAACATAAACAGTTCATCCGAGTGAACCGCATGCTGTATATCGCACACACCTTGTATTTCCTAATGACAAAGAGTTCATCCGAGTGAACAGTATGATGTACATCACACACGCCTTCATCTGGCAGGCTCTTTCTTTTGTTCCTCCTCATCGCAAACTGTTAATTGAACTGAACCGCATGCCAATCATCGCACACACAACCAAAATCTGAACTGTGTTTGATGCATCCATAATCGCAAACATTTTGCACCTTTTTTGATGGTTTTTTACACCACCGTTTGTGATTATTGTATCGCACACAATTTCGTCGAAGGGTCTCTGATCGTAATGTCGCGTTAGCAGCATCCTGCAGTAGTGTATGATGGCTATTCTGGGCCTTCATCTTTATGAGTTGTTGAGTTATGTTGTCAGGCCATGTTCACTACTAGGAAAAGGGCTATAGATGATATGGCCTCTAATGGCGCACCAGACACTTGGTGCGCCACTACTACATAGTAAAGGCGCACCATGAGTTGGTGCGCCATTAGAGTGGTAGACACTAATGACGCACCAGACCCTCGGTGCGCCATTAGTAACAAATGTTTTTTTCCAGAAATAATAATGCCGCACCACGACAGAGTGCGGCATTACTAGTTTAACTAGTAATGGCGCACCACCGACACAGTGCGCCAGTATAATTTTCTTTGCAAAACTACTAATGGCGCACCTCAAGCTGGTGCGCCATTAGTAACCAGGGTTACTAATGGCACATTTGTGGGTGGTGCACCATTAGTAACCTGCCACCAGCTAGTTATTTTGGACAGCCACACATACACACTCACTTTCCCCACTTCATTCTCGCCACCTCCTCCTCCAAGCTTGTGTCGGCTGCCTCCTCCTCCTCACCTCATTTGCACCATATATTCATCAAAAATAAGTGGTTAAATTACCTTTTTGATAGGTAAGTAAGGGGAAAGCTATCTTTATGTTGTAGATCTACATTTTTTCTCCCACGAGCTCCAACAACCGTGCACATGCACTTTTTATAGCCTAGCTAGATCTATGTATGTTTGTGGTGTTGCGTATGTTTGTGGTGTCGCATATATGTTTGTGTTTGCAGGTACCGGTATTTGAAATGCGATAGTTGCCAATATTTTGCCGAAATGTTGATTCATTTCCATTTCGGCGAGAATTTTGGCACTATGCATTCTTTTGGTCCTATTTTTAGGGAAAGTCGTGACAAATTTTTTCTTGGTTCTAAAATATCGTTTTGCTCTACCCTGTAGGCGACCATGGTCCGCACGATGACCCAAGGCATCGTGAATAGGTTTTTGAGCTCCGCGAAGGCCGAGATGCTTCAAAAGAATGAGACGGAGATAAGATGTCCGTGTCAAAGATGCAAGCTGAAGAGCCTTATTGCGGACCCGGATTCCGGGCAGGTGCGGGACCACCTGCTCTTGCGTGGTTTCATGGTTGGCTATCAGTGGCACGGTGATGAAGATGACTATGAATTCGTCCATGTCCGGGCAAGAAATGAGGAAGGGTAGCACGACAACCACCGCGGCGAGGGCGGGCGAGAAGATGAAGAATCTCCAGGACATGATCATGACGGTGATGCTGTACAGAGTCATCATGTAGAATATGCCGGACATGATGTTGAGGAAGATCAAGACGAAGGGCATGATCATGATCTAGATGAAGATGCCGGAGCAGACGGCGATGGAGGTTGGGTGCAGGACCCTCATATTCAAGAGCTGCTTCTCAAGCAGACGGATAACGCAAGAGCTGCTGCCCGAGAGAAAGCCAAGCTATATCAACTGGAGATAGTCACGGTTACTCCATTGTATGAAGGATGCATGCCTGAGGATACCCGCCTAGAAGTAACGCTCATGGCTCTGCAGATGAAGGTAAAACACAAAATGACCGACGCATGCTTTGCCGAGAACATGTCATTCTGGCACGAACGTCTTCCCAAGGGGAACAAGTGCCCGACCAGTTTCGAGGAGGCAAAGAAAATCATGTGTCCTCTGGATTTACCGCACGTGAAATACCATGTGTGCATGAACAATTGCATCATTAATCGGGACGAGCACGCGCAGTCTACCATGTGTCTAGGGTGCGGCGTCACTCGATACAAGAAGCGGAAGAAAGCTCCTTGAAAAGTGGTGTGGTACTTTCAGATCACTCCTCGTCTGCAGCGGTATTTCGCGGACCCTAAGGTAGCAAAGCTCCTGCATTGGCATGCAGATAGGGAGGAGAAGAAGCGAGAAGATGACGGAATTGATCTGGAGATAAATAAAAAAGACAAGATGCTGAGTCACCCTAAGGATGCGAGCCAGTGGAAAGCGTTGAACTTCAAAGACCTAGAATTTGGGAACGATCCATGGAACATCATGATGGGCGCGAGCACCGATGGAGTCAATCCGTTTCGCAGCCAGAGAAGCTCACATAGCACATGGCCTGTGTTTGTGTGGATGTACAACCTTCACCCCTGGTTGTGCATGAAGAGGAAGTACATTCACATGAGTATGCTAATTGAAGGGCCGAAACAACCACAGAACAACATCAATCTGTATCTAGGGCTGCTAAAAGAGGAGCTAGACATGCTATGGAAAACGCCAGCCAATACGTGGGATGCCACAGAGAAAGAATATTTCCCTATGAGAGCCGCACTGCTCACGACGGTGCACGACTATCTCGGTTACGGAAATCTCGCGGGGCAGGTGGTCCACGAATTTTCTGGATGCGTCAGGTGCATGGATGACACAACGTATCGCTAGCTAGATAGAGATCCCGGGTCTTTGAAAACCGTGTTTATGGGACATCGAAGGTGGCTCCGTGACGATGGCATGTGGAGGAAACACAAGGATCTGTTCGATGGTGAAACCGAACCCCATCGACGCCCGCGTACGAGGAGCGGCGAGGAAATAGACGAGTTGTCGAAAAATTGGAAAGATTGCCCATTGTCGGGAAAGAAGCAAAAGGCGCCAGAGCCGCTGCTGAAGGTATGGAAAACGAGGTCTGTTTTCTGGGACTTGCCGTACTGGAAGATCCACCGTGTGCCTCACAGCCTTGATGTCATGCATATCACGAAGAACGTGGTTGAGAGTCTGCTTGGTGTCAGGACCGGTCCTTCAGTAAAATAACTACCGGAAGACCGACCTTTTTATTAAACCAGCGAGGAAGATTATTTCTTGCTGGCAGACAATTCCTTGATACAGAATTCCAGTACACTGAATATTATACAAGGTTGAGCTGGAGTTTCTCAAAAAATTTATTACAAGCGCTCCAATATAGTACATAAAGGCGGATATGACACAAAGGCAGGGTGGCATACTACTAACTCGTAAAAAAGGTGGTGGTTATGTCACAATGAAGTGGGTGACGTGACTCCAATATAGTACAGTTCATCGAGTGTCGGAGTGAGACCCGATGAATTTATTTGGTGGTAGGCGGAAGCGGTTATAAAACAGTGATCAATTCCAGGATCGCAAGAGACTGACTGGGACTCCACTAGACGTCGGACTCGCTATCGAACACTTCATCCATGAGATCGCCTTCGTCCACATCTGGCCAAATCAACAAGCCAGGTGAGTACTTTGAATGTACTCGCAAGACAGTTCGGACTTAGGATATAATAAATGCCAACGTGATGCATGTGAGTATTCCAACAAAAATGCAACTGGATAAAATTATTAGTGTGTTGTATGCAACAATAGAAGTCGGGCGGTAATCCTCCCGAAAACCTTAAGATAAATAGAAGGAGACTAAACGAGTGTCTGAGTGACGCCTCGTGAGAAAAATAATAAATGAAAGCCGGCCACAGTCGGGCGTCTAAGCGACACCACATAAAGGGCTTGTAAATAAAAAGAATGCCACAGTCGGACGTCTGAGCGACATCACATAAAGGGCCATAAAGGGCTTATAAATAAAAGAATGCCACAGTCGGACGTCTGAGCGACATCACATAAAGGACTTATAAATAAAAGAATGCCACAGCCGGACGTCTGAGCGACATCACATAAAGGGCTTATAAATGAAAGAATGCCACAGTCGGACGTCTGAGCGACATCACATAAAGGGCTTATAAATGAAAGAATGCGACAGTCGGACATCTGAGCGACAGCACATAAAGGGCTTATAAATAATCAATGATGAACGGTGAAATACTTCAGGAAATAAATTAATACATAGGTAATGAGTTCATCTACCAAATGAACTTGACGAAAAACACTACTCTAGATACCAACAAGAATTTACTGGAGACGGTCACCGGGTTGACACGAAGTTTATCCCTAGGCCATAAACATGGCTACTATAAGGATTTAACTCTTCAGAGCTTGTACTATTAACTCATAGCCAACAGATTCTACTAGCCACGGGGACTAGTTCCGTCTATGGTGTTTTAGTAGAAACCCAACTAACCAGTACACACCCATTTCACATCCTGTTGTCCGGAATCACTTGCGACAACATTCACGAAAAACTTTAAGACGGGGAGGCTACAACCTCGAATAGCATGGGATCAAATTTATATATGCGCGCTCTAAGGGGTGCCCCCCTCTCGGTCCCAACCGGAATAACCCATGCCCCTTGACCGGATAACGGGCTTTAATCCAGGGCCATGGAACCCTCATCCCGGCCCCTCTACTTGGTGTGTACTCGGGAAGTGGTTTACAACTGACTAGACCGTAATCTCAACAGACGGCCTATGATAGTACCAAAAAGGAGATGAACGGAATCACGACATGATCCCCCATTGATATTAAGTTAACCAACTACTGGCATGCTCCAACAATACCAGCATTCCACCCATCATGTGACCACATGATCGAGGTGGTTCAAACATTATCATTCCGGGCTCACGCGGAACTTGCTTGCATGAAATATAACCATACACAAATGCTTATATGACCATGCTTATGAGAAGAACTACTTGAGCAAACATGCAACACACTCATCATATCAAAGGTTCAAACATGCTTGCCTGGTTCTGAGAAGTCGGAGTCTAACTCGGTGTTGTTCGCGGCTCCATCACGCCCTTCGGTATCTACGTATTCAAACAAATGGATACTAAAATAAATACCGCGCGTGCAAATAAAGTTGCTCCAAAAATTTCACATAAATATAACAAAAAACTAGACAGAAAACTAAAGAGGACAGAAAAAGAATAAACTCAAAATCATCTTTAGTTAAAAAGATATTAGAGTTTCTGTCCATGGACTCATCTGTAATGAAACATAAAAGTTCTAAGGGCTAGGATAGAAAACAGCAAAGCGAACCGGTACGCAGTTGTGGGGACCCTGACTTAGAAGTCGAGATCACCGAATGCACGTGTATAGTGATCCCAGAGATCAATGCTCACTGAACACACAGAAGCTGAATAACAAGAGTCTTACATCCATACATACCGTATTACACAAATAGGAACATTAAGGTCAAGTCTTGAGTATATCATTGCAGCGGAAATCTTCAATAACAACTTGGACCCATGCCATCTGCCTTAACCCTATAGGCATTCTGACTAGGAAGCGTCCTAGCTCGCATGCTCGTCACCAAGAAATCTTCGTCATAACCTGTTCTCTCATGCCTGGCCAATAAAATAACCAGTGGCAAGCCAATGAGTAGTTTGAATGTACTCGCAAGCAACCCATGATTTGTTTCAAGGTAACAATGCAATTGAACAATAATGAGCTTTCTAGCAATGGGCTAGAATAAGTATTCTACCATCAAGTGTATGCATCAACGAGTTCACGTAACCTCAAAAACAGGTTACCGATATCAACATGAATATGATTCAACTCATCGAGTCAAGTCACCACCTTGACTCATCACGCACATACTTTCACCGAAGCGGTAAAATTCTGGACATAGTTTAAGTAGCACCACCCATCTGTCCATGACCGTGGACACGGCTATTCGAATAGTTTTACACTCTACAGAGGTTGCACACATTACCCACTAGATCCGGGGAACTTCCGTGACATCCACGACCCGCGGTACCTCAAGTACCCGGGGTAAGCACCCGATCACTATCTTTCCCTAGACGACACTAACATAGAGTCCACTTGATTGTTAACAGCCCCATGCCAAACATTTCACATCTTAGAAATTGTGGAGACTTGCTCCCATATTCATCACATACCACTGACACGGGGTACCAACGGTGTGTCCGGTGCCCTGTGAAAACAGTCATGGCCGCCTATCCAAGCACGACCCCGTCCCGGGAGTGACCTCATGTCACCCCCGTCACTAGTAATGCGGGCACCATGCTAGTTTCGACCTAGGTAATCAATAATGCCCTTTCCCATATAAGGGTAGAGTGGTTGCGCATGTTTCGTTGGGACGGTAGTCACACATAAATCTAATCCATCATTTCACCCATGCACAAGATTTTACCGACACATCACTTCTTCCTCAAGTGATGACCTAACTCAACACCACCCTCGGGCATTAGGGGCACCCGATGGGGTTTATGAAAAGATTTCAACCACAAAGGTTTCATGTCACACATGCATCACTAAGCATCACTACTAACCATTTGCATGACATCTAGCACATAGCAAGATCATGAGCAAAGCATGCATCATGTGGTGATTCATCTAGGTCACCACCGTAACTCTATCATCATGCATCGGACACAAACAGTTTCCGAAGAACAAGTGTATCATGGTCAAAGGGTTGCTTGCCTGGATTGGCTTGGTCTTCAAAGTCTTCAAATCCTTCTGCTCCATCTCCGAGTTCTTAGTTATTTCGTCAACTAACGATGGAAACAATCATAATAAGCAACACAATCAAAGCAAAAATAAAAGTGCTCTAAAAATAGGAGTTGGACTTTTCTAGGATACCTCTGGTCATATGAAAAATAACCAAGGTGGTTACATAGGTATTGGATCAATGGATAGTTTGGATCATTTCAATATGATGGAATCAAGGGGTTTATGGATTTGAAAGAAGTGTACAGAAATATATTCTTGAATGATGAGCAAAGGCACCCATCAACAAGACATGATTTTAGAAGCATCTAGGAGTTGGTTTCACTGGATTTGGAATTCAAATGAATTTCCTAGGATTTTGCAAAGTTGTTAAATATGAAGAAATGGCTCATTATTTGGTGGGGCACAGAAAGTATTAATAAAAATGTTCCAAAACTAAGTTTGGATATGACAAGCACCTAGGAATTTGAACCACTGCATTTGATTCAAAGTTGAGCTCTCTGTGATTTTCTAAAGTTCATCACAGAAAATGGAATAATGGCATTTGATAATTATTTGTGAAGGAAATGTCTCTGGAATAATGTGCATGTTGCACCAACAGGTAGATCATGATTTATGGAGTCACTGGAAACTTGGATCACCAAATTTGGAGTTGAGGAGTTGAAATGAATTGTTTAAGCATTTTTGAAGTTTACTAGAAAAAGAAAAAGGAAAAGAAGATTTAACCTCACCCTACGCACATGGCGGCAGTTAGGCCGTGGGCCGGCCCAGCGGCTCGGCCGCACACGCGCAGGGGCCACGCCGGAGGCGGTTTTCCGGGGATGCGCTTTCGCGTGGGGGAGGCGGGCTATGCCGTAGCCGCCTCCACTTAAACAGGTGGGCCTGCCTCCGGGGTCGCTGACCTGCGGGGTCCGCCCGCAGGGTCATCCCCTTCCTCCCACGCCCGCGACGGAGGGGCTCGATGCCTCGGCTGCGCACCGGCCGGCGCTTGCCTACGGCGGTATGGGCCACCCCCGGCCAAGATCCGGGCACCGGAGGGGCCGCCGAGGAGCAAGCTACCAGGGGAAGTTCTCGGGGACGGCATGGGACGGCCAAAGCGCGCCCTACACTGGCCGTGGCAGATGGCCTCGTCGGTGGTGGTGGTACGGGCACCACGGGGCACGGGAAGAGGCGGCGAGGGGATGGGGAGCTCCGCAGCCCAGTGGCCGTTCTCCTCCTGGTGGCCAACAAAGAAGGGGGAGGCCACAGGGAGCGAATTTGGGAGGAGGCCGACGGCGACATTCCGGCCATGGAGAGGGGAAGAGAGCACCAGGGGAAGAGCTAGCTTGTCCAGAGGGTTCGCGGGAGAGAGGAGGATCCAGAGGCAAGGGAGTGCTCGGGGAAGGCTTTATATAGGTGCAGCCGCGGTGCACCGTGAGCGACGTCCATGGACGCGCTCGGACGAGCTCGCGGAGGGAGAAGGAGGGCAGGAGAGGGTACGGCCGACAGTCCTGCAGGTTGCGGACGTCGAGGCGACCTCGGGGGACACGAGGAGGAGGCCCGAGGGGGTCGGGGGCTTCTGGTAGGGCGAGGCTACAGTGTGCCAGGGCACTGCAGCGCGCTCGAGAGCACCCGTTTGGCTGGCATGGTCGTGCCCTCGCCGCTCTAGCCGTGTCCCTCATGCCCAATGCTGTCTAGGGGGTCAGGGGAGGAGTAAAGAAATGCGTGATGGTCTTGGATGCCCTGGGGAGCCACTGGGATGAGGAGGGAGGTGATGGAGGAGGTGAAAACTGCTGTCCAGAAGAGTAAATTGGGGTTTTACCCCCCTCCAGTGATTGAGCTGAGGCAGGGGAGAGTTACTGGAGGTAGAATAGGACTAGGAGAAGCTGTGGTAAGAATTTCAGGTGAAGGGGAATAGTAAAAGTGGTCAAAACAAGGGTTTTGGTAAATTGGCAGAAGGTGTTTGATCATGTTTTGTGAAGGCAAATGACTTCCAATTGACATGAGACTTAACAGGATCAAATGTCACATATAATTAGGGCCTTTCACCAAATTTGAGCTCATTTGGGAAAAGTTGCCAATGCAACTTTGGTGAACCCTAGAAATCAACAGAAATGGTTTCACCTTGTTTGAGTTAAGCTAATCATCTCCCCTTGATGCACCACTTGGTGTAGTATCGTCATTTGGGGTTCTGATCATGCTCACAAAGTTTGAAGCCCCAGGTAAAAAGTTGGTAATGTAAAGTTGTTCGAATTTGAATTTGAACACAAATGGTTTTGGGGCACTTAGATCAAGTTATGCTTCTCCAAAACTTGTGCCATTTGGGATAGATGCATAATTACATCATTATAGCTTGTGCACCAAGTTTGAGAGCATTTGGACAAGTTTGGCAATGTAAAGTTGCTCAAACTTCAAAATGGACAGAATTGGTTTTGAGGGGATTAGATGATGTTTCCTTGATCTTCAAGGCAGGAGGCTTTGCAAGATCATCAAATATGTCATATTTGACATGATAGAATTTCCCTGGAATTTTTGGAGAATATTTCCTTTGTAAATATTTCAAAAGCTTGAAATATCCAGAAAGGGTATTGGAAGGATTTGTCCAATATTTTGAACATGACCATGTGTTGAAACTCTTATATAAGGACAATATATGTCCTATGAGTTTCCCTGAATTTTGGCAAATATTTTTGAAATAGTTAAATAATTGTTTCCCTATTAAAGACCATTTCTAGCCTTAAGAAAAAGCTTTTAAATAAAATATGAAAATAACATTTAAAATCATAATTTTGTGGTTTCCGGGAGTCCTATACCTAATAGGATTCAAATATACTTTTTGAAAGATTTTTCACAGCCTAAATAAGGTACTTGCAGTGCAAATCTCAATTGAGGGGTTTTTGGTAAACTAATTTTAGAAAATACTATTTGGCCAAAATATTTTTATAAGAAAATTCTATACTGGTCTACACACATGGCATGATCATTGGGAAAAGGTTTTGGATCAAGGAGATGAAGTATAAGAGTTGGAGGATTTATTTGATTTTTAGAGCACTAGCAAACAACAGACAAAAGTCAAATCAAGCAAAGTCAAAATCACTCAAAAGTTTTTTTTTTGTAAACCCACATTTTTAACATGGTAATTAGCTTAAGAAATGTGACATGAAAATCAGGGTGTGACAGCAGTACGTCAGCTGAAGGAGAAAACGTACTTCGCCCGAAGGCGCTTTCTAGAAAAACGGTTCGGGGAAGGGGTGAGAGGCTGACGAGGGGTCCCACTCGTCGGGTTTGAATTCAGCGACAGAGTCGCGCCGGCGCCAGGTGCTGCGGTGGTCGCCGGCGCCGATCCACGGTGAGTTAGGGGAGGGGAGTGGTACGTACAGCTTCTCGGTGATCTTCCGCGTGGATTGGTGGTGGAGTTGAGCGTCGGCGTGCCCAACGTCGACGGCGGCCCTGTCTCCGGCGGACGGCGGCTCGGGTGGTCGTGGGCCTCGTCGGAGAGGATATCTGGGGTCAAATTGAAGTGTGGGTTAGGTTTGGGTAGGTCCCAGGGTGCTACACTCGAGTCCACGGCGCCGGAGGAGCTCTCACCGGAGTGGACGCTGCTGGAGCCCGAGGCGGAAGGACTTGGGCGGAGTTGGAGAAGAAGGGCCCCTCGAGGCTCTTCCAGAGGTTGGGTGCGGTATAGGGAGGTGGTGGAGTTGTGCGGGCTCGAGAACGAGCTCGGGGGTGCCTTATATAGCCGGCCCGAGGCGGTTGCCGTGAACGGGATATGTCCGGCGAGCGATTACGGCGATGCAGTGGTGGAACGGCGGGTTTAGGGGCTTGAGCATCGACTAGGAGGTGTAGTGGTTCCATTCCCGTGCCTAACTCAGCAGTGGAGAGAAGATTACGGGCTGTCCACGGCGGAACGGCCGTGCAGCACGTCGGCGGTAGAAAACACGCTCTGCGTGTCCCAAGCCACGGCGACGGTGCGGCAGGCGTGCGCTGGCAATGGAGATGGCCACGCGGAGCGCTGGGGTGACTTGGGCGGCGCCAAACGGCATTGAGCCGCGGGGTGACTTCTGCCAGCCGCCACGGGTGGTTCTGTTGCTGTGGCAGTCGCCGGCGTGGTCGGGCCAGGGCGCCATCGATGCCAAGAAGCTGCCAAGCAAGCGTGCGGCGCTCTGGATAAGAAGAAGGTGCAGTCTAGCGTCGAGCCAAGGTGGTACTGGCGAGATTGTCGCTGTGTGTGACGAACTGACGAACTGTCTAGCTGTACTGTCGACTGTTTCAGTTAATAGTTTTCTGAACCTGACAGCACAGTGCATGTTATGTGCTCGATGAAATGTTTCTGGCATGTGTAAAATATTTCTTGTGCTGATATTTGGTGGAGTGGCCTCTTGATGCATCTAGAGGCTGCCTGATTTTTCACAGAATTTTTGGAAGAAGATAAATATGAATTTCACCAAAATTTGCAAATCTGGTCCGAACTTGCAGCAGGTGAAATTTGAAAATTTTGAACTGTGTACCAGTGAAACAAGATGGATCTAGGTTTTGGGTACTAAGGACTATCTAGGAATGTTAATTTGACATCAAATAACAAGATGGATATGGTGGTTCCTTTGTAAATCACCAAGGTCCACTATAAAAGACAAAATTGTTTTTTGGAGTAAAATAAATAGAGGAAAATCCCAATAAGGTCAAAACTTACTGGAATTGATGAGAGACTTGTCCTAAGCTGTGAAGAGGGTCTTGGAGAGAAATATTTCTGTTGGGGTCATGGCAAGATGGAGGATGGAGAGGAAGATAAATCCAAGGTTAAACCTGAGAGGTATAAATCAAGAAGAGGAGAATTCACACAACCTCTTTTGAAACTCAACTTGTGCTTGAGCCAACACAAGAGAAAATCTTCAAGATCAAAAACCAAGCTTGAGAAAACACACAAACTTTGGCCAGAAGAGATTTTAGAAGGGCCCTAAGAGAAGATCAAACAACCCCCTTCCAAAAGGCCAAAAGTTTGGAAGAAAAACCAAACCCAAATTTTTTGGGGTGTTACAACACCTACCCCCTTAGGAAAAATCTCGTCCCCGAGATTTCAGCTGATCCTCAAATAGGTGTGGGTATTCTGTCCGAAGGAAATCTCCCCTTTCCCATGTTGCCTCATCCTCTGTGTGATTACTCCACTGAACCTTGAAAAATTTAATAGTCTTCTGACGGGTTCTTCTTTCAGACTCCTCCAAAAATTTTACTGGGTGTTCCCGGTAGGTGAGATCTGGTTGTACGTCAAGGTTTTCATGTGACACATGCTTCTCTGGGTTGCTTACACACTTCCGTAGTTGCGAGACGTGGAACACGTCGTGGACGTTTGACAGTTCCTTGGGAAGGTCCAGCTGATAAGCTACTGTGCCTCTCCATGCAATTATACGAAAGGGTCCGATGAATCGGGGTGCTAGTTTCCCTTTCACTTTGAATCGTTGCAGTCCTCTCATAGGTGACACACGTAAGTACACGTCTTCACCGGGCTCAAAACTTATTTCCAGATGCTTTTGATCGTAGTAGCTCTTCTGTCGGCTTAGGGCTGTTTTGAGTCGATCCCATATTACTTTTACTCTCTCCTCGGCTTCCTTCAACATATCTGGGCCGAATATACGACTTTCCCCTGTTTCTAGCCAGTTTAATGGAGTACGGCATCTTCGTCCGTACAAGGCTTCGAAAGGTGCCATCTGCAGGCTGGCTTGGTAACTATTGTTGTATGCAAACTCGGCATATGGTAAGCTTGCCTCCCAACTGGTCCCATATGTGAGGACACATGCCCTTAGCATGTCTTCAAGTATTTGATTTACTCGTTCCGTTTGTCCTCCGGTCTGGGGGTGATAAGCTGTACTAAACGTTAGTTGCGTTCCGAGGGCTTGTTGCAACTGGTCCAAAAATTTGGAGACGAATTGAGTGCCTCTGTCGAATATTATAATCTTTGGAACCCCATGTAGGCATACTATACGGGCGAGGTAAAGGTTGGCAAGCTTTTGGGTGGTGTGGGTTGTCTTGACTGGTATGAAGTGTGCTACCTTGGTTAGTCTATCTGTGATGACCCATATGTCATCATTACCGTGTTGTGACCGTGGTAGTCCAACGATAAAATCCATTCCAATATCGTCACATTTCCACTCTGGTATCTTGTTTGGTTGTAGTAGCCCTGCGGGTTTTTGGTGCTCGGCTTTAATGCGTTGACATGAATCGCAGCATGCGATAAATGTGGCTATATCCCTCTTCATGCCGTGCCACCAAAATCTTTCCTGAATGTCCTTGTACATTTTCGTCCCTCCAGGGTGGATTGAGTATGGAGCGGTGTGGCTTTCTGCTAGAATTTGCTGTTTAAGGTCGTTGCTATTTGGTACGCAAAGTCTGTCTCCGAACCAAAATATTCCTTCACTGTTTATGGTGAATTTTGAGGCCTTGCCCTGACTTACTTTTCTTTTTATACCTTCGATGCTGGGGTGCCCGTGCTGAGCCTTCTTTATTTGTTCTATCAGCGTAGGCTGTATTTCCAGATTTGACACTTCGCCTTCAGTGACCATCATTAGGTTGAGTCTGGTGAATTCTTGCTGAAATTCGGGTCTCAGGTTTTGTAGGCTACCGCTGTTCGGGCTGGGGTTATGGCTGAGAGCATCTCCTACCACGTTTGCTTTTCCTGAGTGATAGTGAATACCGACGTCATAATCTTTTACCAGTTCCAGCCAGCGTCGTTGTCGTAAATTGAGTTCTGGCTGCGTGAAAATATATCTGAGGCTCTTATGGTCCGTATATATTTCACAGCGATTCCCGAGCAAAAAGTGCCTCCACTCCTTGAGTGCATGTATGACTGCTGCCAACTCCAAATCATGAGTAGGATAATTTTCTTCATGTTTTCGCAGTTGCCGTGAAGCGTAGGCGACTACTTTGCCTTCTTGCATTAGTACGCATCCGAGGCCTTTTTCGGGATGCGTCGCAATATACTTCAAAACTCTTGTGTATGTCTGGTACAATCAATACTGGGGCTGTTGTTAACTTCTTTTTGAGTTCTTGGAAGCTTTTCTCACATGCTTCGGTCCATACAAACTTCTTATCCTTCTTGAGTAACTGTGTCATTGGTTTGGCTATGGTGGAAAATCCTTCAATAAACCTTCTGTAATATCCGGCCATACCGAGAAAACTTCGTATATCCGTTACACTGGCTGGTGACTTCCAGCCAAGTACGGCCTTAAATTTATCCGGGTCCACGGCAATTCCTTTTTGTGTTAATACGTGTCCTAGGAAACCCACTTGCCTCAACCAAAATTCAAGTTTGCTGAATTTGGCGTAAAGTTGGTGTTTCCTTAATTCTCCCAGTACAATGCGGAGGTGTTCAGCATGTTCTTCCGGTGTCTTTGAATATACCAAGATATCATCAATAAATACCACCACAAGTTTGTCCATGAATTTCATAAATACTTTGTTCATGAGGTGGATGAAATATGCGGGGGCCTTGGTTAGTCCAAACGGCATTACTGTAAATTCATAAAGTCCGTATCTGGAGGTGAATGCTGTTTTCGGGATATCTTCTGTTCATACTTTCAGTTGATGATAACCTAACCTTAAGTCAACTTTTGATAAAACCTTGGCTTGCGCGAGCTGGTCAAATAAATCATTTATCCATGGCATCGGATATTTGTTCTTGATTTTGACCATGTTTACTGCTCGGTAGTCTATACATAATCTCATAGTCCCATCCTTCTTTTTGGCAAATAATACCGGCGAACCCCATGGTGAGGAGCTGGCCCGTATAAATCCCTTGTCTAGCAATTCCTTTATTTGATTCTTTAGTTCAACCAACTCGGATGGTGCCATTCTGTACGGTTTCTTGTATATGGGGGTGGTTCCAGGTGCTAGCTCAATAATGAATTCTATTTCTCTTACTGGTGGCATGCCTGGTAGTTCTTCGGGAAATACGTCTGGAAATTCACATACAATTGGAACTTTGCTTAACTCAGAAGTGTCTACCTTGTTTAATCTTGGTTGCCGCGACACTGGCCTTTCTTGAGCTGCGACTCTTATTGTCTTTCCGTGATGATGAGTAAGAATCACTGTCCTGTTGAAGCAATCGATAAATCCTTTATTGGTGGTTAGCCAATCCATACCCAGGATAACATCCAGTCCCTTGTTTTCCAACACGATGAGGTTTGCGTGAAATTTTAATCCTTCAATTTCAATGGTCAAACCTTGGCAGTAATTCTGAGTGACCTGCTTACTCCCAGGGGACTTGATGGTCATTTATTTTCCCAAGGGAAGTATTGAAAAACCATGTTGCAAAGCAAAACTCTTCGAAATGAACGAATGAGAAGCTCCATAATCAAACAAAACCGTGGCAGGTATTGTGTTGACAGGGAACGTATCGAGTACGATATCCGGGGCATCCTGTGCTTGCTCCTTGGTCACATGGTTCAGGTGGCCTTTCCTGTGATTGTTATTGGGGTTGAAGTTGTTACGCTTGGGCGCGGAATTATTTCCGTTGTTGTTTGGCTTCGGTGCTGAGTTTCCTTGCTTTGGGCACTGTTTAGCATAGTGTCCCTCTTCTCCACATGCGTAGCAGATAACACCTGGGCGATAGGTGAAATCCTTGTCTCTCACATGAAAATTCTTGTTTGGACGTGTGTCATTTGTCGTGGGTTTGTTCGCCTCATTTCTCTAGAAATTTACCTTATTCTTGTTGTTGCGAGGGTGGTTGGTCTTATCCCTTTTTCTTTGGCGAATGTCTTCTAGACTGCGATGTTCATTCTCCAACGTAATGGCTTTGTCAACCAGTGTCTTGAAATCCGGAAAAGTGTGTACGACTAACTGGCATTTTAGTGCTGGTGCCAGTCCGTCCAAGAACTTTTCCATCTTCTTGTTTTCAGTCATACGCTCTTCGTTGGCATAACGGGATAATTGCGTAAACTGACTGTTGTACTCAGGTACTGTCATGCCCCTTTGCTTGAGGTCATCAAATTCCCTTTTCTTGATCTTCATAATGCTCTTAGGGATGTGTGCCCCACGAAAGCCTTCCTTGAAATCTTCCCATGTGATATTATTTATGTCGGGATGCATAAGCAAAAAAAAATTCCCACCATGACGCGGTTGCTCCAGTAAGGTAATGTGGTGTGTACAGTACCTTTTCACGGTCTGAGCATTGTGCCACAATTAATTTCCTTTCAATATCTCGAAGCCAATCATCGGCCTCCAGAGGTTTGTCTGTGTGCGAAAACGTTGTTGGACGTGTCTTCTGAAATTCAGATAATTTTGAGTGTTGCTGGTATGGCTCACGGTGATTTACCATGTTAATGACATGGTTCATCATTTCTTGGTGCTGTTGCTGACTTTGCTCGTAAAGACGGCACACTTGTGAAATGATGTTTCACTACCCTGCAGACTTGACTGTCCTTGTGTGAATTTGTTGTCTGTCTGTGTGCCATAATTTTCCTCCGGCGGACTTGGCATGGAACGCGTCCAGGGACGAGTCATTTCTTACTCTGGGGTATTATTGCAGAAATCATGAGAAGAACCGAGCAGCCAAAGAAACCAAGATTTTGCAAAAGCAACAAAACACAAGCTCCGAACAGACTTTTAAAATAAACTGCTTGATTGCGCACGGAGAAGGACTGCCTAGTACATATTTTACACGCGGGTTCTAATTATACATACGTCACTCAGGATGTGCGTACACATTCCTGACATGTTATTAAAGCTAGTGCACTCCTCCAACATCCTACATGATGCGCAAACAGACTGCTTCCATCCACCTATTTTACATACCACACACATATTACAAGCGAGCACAGTGCATCGCGGAATAACGCACTAGTCGGAGATGTTGAAGATTTCCCTCGGCCTGCCGTGGGTAAGGCCCAGTGGTGCTGGAGACTCAACTTCCTCCTCACTAATAGGCTCCAGGCGCGGAGTATGGGTATGAGGCGTTGAAGCAGGTGCAGCAGGCGGTGCAGCTCTGACTGGGGTAGGAGCAATGACCTGGTCAAACTCCTCAGTGGTAGGCAGACGTCAAGCGGTGGCTAAGATGGAAGGTGCGTAGGATGCGGCGGATGAGACAAATGTCATTGGTGGCGCAGTATGCAGTAGCTCCCTCCTGTTGGCGGAGCCACTCTGGACCAATTCCATACGGGTAGCCACCAAGTCGTCCACAAGATTATCAAAGGCTGCCTCAAGTGCCTTGAGGTACTCAACCATTGATTCAATGGCTTCATCACGTTCCCCATTTGCACATGCAAATGCATAGTGGCAAGTGTAGGGCACGTGACATGGGAGGTAACGGTAGCGACGAGTCTTCATTGAAGGAAGGATGTCGCAGAGATGAGCTATCGCCTCACGGGCAGCCATTTGCATGGCATGCCTCTCCGTAGGCATGGCTCTGCCCACCGATCGGAGGCGACGCGCTTCAGAACGGCCTCCCTTGAAGTGCACCACGGCCTGGTGCATTGACACGCTGTCGTTGAGCTTGTGACGGTAGAGTGTAAACTCTAGACGGGTTGATGGCCCAATCGCGACTTTGGTGATAGCGAAGAGGAGCTTGACAAACCCCTCAGGAATGTTGGCGAACACCTGTGCATCACAGTCGTTGCTGGCCATCTACAAAAGTAGACAAAAATTCTGAATAGTCAAGTCATAAATTTATGATGACCAACAGAAAATTGCTACTGATCAAAAAAATGCTGAATAGCAATTATTCGCTAATAACCGATTAGCGAGCGCACCTAGTGGCTTCCTATAGCCAGCCTGGCTCTGATACCAAGGTTGTCAGGACCGGTCCTTCAGTAAAATAATTACCGGAAGACCGACCTTTTTATTAAACCAGCGAGGAAGATTATTTCTTGCTGGCAGACAATTCCTTGATACAGAATTCCAGTACACTGGATATTATACAAGGTTGAGCTGGAGTTGCTCAACAATTTTATTACAAGCGCGTCAATATAGTACAAAAAGGCGGATATGACACAAAGGCAGGGTGGCATACTACTAACTCGTAAAAAAGGTGGTGGTTATGTCACAATGAAGTGGGTGACGTGACTCCAATATAGTACAGTTCATCGAGTGTCGGAGGAGACCCGATGAATTTATTTGGTGGTAGGCGGAAGCGGTTATAAAACAGTGATCAATTCCAGGATCGCAAGAGACTGACTGGGACTCCACTAGACGTCAGACTCGCTATCGAACTCTTCATCCATGAGATCGCCTTCGTCCACATCTGGCCAAATCAACAAGCCAGGTGAGTACTTTGAATGTACTCGCAAGACAGTTCGGACTTAGGATATAATAAATGCCAACATGATGCATGTGAGTATTCCAACAAAAATGCAACTGGATAAAATTATTAGTGTGTTGTATGCAACAATAGAAGTCAGGCGGTAATCCTCCCGAAAACCGTAAGATAAATAGAAGGAGACTAAACGAGTGTCTGAGTGACGCCTCGTGAGAAAAATAATAAATGAAAGCCGGCCACAGTCGGGCGTCTAAGCGACACCACATAAAGGGCTTATAAAAAGAATGCCATTGTCGGACGTCTGAGCGACATCACATAAAGGGCTTATAAATAAAAGAATGCCACAGTCGGACGTCTGAGCGACATCACATAAAGGGCTTATAAATAAAAGAATGCCACAGTCGGACGTCTGAGCGACATCACATAAAGGGCTT
>LR738710.1:337992370-338008629 GCA_902687465.1 Secale cereale | reverse complement strand
AAAGGGCTTATAAATAAAAGAATGCCACAGTCGGACGTGTGAGCGACATCACATAAAGGGCTTATAAATGAAAGAATGCCACAGTCGGACGTCTGAGCGACATCACATAAAGGGCTTATAAATGAAAGAATGCCACAGTCAGACGTCTGAGCGACATCACATAAAGGGCTTATAAATAATCAATGATGAACGGTGAAATACTTCAGGAAATAAATTAGTACATAGGTAATGAGTTCATCTACCAAATGAACTTGACGAAAAACACTACTCTAGATACCAACAAGAATTTACTGGAGACGGTCACCGGGTTAACACGAAGTTTGACCCTAGGCCATAAACATGGCTACTAGAAGGATTTAACTCTGCAGAGCTTGTACTATTAACTCATAACCAACGGATTCTACTAGCGACGGGGACTAGTTTCGTCTATGGTGTTTTAGTAGAAACCCAACTAACCAGTACACACCCATTTCACATCCTGCTGTCCGGAATCACCCGCGACAACATTCACGAAAAACTTTAAGACGGGGAGGCTACAACCTCGAATAGCATGGGATCAAATTTATATATGCGCGCTCTAAGGGGTGCCCCCCTCTCGGTCCCAACCGGAAACACCCATGCCTCCTGACCGGATGACGGGCTTTAATCCAGGGCCATGGAACCCTCATCCCGGCCCCTCTACTTGGTGTGTACTCGGGAAGTGGTTTACAACTGACTAGACCGTAATCTCAACAGACGGCCTATGATAGTACCAAAAAGGAGATGAACGGAATCACGACATGACCCCCTGTTGATATTAAGTTAACCAACTACTGGCATGCTCGAACAATACCAGCATTACACCCATCATGTCACCACATGATCGAGGTGGTTCAAACATTATCATTCGGGGCTCACCCGAAACTTGCTTGCATGAAATATAACCATACACAAATGCTTATATGACCATGCTTATGAGAAGAACTACTCGAGCAAACATGCAACACACTCATCATATCAAAGGTTCAAACATGCTTGCCTGGTTCTGAGAAGTCGGAGTCTAACTCGGTGTTGTTCGCGGCTCCATCACGCCTTTCGGTATCTACGTATTCAAACAAATGGATACTAACATAAATACCGCGCGTGCAAATAAAGTTGCTCCAAAAAAATTCACATAAATATGACAAAAAACTAGACAGAAAATGAAAGAGGACAGAAAAGAATCAACTCAAAATCATCTTTAGTTAAAAAGATATTAGAGTTTCTGTCCAGGGACTCATCTGTAATGAAACAGAAAAGTTCCAGGGGCTAGGATAGAAAACGGCAAAGCGAACCGGTACGCACTACGTCAGCTGAAGGAGAAAACGTACTTCGCCCGAAGGCGCTTTCCAGAAAAACGGTTCGGGGAAGGGGTGAGAGGCTGACGAGGGGTCCCACTCGTCGGGTTTGAATTCAGCGACAGAGTCGCGCCGGCGCCAGGTGCTGCGGTGGTCGCCGGCGCCGACCCACGGCGAGTTAGGGGAGGGGAGTGGTACATATAGCTTCTCGGTGATCTTCCGCGTCGATTGGTGTTGGAGTTGAGCGTCGGCGAGCCCCACATCGACGGCGGCCCTGTCTCCGGCGGACGGTGGCTCGGGTGGTCGTGGGCCTCGTCGGAGAGGATATCTGGGGTCAAATTGAAGTGGGGGTTTAGTTTGGGTAGGTGCCAGGGTGCTACGCTCGAGTCCACGGCAGCGGAGGAGCTCTCACCGGAGAGGACGCTGCAGGAGCCCGAGGCGGAAGGAGTTGGCCGGAGATGGAGAAGAAGGGCCCCTCGAGGCTCTTCCAGAGGTTGGGTGCGGTCTAGGGAGGTGGTGGAGTTATGCGGGCTTGAGAACGAGCTCGGGGGGTGCCTTATATAGCCGGCCCGAGGCGGTTGCCGTGAACGGGATAAGTCCGACGAGCGATTGCGGCGATGCAGTGGTTGAACGGTGGGCTTAGGGGCTTGAGCATCGACTAGGAGGTGTAGTGGTTCCATTCCTGTGCCTAACTCAGCAGGGGAGAGAAGATTACGGGCTGTCCACGGCGGAACGGCCGTGCGGCACGTCGGCAGCAGAAAACGCGCTCTGCGCGCGCCAAGCCACGACGACGGTGCGGCAGGCGTGCGCTGGCAGTGGAGATGGCCACGCGGAGCGCTGGGGTGACTTGGGCGGCGCCAAACGGCGTTGAGCCGCGGGGTGACTTCTGCCAGCCGCCACGGGCGGTTCTGTTGCCGTGGCAGTCATCGGAGTGGTCGGGCCAGGGCGCCACCGACGCCAAGAAGCTGCCAAGCAAGCGTGCAGCACTCTGGATAAGAAGAAGGTGCAGTGCATTGTCGAGCCAAGGTGGTACTGGCAAGATTATCGCTGTGTCTGACAAACTGACGAACTGTCGAGCTGTACTGTCGACAGTTTCAGTTAACAGTTTTCCGAACCTTACAGCACAGTGCATGCTATGTGCTCGATGAAATGTTTCTGGCATGTGTGAAATATTTCTGGTGCTGATATTTGGTGGAGTGGCCTCTTGATGCATCTAGAGGCTGCCTGATTTTTCACAGAATTTTTGGAAGAAGATAAATATGAATTTCACCAAAATTTGCAAATCTGGTCCAAACTTGCAGCAGGTGAAATTTGAAAATTTTGAACTGTGGACCAGTGAAACAAGATGGATCTAGGTTGTGGGTACTAAGGACTATCTAGGAAAGTTAATTAGACATCAAATAACAAGATGGATATGGTGGTTCCTTTGTAAATCATCAAGGTCCACTATAAAAGACAGAAATGGTTTTTGGAGTAAAATAAATAGAGGAAAAATCCCAATAAGGTCAAAACTTACTGGAATCGATGAGAGACTTTTCCTAACGTGTGAAGAGGGTCTTGGAGAGAAATATTCCTGTTGCAGTCATGGGAATATGGAGGATGGAGAGGATGATAAGTCCAAGGTTAAACCTGAGAGGTATAAATCAAGAAGAGGAGAATTCAAACAACCTCTTTTGAAACTCAACTTGTGCTTGAGCCAACACAAGATAAAATCTTCAAGATCAAAAACCAAGCTTGAGAGAACACACAAACTTTGGCCAGAAGAGATTTTAGAAGGGCCCTAAGAGAAGATCAAACAACCCCTTCCAAAAGGCCAAAAGTTTGGAAGAAAAACCAAACCCAAAATTTTTGGGGTGTT
Organism: Secale cereale; assembly: GCA_902687465.1. Taxonomy (NCBI): domain Eukaryota; kingdom Viridiplantae; phylum Streptophyta; class Magnoliopsida; order Poales; family Poaceae; genus Secale; species Secale cereale. The sequence continues at coordinate 338,005,455 of LR738710.1, read as the reverse complement.
ACACTTGGTACCCTCCTCAACATGCCAGAGAGGACCAAAAATGGGCCGAAAGCAAGGGCAGACTTGAAATCAATGGGCATCAGGCAGGAGCTTTACGCTAATGATGATGATGATGATGATGATGATGATGATGATGATGATGATGATGAGGCGAAGCAGGACACGGAAAGTCGTCGCAAAGGCAAAAAGGCCAAGAAGACCGGAAATGACTACCCCCCCGTGCTTCACTCTAAGTCACGAGGAGATCGAGCAGTTTTTCACCTGCCTCGTAGGAGTAAAACTTCCTTACGGTTACGCGGGGAAGATAAGTAGATACCTAGACCCAGCAAAGCAGAAGTTCAGCGGGATGAAGTCTCACGACTGTCACGTGTTGATGACGCAGATACTTCCCTTTGCAATCCGTGCGATCATGGACGCGCACGTCCGTGAAACGCTATTTGGCCTATGCAACTTTTTCGACGTCATCTCTCGGAAGTCGGTTGGCGTGAGGCAACTCGGAAGGCTACAGGAAGATATCGTGGTGATACTATGCGAGCTTGATATGTACTTCCCGCCCGCATTCTTCGACGTTATGGTGCATCTGCTGGTCCATTTCGTGGAGGATATCATCCAACTCGGGCCGACGTTCCTGCACAGCATGATGCCGTTCGAAAAAATGAATGGTGTCATCAAAGAATACGTTCGCAACATGTCACGTCCAGAGGGAAGCATAGCCATGGGCTTTCTGACCGAGGAGTGCATCTCCTACTGCACGAATTATCTAGGCATCAAGAACCCCGTTGGTCTACCCGTCAACAGGCACCTCGGCAGGCTCGCTGGATGGGGTCACCGCGAGGGTCGCCACGAAATGCATGTCGACTTCGAGGGTCGACTCACCGACTTTGAAAGAGCAAACCTAGTCGCGCTACAACACATAGACGTGGTCGATCCTTGGGTGGTAGAGCACAATACCTTTATTGAGAAGACGTACAATGACCGAGGTCAACAGAGGAACGACGAAGATATAATCAAAGAGCACAACTCATGTTTCACGCGTTGGTTCAAGCAGAAGCTTCTGTCGTACCTTCTACATGAGGATTCTTCCGCGGAAGAACAACTCATATTCGCCTTGTCACAGGGCGCCGAGCACAACCTGATGACCTATGAGGCGTACGATATCAACGGCTACACATTCTACACCGAGGACAAGGACATGAAGAGCGATGATTATCAGAACTCCGGGGTAACAATGGAATCCTACACCGGTAACGACAAGTACAGATACTACGGAAGGATCGAGGATATCTGGGAGCTGAGTTATGCTGGAGACAAGGTCCCGATGTTCCGTGTCAGATGGGCCAAGAGCGTCCTAAAAGAAGACCGGTATTTCACCACCATGGTTATACCCGAAGCCAAATCCAAGATCGCGGGCACAAACGTCACCGAGAAAAATGAGCCATGGGTACTGGATTCCCACGTGGACCAATGCTTCTTCATTACCGACCCGTCAAAGCCCAGTCGTGTTGTCGTGAGGAGATGCAAAAGGAAGATCATCGGAATGGATGGAGTCGCCAATGAGCAAGACTTCGAAAAGTACGGCGACCCGAAGATGGAACATGACGACGACGATGAAGTAGCAGCATACACCACAAGAAGAAGCAGGACCACCCTACCTAAAGGACGTCCGTTCCACAGAGAAATCCATTTGCAAAAAAGAAGGGCAAGAAGATTGTGAACAGATAGATAGCTAGCTAAGATCGATTGTATTTAAATTGTAGTCTTCATTTCTCGATTGTACTTCATGGGCACTTTTTGAACTATCATGGATATTTCTAATTTCATGGGCACTTTTTGAATTCATGAAAAAATATAGAATATTCATGAGGACACTCGATCTCGATCCCCCTCCATCTCGATCGATATCTCCCCTCGCCAGATCCCCCTTGCCAGATCCCCCTTGCCGCCGAGCACCCCCTGCACCCTCCCCCGCTCCACCACCGCCGACGACCCCCGCACCCTCCCCCGCTCCACCGTCACAAATGAATGCATTTTCAAATAACAAATTTGATGGTATTTTCAAATAACAAATTTGATGATATTTTTATATATTCATAAATATTTTCAAATAACAAATCTGATGATATTTTTTAAAAAATTATTACTGTTTTTATAAAAAATTATTACTGTTTCATATTCATATTCATTTTCTAAAAAATTATTAGATGCAACAAAAAATAAAATAAAAATTACTTATGGCGCACCGCTGGATGGTGTGCCATTGCTATCTAAAAAAAGATTACTTATGTCGCACTATCCCGCTGGTGCGCTATTGCTATCAAAAAAACATTCTAATGGCGCACCGCTAGGGGGTGCGCCATTAGTAAGCTTCACCCCTATAGCTAGTCCCTGGTCGATCCCTTCGTCCCTCACTCGCTAGATCCCTTCGTCCCTCCCTCTCGCATACTTCTCCACCGCGCCGCCGCTGATACGTCTCAAACGTATCTACTTTTCCAAACACTTTTGATATTGTTTTTGTTGGGGAACGTACTATTTTAAAATTTTCCAACGATCACGCAAGATCTATCTACCAGATGCATAGCAACGAGAGGGAAGAGTGTGTCTACGTACCCTCGTAGACCGGAAGCGGAAGCGTCAAGTGACGCGGTTGATGTAGTCGAACTTCTTCGCGATTCAACCGATCAAGCACCGAACGTACGGCACCTCCGTGTTCAGCACACGTTCAGCTTGATGACGTCGCACGAGCTCTTGATCCAGTTGAGCTTCACGGGAGAGTTTCGTCAGCACGACGGCGTGGTGACGGATATGATGTATTCACGGGCGCAGGGCTTCGCCTAAGCACTGCGACGGTATGACCGAGGTGTGTTTCTGTGGAGGGGGCACCGCACACGGCTAGAACAATTCAACTTGTGTGTCTTTGGGTGCCCCCCTACCCCCGTATATAAAGGAGCAAGAGGGGAGGGCCGGCCGGCCTCCTATGGTGCGGCTAGGGCAATCCTACTAGGAATAGGATTGCAATCCTATTCCTAGTAGGAGTCCACCAAGAAGGAAGAGAGGGAAAGGAAAAGAGGGAGAGGTGGCGCCCCCCCAATCCTAGTCCAACTAGGATCCCTAGGTGGGGCGCCGGCCAGCCTCTATGGGCTGCCTCTCTCCTTTCCTCAAGGCCCACTATGGACCATCCCCCCTCGTAGGGGGTTCCGGTAACCCCCTCCGGCAATCCAGTTAAATCCGAAACTTTTCCGGAACACTTCCGGTGTCCGAATATAGTCGTCCAATATATCAATCTTTATGTCTCGGACATTCCGAGACTCCTCGTCATGTCCGTGATCTCATCCGGGACTCCGAACTACCTTCGGTACATCAAAACTCATAAACTCATAATACCGATCGTCATCAAACGTTAAGCGTTCTGACCCTACGGGTTCGAGAACTATGTAGACATGACCGAGACTCATCTCCGGTCAATAACCAATAGCGGAACCTGGATATTCATATTGGCTCCTACATATTCTACGAAGATCTTTATCGGTCAAACCGCATAACAACATACGTTGTTCCTTTTGTCATCGGTATGTTACTTGCCCGAGATTCGATCATTGGTATCTCTATACCTAGTTCAATCTCGTTACCGGCAAGTCTCTTTACTCGTTCCGTAACACATCATCTCGTGACTAACACATTAGTCCTTTTGCTTGCAAGGCTTATTATGATGTGTGTTACCGAGAGGGCCCAGAGATACCTCTCCGACACTCGGAGTGACAAATCCTAATCTTGATCTATGCCAACACCACGAATACTTTCGGAGACACCTGTAGAGCATCTTTATGATCACCCAGTTACGTTGTGACGTTTGATAGCACACAAGGTGTTCCTACGGTATTCGGGAGTTGCATAATCTCATAGTCATAGGAACATGTATAAGTCATGAAGAAAGCTATAGCAGTAAAACTAAACGATCATAGTGCTATGCTAATGGATGGGTCTTGTCCATCACATCATTCTTCTAATGATGTGATCCCGTTGATCAAATGACAACTCATGTCTATGGCTAGGAAACATAACCATCTTTGATCAATGAGCTAGTCTAGTAGAGGCATACTAGGGACATACTGGTTTTGTCTATGTATCCACACATGTACTAAGTTTCTGGTTAATACAATTCTAGCATGAATAAAAGACATTTATCATGATGTAAGGAAATACAAAATAACATCTTTATTATTGCCTCTAGGGCATATTTTGTCAGATCGTTGGGGGCATGTTGCCTATCATCTACTATGGTGTTTATCATCTTTGCTTCAACTCGTTATTCTTAATTCTTGACACTTAGGGCCCGAGTGCCATGATTTCAGATCAGAACCATATGTGTTTGCATGAATATATTTGTGTTCTTGATCCTATCTATGAGTTGTTTGCACCTATTACGGTTCGGAACCGGCGATCCCAAAAGTGACAGCTTGGGACACCAAAGGGGATGGTCCATAGTTTGAGGATTACATGTATCCATTGAGTTCATTGCTTTGTTCCGGTGCTCTTTGACAGGAGCACCTTAATCTCCATAAGTTCCTTTTGGCCCCGTTCGTAGCGGGATGGTAGGACAAAAGATGTTGTGCAAGTTTTTATTGCAAGCACGTACAATTACCTACGGGATACATGCCTAATGTTTGATATTTGCCTAGATGATCATTACTTTTCCGTGTGCCGTGCCCCAAGTTAGAAACATGATATATCTCATCCATGCAGCGCCCAACCATCCATCTCCCTAGCCTACAGTGTTTTAAATCTTGCTTGTTACTAGTTACTACTTTTGCCATTTACTCTTGCTATTTACTTTTGTTGTTTACTTTTACAATCACTCTCATCACTATCATATCACTGTTACCACTTATCTTTTGTTGTAAGTAAGTATATTTCAGGTGCGGTTGAATTGACAACTCAACTGTCAAAGCTTATAAATACTCTTTGGCTCCCCGTGTGTCGAATCAATAAATTGGGTTATTCTTACCCGCGAAGAGTATCTCGATCCCTTACGGTTGAGGGTTATCAAGTACCGTTTTCTGGCGCCGTTGCCGGGGAGCATAGCAATATTTACAAGTCTACTTGAAGTATCCTACCTGCTGCACTTCATCCGCTATGGGTAAGAAAGGAGACCCCAAGGTTCCGATCTTACTATCCACTACAAGAAGAGGTATTGTTCTGAGCACTAGTGCTACACTTGATTCACCTTCTATTATGAGTAAGTTTGCCTCACCGCCACCACATGATGCTCCTACTGAATCTCTTACTATGTCTGATACTCTTGATGATGCTTCTACTACTGTTGATCATATTACTTCCCTTGGTTATGCTCTTGAGAAACAGATCGCTGCTGCTGCTAAAAAGTCTGGAATTGAAATTCCTGTTACTCGCTACCCTATTGGTGAAACTTATGATTATCCTGATTTGAGTAAACTCAAGGAGAGACTCCTTGATGATGATTACTATATGCTTGATGAAGATTTATGCAGGGAACTTACAGAGTTTTCTGGAACCGACCCTGAAGTTATTAAGAAACTGTTTGAAAAACACTCTTTGAAGAACAAAACCGTTCCTGATCCTGAATTTGCTACATCTCCTATATGCATTGATGATCCTGATTATGATTTCTCTGTTGATCTTTCACTTATACCTATGGTTGAAGCTGACCCCTTTTATGGCAGAGAAAATGATGATGCTATTGCACACCTGACTAAACTCGGTGAGTTGGGTGGCCTGTTTACCACAGATGAGAAGATACGATAATTTTATGTGACCAAGCTTCTTCCTTTCTCCTTGAAGGAAGGTGCTAAAGCATGGTATGATTCACTCCCATGCGGTTCCATTAAGAGTCCTCAAGACTTAGCTCACTCTTTTGTTGATAAGTACTTTCCTGCTCACATGCAACATGCTGCTTTACAAAGAATTTATAACTTTAAACAGTTGCAGGATGAGTCCCTCCCTAAAGCTTGGGGGAGGTACTGCAGTCTGATTCGGGCTAGACCAAGACATGAAGTCCCTAAGAACGAATTCATCAATATATTCTATGCTGGTCTAACTGATGAATCCAGGTCCTATTTGGACAGTTGTGCTGGTTGTGTTTTCAGGAAAAGGACACCGAAAGATGCAGAAGATTCGATGGGCAGGATTGCCAAAAACCATGAAGATTGGTCCGTCCCTGAACCACCTCCACCACCAAAGAAGAAGGGCATGTTTGTTCTAAGCCCCTAAGATATGCGAGAAGCAAAGAAGTCTATTAAAGAGAAGGGTATTAAAGCTGAAGACGTGAAGAATCTACCCCCTATTGAGAAGCTGTGTGAGCCTACCACTCACCCTCCTATGGTAGAGGTACACTCTCTTTTAGATTTCAACGCAAGTGACATCCCTCATGGTAAGCCTCCTGATCAATGTTTAGATGAGTTTGATAATTTTATTATGAAACAAAATCATTTTAATGAGAGGATACAAAGTCAGTTGCATGATAATTCCCTTGCTATCAAAAGTTTGCTTGATGTTCTAGGTAGAACGGTTAATGATGTTCAATATCTTGTGAAACATTTTCATATGGTTCAAACTCAGCTTGACCAAATTTCTAATGTGCAAAAAGATTTGCTTGCTAACAATGCTAAACAAGATGATTTGTAGGCTTTCGGGATTAAGACCCGAGGAGGAACTAGCACTCAAGATCCTCTCTATCCAGAGGGGCATCCGAGGAGAATCGAGCAAGATTCTCAAATGCAGGAAGAAGAAATTGTTGGCTCTCCAAAGAAGAAGAAGAAACATAAGGAGGCTGACAATTCTAATGATCCTATTGCAGATGAAGAGCCAGCTATTGATCCCAACAGTGTATCTATCTCCGATGCTGAGACTGAAGACGGTGCTGAACCTGAAGGTAAGGATAACAAGAAGAATGATCCGCCTGAAGTTCGAGAAGAAGAAGCACCTGAAAAACATAAGAGGTACACTAAAGAAGATTTCATCGCAAGAAAACATGGGAAGGAAAGAGAACCATGGGTACATAAACCCATGCCCTTTCCAGGTAAGTCCATCAAATCTAAAGAAAAAGAGCATTACAGTAAGTTTTGTGAGTGGATTAAACCTCTTTTTCTTCAAATTCCTTTGACTGATGCTATTAAGTTACTTCCTTATTCAAAATATATGAAAGATATTGTCACTAATAAAAGAAAAGTTCCTAATGAAGCAATATCTACTATGCTTGCTAACTACTCTTTCAGTGGCAAGATTCCTGAGAAGCTTGGTGATCCAGGTATACCCACCATTCCTTGCTCCATAAAGAATAATTATGTCAAAACTGCTTTATGTGATCTTGGAGCAGGAGTGAGTGTTATGCCTCTCTCTCTTTATGAGAGGCTTTGTTTAGAGAAACTAATTCCTACAGATATCTCCCTTCAGATGGCTGACAAGTCAACCGCCGTTCCGATAGGTATTTGTGAGGATGTTCCCGTAGAAGTTGCTAATTGTTTGATTCTTACTGATTTTGTTGTGCTTGACATGCCCGAGGATGGGAGCATGTCCATTATTCTTGGTAGACCTTTTCTTAACACCGCAGGTGCTATTATTGATTGCAATAAAGGGAAGGTTACCTTCAATGTGAATGATAAAGAACACACGGTATATTTTCCAAAGAAGACCGACAGGAGGCATGGCCTCAACTCTATAGAGAATATCGAGACCGTGAAGATTGGAGAATGGGACTGTCCACTACATGTGCCTCACAAATACAAAACTATCATGGTGGGGACAATGTCCATCAAAATAAAGGTTCAGTGATTACTTCGTAAGAGGTGAGACTTTTTGCTCTATATATCACCTGTTTGTTGGTAAGACTTGATCAACCTTATTAGTAAACATGTTTTATATAGATAAAAAGTTGAGCTTGTTATGTTTTCAATTATTTTAGTTCTCGTTCTACTTGTTGTACCAAGTATTTATGTTTTGAAGCTTCACAATACTACTCACTGCTTCAAGTTTTTAGAGAGTTTCGCAGCTTTTTGAACTTCGAAAAATTTTCAACAGTGAAGTTTGCAGAAAAATTCCAGAAAAATTAAAATAAAAATTTCCACGTCGGGAGTGACCCAGAGGGACCTGGGGCCAGCCAGGGGGACCCACCAGTGGCCCAGGCGGCCAGCTGGCGTGGCCTAACCCCTGGCCGCGCCCACAGGGCGCCTGGGGCCCACAGGGCCCCCCTTCAGGTATGTCTTCTTCCTCCCTCTCTCTTTTTCTCCAAAAACGCGAGTTCTGCACTTGTTCTTGTGTTCTTGCTGTTCTTGGAGGCGATTCTTCGATCTCTCTCTACAACCCATCATTTGAGCTGAGATTTTGAGCAAATACTCCCTGGTATGTGACTCCTCCACCCCTCCAATTAAATTTCTGATTGGTGGCTTCATTTGTGAGTATTTAGTAGTTCTTGGTGCTGTATAAATGAGCTTGCATGCATGCGTAGAAAGTTATTATCCAAGTTTTGATGCAAGTTTATGCCTTGGGCAAGTGAGTTGAGTAGTTTGCCTTAACTCACCTTGTTTTAATCCTCGTTTTTGTAAATTGCCAAAAATTCCAGAAATGAGTTTGTTAGGAAGGGCAAAAGGGTGGCTTGAGAAGAGGAGGCCCACGCACTCCGATCGAGTCACTAGAGCCGCAGCTTCACCCTCGACTGCTAGGGTGAGCTATAATGAAGATCATGTGCCCCTGGAGTTGTTGGAAGACACAAGTCCAGCACGTGCAATGACGTTTCCAGGTGATTAATTCCTTGAAGCTGCGGGAATCAAGGATGAGTTTTATAATCTTTGTGCTAATGCAGGTCTGACACGGCTCGTCACGTGCCGTGTTACTCAGTATCAAAAACTCACCTCCAGTTTCATTAACAGTTTTAGATATAATCCTGATTCAGGTGCTATTGAGTTTAAAATTTACAATGATCTTATCACCATGACTTTGGGAAGGTTTTGTGAAATAATAGGTGTGCCAAACGTTGGGAGGACGGCTAGGATGTCCACTCAGCTCTCCGAGCTGAAAACCGTCATCAACTCTCTCTGCAGCATGGGTACGAGGGATATTCATCGGTCGAAGATCTCCAGCATCTTATTTCCTCACCTCAGGTATTTTGCATATTATGTTGCTAGAGGGGTGTTAGCTCATGACAACACGAGCAACATTTCTGCTTCGGATATTGCTATCCTGGCAGCAGCCCTATCAGGGAGGTCTGATTATAATCTGGGTGCCTTAATTGCTCGACGCCTTGCTATGAACGGTAACAAGGGGGACTTATATGGTGGCGTTTATGCCACACTTATCTTAGAACATCTTGTAGGCACCCCACACCCTAATGATAATCCTTTTACTTATTTAAGCTTTGATCTTGCTGCTATGAAAAGGCATAAGTTTGTTACCATGGCTTCTAAGCTTGATAATCTTGTTTATATCTTGCGTTTCGGAACTACCGCGGAACGCGAGATCCGTCTACCTGCACCTCTTTTGTTTGATTTTTCTCGCAGGAACGGATGGTCCTTTGATGTTGTCCAGTTCGATGAGTTCGTGGTCCAGCATCAGTTTCATAACCCCATGGAGGGGGTTGTGCCCGACGAGGAGGAGCACGGTGAGTTACCACCTTTTCAGGAAGAAACCGCCACCGAGTTTGGTGAAGGGTCTTCCTCTGCTTGGCGCACAGACCCTTCCTCGTGGGAGACTCCGAGGAGTTCGGTGTACGCGCCAGCATCCTTCTATGATCCTTGACTCACTACCATACCCCCGGAGCAGGAGGCTTCTGGGGGCAGTAGCTGTTACCAACTTAGGCCAAAAGCCTAAGCTTGGGGGAGTACGTGCCCCTCTCACTTTTCCATTGTATTATCCGTTTTATTCGCTTTGATCTTTTCGAAGTTTTTGCCCGTTCTTCTTTATTTCTCTCTTTGCAAAAACAACAAAAAGATTTTCTCTTTCTTTTGCTTTCGTTCAACCTTTGAAATAATCCAAAAAAATTTCCTTTTCTCTTTAGTTTGGTTTGCTTTCAGAGTTCAGCTCGAGTCCGTGATGGCATTTAATTATATTTCCTACGTTCGATCGTGCAAGTGACGAGGCAGTAATGACGAAGATCGACTGAAGGGAAGCAACAAGGAAGACCGGTATGAACTCTTCTTGTTTCTACTTTTGTACATATGCCTGTACTGATGATCTAGAGACCAGCTTGTAGCGACATAGTGCTATGTTTACAATGCTCTTCCAGTAGTTCATGCTTTCCTTGTGGCTAATCTCGAATAGCTAGAGTATATAATGTGTTATTGAAATGATCTACATGCATTGCATTGTTCATAGTTCGGTATACTAAGGTGGTATTTCCCTTTAGAGAATTTTTGGATTGACTTGGCACATGTTTAAGACTAAAAAGTCTGCTCTGCCTTGATGATCTTTGAGTTTCAAAATAGTTATATCACTTTCATGCCCGATTCAATGTTGCTTTGTCGCTCTGCATGATTATGACCGTTATTGCTCTCTAGTTGGTCGCTTCCCAGTCTTTTGCTAACCTCCACCTGTACTAAGCGGACTGACTGCTTGTGCATCCAAAATCCTTAAAACCTGTTAAGACATATGAGTCCACCATACCTTCCTATACATGGTATTTACCTGCCATTCCTAACGAAGACTTTCATGTACCATCTCAAAATTATTCAAAAAAAAGCATTTCTCTTTTGTGCCTCTGTTTTAGCTCATGAGGAAGTAGTAGTTAATTCATGATCTTTTTAGGTTGGACAAGTTTGACCCCGGGATTGCATGTCTAATGTGCAAACCCATAATACGACAAGGTACTGGCATAGGGTGCACCCGGCTCATAAAAGATAATACAACAAACAAACCCTCCTTCATGCTTTGTTCATGAGAAATCAGAAAACTTTGGCAGTGATAAACAAAGGAGATTAAGAGGATGTGATCGTCCTCATGCGGGAGCCGTTCCTCGAAACTTGTCCAGCTTAAGAAGTGATTGAGTTATCTGCTAGCATTCGTTGATGAAATATGCACCTCTCAAAAACATTTTTACTTCTGTTTTTAAAACCAAGAGCTCTGGTACATGTTTAGTTTTTGTTTCCGACCACGGGTTTTCAACCTTGCCAACAAAATCCATGGTTCGAGAGTCTCCACCTTCTTTCTTCAAAGCACCAACTAGGAGAGCATAATTGTCATTCTGAGTGTAATGTGCATTGTCCCAAAGTATTACATTGTCTTCTGCATGCTTGTGATATGATTTATTCTGAAATTCTTAGTTCTAGTCTCCTTTAAAACTCTGGAGGAGTTTCTGCATTTATGTTTTGCTTCACCCTAATATGCTCAAGCTATGTGCAATGTGATCTTGTCTTGATTTTCAGTAACATATTATTTACTTTTAGGTATTTGTGATTGGTCAATTGAAAGAAGGATTGCTCCGTGCATTGTCCTCATAGTACTGTTTCAATACTTGCTAGACTCTTTTCGTAGTACATGCTTATATACATCTAAAGAAGCAAAAGAGTTTGTCAAAGTTTTCTTTGTCGCGTCCAGTTCGTTGAACTGAATTGCTTGAGGACAAGCAATATGCTAAGCTTGGGGGAGTTGATACGTCTCAAACGTATCTACTTTTCCAAACACTTTTGATATTGTTTTGACCTCATTCTTGCATGATTTGAACTAAACTAACCCAGACTGACGCTGTTTTCAGCAGAGCTGCCTGTATGGTTTTATTGTGTGCAGGAAAACGGATTTTTAGGTATCTCAGAAAAATCCACGAAAAGTCACAGAAAATCCACGCACCCGAAGGAACCCGGAGCCAGAAGAGGGACCAGAGGGGGGCCAGGGGGGCCCAGGCGCCCTGGTGGCGCAGCCCAGCCCCTGGCCGCGCCGGGGGGGTCGCTTGGGTGGGCCCCACCTCCCCTATTGCCCTACTTCGGCTCGTATTTTAGCTCGTGACGAAGAAACCCCAGATCAGAAGTTCTTTTCGCAGTTTTCGTCGCGGAGCCGCCGCCACCCTCTGTTCTTCTTCGGGATGGCTAATCTGGAGGCTGAATTGGCCTCCGGAGATGGGAGATCGTCGCCATCGTCATCACCATCACCACTCCATCATCCCTCCATGACTTCTCCTTCCATGTGTGAGTAATCCCCTACTGTAGGCGAAGAGGATGGTAGGGATTGGATGAGTTAGATCATGTAATAGTTTGTCAGATCGTTGGGGGCATGTTGCCTATCATCTACTATGGTGTTTATCATCTTTGCTTCAACTCGTTATTCTTAATGCTTGACACTTAGGGCCCGAGTGCCATGATTTCAGATATGAACCATATGTGTTTGCATGAATATATTTGTGTTCTTGATCCTATCTATGAGTTGTTTGCACCTATTACGGTTCGGAACCGGCGATCCCAAAAGTGACAGCTTAGGACACCAAAGGGGATGGTCCGTGTTTGAGGATTACATGTATCCATTGAGTTCATTGCTTTGTTCCAGTGCTCTTTGACAGGAGCACCTTAATCTCGATAAGTTCCTTTTGGCCCCGTTCGTAGCGGGATGGTAGGACAAAAGATGTTGTGCAAGTTCTTATTGCAAGCACGTACAATTACCTACGGGATACATGCCTAATGTTTAATATTTGCCTAGATGATCATTACTTGTCCGTGTGCCGTGCCCCAAGTTAGAAACATGATATATCTCATCCATGCAGCGCCCAACCATCCATCTCCCTAGCCTGCAGTGTTTTAAATCCTGCTTGTTACTAGTTACTACTTTTGCCATTTACTCTTGCTATTTACTTTTGTTGTTTACTTTTACTATCACTATCATCACTATCATATCACTGTTACCACTTATCTTTTGTTGCAAGTAAGTATATTTCAGGTGCGGTTGAATTGACAACTCAACTGTCAAAGCTTATAAATACTCTTTGGCTCCCCGTGTGTCGAATCAATAAATTGGGTTATTCTTACCCGCGAAGACTATCTCGATCACTTACGGTTGAGGGTTATCAGCCGCCGCCGCTGCCCACGCGCCCCACCCATGCGCCCCAGCCGCCTCCCTCTCCCCATCCTCCCCTCCCCCCC
>LR738710.1:337976062-337992289 GCA_902687465.1 Secale cereale | reverse complement strand
CCCCCCCTCCCCCCTGAGCGCCGCCTCCTCCCCGAGCCCACCACCAGAGCCCTGCCGGCCCTCCGCCGCGGCGCGCCCAGCCGGCCGAACCCTCCGCGGCCCCCGCCTCCGACAAGACCCTCCGCCTCGAGGTGGTTGTTGCAGCAGATTCGACTCTGGCGGCCTCGAGGAAGCATCCGCAAGGTATGCCATGCCGTCTCCCCTCCCTTGAATCCCCTCTGTTCGCCACGGTTCCACCCTGGCTGGAGCTCGCCGTGGCTGCGCCCGCGCCCCGGCCGCCCAGTGCGCGCCCTGGGATCCCCTGACAGCACTCCCGGGCCGCGCCCCACGTCCGTTCGCCGTGCTCTCTCGCGCCGTGCTTGTCCGCCGCTGCCGCCTACTGCTTGCTGCTTCTACTGTTGTTGCTGCTCGCGTACTGCTGCTGCTCGTCCTCTGCCCGCTGCTCTTGGCGCTTCTATGTGCTGCTGCCGCTAGCTTCTACTGCCTCCTACTGCAATATTTAGGGCAAAATTTATGTGTTGTTGCCGCTATGCTACTGCAATTAGCAAGTTGAGGGAAAAATTTAGTCCAGGAGTTTAGCCAGTCAATATTGTTACATGTCTATAGATAGGAATTAACACGTCACTAGTATTGAAACAGAAACTTCATGCTATTACAAAATGAGCTAGGAGGGAATACAAGCGAGAAAACTTTAGCAGAGCAATAAAAGACAAAACATTGTTTGGCAAGCCTATATTGAAGTTTTACTCAAGGGCTTTCTAAGTTCATATCATGCAGATGTATTAATAAAATTTAGTATATCATGGAGACAAGGACTTAAATTTAAGAGTTCCAAGTTGTAGATGATATCTTGCATGTTACATTTTCTGTTGCTGTTTTCAACTATCCAAATTAGTAGGAAAACTCAAACCGTGTTTTTGGCTTAACTGAATGTCCACCCAGATTTTCATCTCCCGTGTAGTCGCGCACTGGGCATTACTATCTGCCCCCGGATCCCGCCGAGTTCTGCATTTCTCGGGTCTCCGGTGCAAAGTTTCTCAAGCTGCACGCCGGGACCTGGCACGCCGGGTCGCTGTTCAAGGCAGACGTCGTGGATTTCTATAATCTGGAGCTGAGCAACACCAACGCGAGTTCCATATGCTATATGTGATTGTGCTATCATTTGTTCATTATTAGTGCTGCATTTAGGGCATCTGAGAAACAATCTTTCAATCTGGCTTCTAACAAATTGTACTACTAGCTAGTGTTGTCCAACTTTGCAGTTGCAGTGTCATTGTTGGTTGGAATAAAATTGAACTTATTCATTCGTCTGTCTTCTTAGAGCAGTAGAGCCTGACATATCACCGGTCTTAATTTTGAAATGCAATAGAAATCACAGTACTAAGATAAGAGTTCCTTTTGCAGTACACCCTATGTTCCTAAAGATAAGATGTTTTGGCAGTTCAATTTAAGCTACCAAAATGTCTTGTATTTAGAAACAGAGGTAGTAGCTTCACTTTTCAGAAATTTCATGAGGCAGTTTATAATATATGATATTTGTGCATTTTTCACACTTCACACACGGGTACGTTACCTTAAGTTTTAATTAGAGAGTTTGTCAGACAGTTCAAGACGAGTTCACAATTATGCATGCATTTCAATTATAAAGCTATCACTTAGTCCATGAGCTATTGCCACCCACAGTGGTATATTCGCCCTGTCTGTGAACTAATTGTGACCTGGAGTTGGAAAACCGCCAACCTTTCTCATACTGCTATTGTTTGTAGAGTTGGAAGCCTATTAAAACTATTGTTGTTGCATTATTATCTTATAGAAGTGCATCATTCATGCGCTGGAGTTGGAAACCAACCTGTCCTATCGTGTCATAAATTGAATAGTCTAAAGTGGAGTTGAAAGCCCGATGCACTGCATCCAGATTTTTGCTGGGTTTTGTCTCCGACCATCGTGTCTTGATGATTTTGCAGGTACCCCGAGAGGCCCTTGAGTTTGCTGGAATGTCGATTAACTTCCGTTATGGTAAATTCGGGTACTCCATATGTCCTATTTTCAGCAAAGGTCATGCTGATATTTTCTATGAATTTAGCATGACTTTGCTAAAAATAGGACATATGGGGTACTTGTGACTAATGCATGGGCCGGGGTATCTCAGTACTTAATTAAGTAGGATCAACTGCCACTTTATTCTTGCTGCATTAAACCATAGGTGGCAATAGAGCCAAGTGATTAGGCCCAACTTAAAATTCTCCTTCTCAGCTTAGCTTTTAGGATGCCTCGGTGTCGACAAACCATAAATTATAAAACCTTGGCTTTTAGGGTGCCTCGGTGTCGATAAAAACCTAAATGATGAAAGCTTAGGCTTTTAGGGTGCCTCGGCGTTGAAAAACCCTAAATGATAAAATCTTAGCTTTTAGGATGCCTCGGTGTCAACAAACCCTAAATGATGAGACCATGATCTTGTTCCTTGACAATAACCAACTTTTTGACGAAACTTTTTTCCTATTTAGAGAGAAACATGGCCCATAACGATGAGGCCGGCGGTTCGGGCGACAAGGCATTCTGGGAGCTGTCCCAGGAGATGGACGAACAACCTCACCGCTATGAGGACGCCGCGAAAGACACCAATCCTAACACCACTGATGGTGCCGCCGAGGATGACACCACTGATGCTGCCGTCGGGGATGACACCACTGATGGTGCCGCCGAGGATGCCACCACTGATGATGGCAGCCAATCAAAGAGGCAACGAAAGGACCGGCGCCCGAACGTGCTCTGCACCGTCAAGGAGGAATTTACTGAAGTGAACTCCGACGGGCATCCAACGGCGCCCAAATAAATAGTCAAGGGGTACTCGGTTCAGCTCGGGTGCATTCTCCAGAGCACCGTCTCAATCAACACCGAGAACCTAAGGCATAAAGACCGACGGAATTTGCGCAACCTCCTCTTCACGAAGCTGCACGAACGATACAAGTTCCCCGCTGAATTTGAAAACACACGCCTCACAGGGAATAAAGTGAACAATGCTGCCCTCACGAGGATGAGCATGGCCCTGCCTACTTGGAGAAGCTCGGTGAAGAGAATGATTGACAAAGGTTTTAGTTATGAGAAGATCAAGGTGAAAAATCCTTCGATCAGCGAAGATGACTACAAGGAGTTCAAGATCAAGTGCGAGAGGAGCGCAAGCTCCGAATCAAGTCAGTGGGGGAAAGAAATGCGGGAGTTGAACTTAGGGGAACACACACTCGGTCCCGGCGGTTACGGAAGGGCCGAGCCTATATGGGACAAGGAGGACGCGGAGCGTGCCGAGCAAGGCCTACCGCCCCTCTTCGATAAATACCGTGACAAGCAGACCAGGAACTATGTCAGGGGCCGATACAAGGAGGACCCGGTAACAAAGGAGCTTACCACGGATCCGAAGACCAGGGCCCTTGAGGTTGTTCTGGTAAGGAATATACCCCCACGTAATTAGCTCCATATGGTTGCATTCTAATTAATGAATCCAAATTTCTAAATGGTTCACTTTCCTTCCACAGGCGAATGAAAGCAGTAGCGCGGGGTCGACTCAGAGCACCCCTTGGGACACCACTCTAAATAGGGCGTTGAACGTAATGAAAAAAAGGATAAGCTCAGTAAGCCGTCGTCAGCTGGTCGTGTGGCCGGCAAAGGCTTGTCCACAAAATGGTCGTCAT
Organism: Secale cereale; assembly: GCA_902687465.1. NCBI lineage: Eukaryota > Viridiplantae > Streptophyta > Magnoliopsida > Poales > Poaceae > Secale > Secale cereale. The sequence continues at coordinate 337,988,603 of LR738710.1, read as the reverse complement.
ACTATAACATTGCTGGGCAAAAGGAGAAAAAGACCAGCTTGGAAAGCCAGTCACGCGAGGTTCAAGAACGCAAGGCACAAGTGGCGCGGATTCCGGAGATTGTCCAAGAGAAAGTGCAACAACAACTGGGATCGATGCTCACCGGCATTATGCCTACCTTGATTCATGGGCTGACAACGTGGATTGCGGGCGGCCAACAGGGGCCGCCCCCGATTCCCAGATTCACGGCCAGCAACTCGGAGAATGCGCAGGCGGGGCCATTGGTGTCTCCGGCGGAGGCGGCACTGGTGTCTCCTACGCCGACACAGGCATTGGAGCTTAATGCACCCGAGTGTATGCCGACCGGCACCTCTACAGCAAGCGGCCCCTCCGTCAATTGCACGCCCGCCGTTGGCGGTGCCTCGAAATTAGCCGAGCTTGATGCCATCATCACGGTAACTAATTAAGCCTCTCGGCCTAGGACTTCATCTTTTTGGCTTTGACAGGGCATCCCTGACGCCCTACATCTTTTTGCAGGGCACCGCCGACGTTCCGTGCACTCTCCTGCACTTCGTGAACGACGAGTTGGTCGATGTCGCCAAGAGCAGAATCGTTCAACCGGGCAACCCCATGTTCCACGGTAAATCGATGCCACCCACCGTGTATAGGGTTCAACTTGTTCGGGTGCTGCCAGGCTGCAACGAGTTGTTACCTATGATTCGACCCGCCGGGGCCGACGAAGATGATGTGATGACCCTCAGCGCGTGCCTAAGCTGGTCCCTACTTTGGCCGAAGAGCCAGATTCGTTAGGGGGCGGGGGACACCACCCCAAAGACAACACCGCCAGTCATGCCGGCGCCAAACCATGGCAAGACCGCCGCAATGCTACCGGACATGCCGGACATCCCTATGGCACAGGATCCGAACATGCATATGGCACATGATCCGGACGATGACGACAATGACGACGGTACATTTGCCAACGTCGATAAGTACTTTGCCGATCATGGGTACGATGGCGAATTCATGGGGCCTCCTTCTCAAGAACCCAACCCTACAAAAGACGATTGCGATCTAGCTGGTACCATGGAGAAACCCAATTGCAACAGGCGTCGTCTGACGTTCAGTTCTCAGGAGATGCCTCCAGCTGCCGACTTCACCAAGCCTTAGATAGCCAAGGTGCGAAATATTATCAGCCCCAACACACTCAAGAAGGCGGTCTGTGAGCAGAACTCGGTCCCATTACAGCAGAACAAGAAGGGACGGAAAAGAAAGAGTAACAAGGGTGTGAGCCAGCCGGCACCGACTACGATCCGTGCTCAGGACAGACCACCTTCACCTAATGATATAATGAGAAGGGTGCATGTGTCGGGTAGGCCGATGCTACCGACTAATATGCTCAATGCTGCAACCGGTGCTATGTGGAGTTTGTGTAGCGACCACAATCTGAATGGACCGAAGTCTCTGTGTTCTGTGTCATCCCTGGATCGGTAATGCTGACACACACAGTACTTGAAGGATTTATAACAGAGTGGCAATCACACACTTATTACATCGAATGTCTCCAATGAGAACTTATTACAAAATCTATGGCTTAAGACCATCTAACAAAATAACAGCGGAAGGCTTGGAAGATAAGTGAGTCCATCAACTCCAACGGCATAGCTGAGTGCATGACAAACGACCTAGCACGTCTTATTCCTCGTCTGAAAAGTCTGCAACATAATATGTTCCAGCCCAAAAACGGGTCAGCACATGGAATATGCTGGCAAGATAACACAAAAGATGCAAGTAACAGAATAAAGGCTATACTATATGCATATTTGGCTGGTGGAGGCTCTATGGTTAAAGTTTTTGCGTAAAGCCAATTTTTCCCTACAACAAAGGAATAAATTTTATTTTTAACTACCATGTTGGTTGAAAATCATTGAGAAGGTACCCCCTTACTCAATCCCAAATTAAAAGTTCATCATTAACCCAACAAATTAAATTATAGAGTGATGAGATCAACCAATAATTCAAATACCAGATACTCAAGATGTCCATAACTAGGGACACGTCTAATCATGATTAGTTTGTACACTCTGCAGAGGTTTGTGCACTTTTCCCACAAGACTCAATCGCCTCCGTTTGGTTTCTCGCACTGCATGGTGTTTGAGAAACGGATGACCGAGACACAGTCTTTCCGAAGAGATCCCCTTAACCGGATAGATAGGCCGGTACACCTACAATCCCTCTACATCCGCTAGCCAATCACGGAAAGGTTTCCCACAACTTACTCAACTATGCCAGAGCCCATATTGGCATGTGGCTGCACACGGAAGTTTCTAGCATGAATAGTTTTATGATCCCTTTGAGCCTGGGTGGCATTCCATAGGAAAAATCACATGGAACCCCGGGATTTCCTAGGACAACACTGGATTCCCCAGGTGCCATGCAACCAATCCACCCAGATGTGTATTCAAGTAGCCACCTTAAGTTGAATCCTTAATTAACTTCTCACATCTGTCATGGATTTACCTCAAACCCAAACCACGTCTACGAGCATAGCATAGCAACCTAAGCAAACGTAGAAGTAACTCCCATGGGTTTGAAAATAATGCAGGTAATAGGTTCTACCTCAATCTACTTCCCAGTCCCACAAATTAAGAGATACTACTCATGCAATGTGTGAGGGTTTGATCTAATGCATTAAAAACTGGGTAATAAGAGGTATGATCAAAGTGTTACTTGCCTTGCTGACGATTCGCAAAACCTAGAGACTCGTAGTAGCACGCTTCACAGTCCGGGTATTCTATCGCAAGAAAACAATAGCATACATAAGAAAACAAGCAAATATGCACAAACAAAACTCCAAAAGATCAGATCTAACCAGAAAGTTCAACTTAAGAACTCCGGTTTGCAAAAAGAATCAACTCGAAAGAAGCAACGAAACTCAAACTACGAAAGAAACGAGCTCCAGTTTACTATTTGGCCTGAAGTCAAATTTTACAGTAGCCAAATCTTTGTTCTAGTTGGTTAAACGTAAAGAGGGCATCGAGACGAAGATCTGGGATTTTGAATCACCTGATTCCGACTCTCGAGCGAAAAGAAAAACGAAATACAAGATCAGGGCAGAAATCACGATCGGAATAATCGCGGATAAATACCCCGAAAAAGAAAACTGACGAACAGGCTAACGAACGAACGTTCGCTGTCTGCGGCTAACGGGCGAAAACCGTTCATTAAAACGAACGTACGGACGAACGTCCGCTAAATAACTAAACCGACGAAAACCGAACGATCTAATCTAATAATAAAAAAATGAATCTACAGTCTACGAAATAAAACCGATCGGTTCTTAAGATAAAACCGGTTAACAACCTCAACGGCAAACTCCGGCGAGATCCCGGCGGACCGGCGGCGGCGCGGCTGCGCGGCGGGGCGGGCGAGGCGGCGGCGCTGCGGGCGGCGTGGCGGCGGCGGCGGCGTTACGGCGGCGCGCGGGGCGGCAGCGGCGGCGCGAGGCTGGGGCGGCAGCGGCGCGAGGCTAGGGAAGGCGAGGCGGCGGCTTGGGCTGGCTTGGGCCCCGGGCAGTCGGCATATAAAGCCCAGAGTCCCAGTCCTACACGACTCCAAGTCGGTTTGCGTTTTTTTTAAATAGAGTCCTGGCGTAGAAAAATTAACGAAAGAAATACTAAACGGACTCCAAAAATCCCGAAATAAATTTTCACCGTCCTCTAATAATATTTAGGACAAAGTGAACATTTTTCCTGGACCTAAATGCAATTTTGAAAAACGTGCATTTTTCCTATGCAAATAAAATCGCAAATAAATCCAGAAAAATACCAAAAGTGATTTTAACATTTTTCCTCCAATATTTCTATTATTTTGGAGAAGTCATATTATCTCGGCTCATATTTTGTATTTAGAAATATTTTTAGGAGAGAAAAATAATTAGAATCACACTGTCCTCGTACCGGTATTCGAGCGAACTGAAATACGAAAACGATAAAATTCCCAACTCTCTCCGTAGGTCCTTGAGTTGCTTAGAATTTCAAGGAACGCCACAAACAAAAATGCAAAGAGCATGCAATGCAATATGATCTATGTATAACATTCCAAATTAAAAACTTGGGATGTTACAGTCTGCATGATAGTGTTCTTTCTTTGGAGAAGCGACGTCTCAAAGAGAAGAATGTGGCATATCCGGTTTTCGTGGCCAAGTTGCCAGAGGGCAAGGGATTTATGGATAACTCCATCGAGGGTACAATCGTCCTGCGGTTTGATGACATCTTCGCTATGTTTAACCTTCATCCGGTGCACTACACCTTCGTTCGGCTATTTTCGCTGAGTATCGAGATGCGGATCATTAGAGACAAGACCCCGGACATCGTGATAGTCGACCCCTTCTACATGCGTGCCAAGATCTTGGGCAGCGCTGGGGACCGGCAAGTCGCGAGTTCTTACCTCGAAGGCGTCATTCTGGCAAACCAAGATAAGGATAACTTCCTCGTGCCTTACTTTCCCGAGTAAGTCGTCCCCTCAACCGCCCCGTGTTTTGTGCAGTGACACACGTTGCACACTCATCCTCTTAAGGCCGAAATATTCCATGTCCACGTATTTCGACTCGGACCATCAATCGAAGATAGACTACACAAATGTCATGAAAGTTCTTGATGATGTTCTTCCCGGCTACGCCAAATCTGGAGGCACCTTCACCAGGCCAGTTCGTTAGTACGGCAAGCATGTGTTCACCCACAATACGACGTTCTGCTGCGTCAAGCATCCGCCTGGTGGTCAGAAGGGTGCCTACTACGCCATCCATCACATGCGGGCGATTGTACGGGACCATAATCACCCTCTGCTACCAGATAAACTCAAAGATTGGGCCACGAGCTTGTCGGCTATCCAGGACGCGGACATGAGACAAGAATTCTTTCGCATCCAGTCGGAGTTTGCGGAAATCATCCATCAAGATGTCCTTCGTACCTCGGGGCATTTCAACCTCAGAAATCAACCGTCCAACAGTGACAAAGACACAACGTTACAAATGCAGGCTGACAACGCTCGCAATTTCATGACTCCCACGATAGACGGCGGCTTCATCCACGCTCCGGTCCCTTGAGTCGAGTCGAAAGTAGTGATGCTATGTCTAGTTCTGAAACATCGATTGGCTCATGTTGTAATTAAACTTTAATGAACTTGTATGTCTCTTTGGTTTGGACAGTCGTTCAACTTAGATGTAATCGATGCTATTAATGTCTTGCTTTTCTCTTCCGATCCTTTTGTTGCATACTTATATATTGCTGATGTATTGTCTGTGAATTGGTACTAACGTTTCGTTTGGCCAGTGCATAGAGATGCCGTCGTATGTCGTGTACAAGGGTAAGGTTCCCGGAGTCTACGACAACTGGGAGGAGTGTCGGAGACATGTTCACCATTTTAGCGGTAACAGTTACAAAGGGTACACCACTAGGGCGGAGGCAGAATCTAGATACGCGAGCTATCTAGCGGTAGAGAGGAGGGAGCGTTGGAGGAACCGGATGAAAACCAGTTTCATCGAGATGATGCTCATCGTGATGACCGCAGCTCTCTTTTATGTGATGGTAGTTTAGATGATAGATATCGACTTGTAATGTGAAGACAAACTCGCTACTCGCGGTCTCGAGACTTGTAATGTTCTATCTTTGTTCGGTCTTTTGAATTCGGAGAGTAATATGATGAATTGTATTCGGAGACTAATCTTCTATTGCATTCGATGAATCTGTTGTTGCTGTGTGGTGTTATCTAAATTCTGTCCAATAATATATTTTGTATCCTGTGAAAATATCAGAAAAGAAAAAAAATCCCTAATATGCATACTAGTGGCACCACTCAAGACACTAATGGTGCGTTGTTAAAATGAAACTAATGGCGCATCACACACTAGTGCGCCATTAGTATGCCAAAGCACATGGGTACATATGGCCCCCTCAGAGGCATACTAATGGCGCACGGTGGGCTATACTAATGGCGCACTGCGTGGTGCGCCATTAGAACACCAGATACTAATGGCGCACCAGAGGTGCGCCATTTGTATTTAATTCTAATGGCGTGGTGCTAGTGGCGCACCAGTAGTGCGCCATTAGTAGGCAAAACTGGTGCGCCACAAGCATGCCTTTTTCTAGTAGTGGTTGTATCTACACATATCATGCATGTTATGCGTACATATAACGTGTATTGCTAAACGTGGGATCCGATACCTAATTGTTTATTCTTGGCAGCCTTCCTTATGGTGAAATGCTTTCTAGTGCTTCCACTAAGCTTTAGTAGCTTGCTACTGCTCCGGAACACTTAGGCTGGCCGACATGTGTCCTTCTTCGTTCCCATGTCTGTCCCTTCGGGGAAATGTCACGCGTTGTTCCTTTAAGTCCTTGTAGCTTGCTACGACTTGGGTTCATAAGTTGATGACCGACACGTTAGTTGTTGGGTCATGTATGCATCTCCCTATAGGTTTGTGCCACCTTGGGTTTACGACTAGTCTTGTCGGTCTAGGTTCTTGGTCCTATGGATGCTAGTGACACTATCGTATACGTGATCCAAAAGGCGTAAACAGTCTCGGGCCAAGTAAGGTGGCACCCGTGGGGATACCGTGCGCGAGGCCGCAAATTGATATGATGTGTTACATGCTAGATCGGTGTGATTTAGGATCAGGGTCCTGGCAATCATGTGTAATATAATTATCCTCATGTGGATGCAACTGTCGAGATGCATAGGAAATCACATGGCGATCTTGCATAAGAATGCAACCTAGTCCTTGTTGTGAGGCATCGCAATAGAAAAACAAAGTCCTTAGAGAAATCCGGTGGCACAAGTATGGGAGCATAATTCATGTGTCTTTTCAGGACTTGAAAATTGTGCTCACACTGTGGGGACAACTCAATCTTTTTATCTTTCTTGAGGAGTTCAGTGAGAGGTCTGGTGACTTTGGAGAAGTTCTCAACGAAGCGGCGACAATATCTGGCTAGACCAAGAAAACCCCTAACTTTCTTAACTGATTCAGGTGGAGTCTAATCAAAGACGGCCTGAACTCCTAGCAACCAAAATTACGCTTGGAGAACTTGGCATAAAGGCAGTACTCTCTGAGTTTTTCTAACACAAGTCAGAGATGTTTAGCATGCTCTTCCACGTTCTTCGAGTAAATACGAATATCATTGAGGTAAACCACGATGAAATTATCTAAATACATAATAAAGATCGAGTTCATCAAGCGAGAGAAAGTGGCAGAAGCATTGTTTATACCAAAGGACATAAGTGTTTACTGATACTCGCCATATGAAGTGACAAATGCCATCTTCGGGATGTCCCCATTTCTGATTCTGATTTGGTGTTAGCCTAACCTCAAATACATCTTAGATAATATTGAGGATCGAGTAAGCTAATCATACAGGTCGTTGATCCTAGAGAGAAGCTATTTGTTCTTTATCGTGACCAAATTAACGGGCCGATAATCTACAAACATCCAATCCGTACCATCCTTCTTGATAGAGAGTACGGGGCAAGCCCAAGGAGAAGAACTAGGACGGATGAAACCCTTTTGCAAGGACTCATCATGTTGCTTCTTAAGCTCAGCTAGCTCTAAGGGTGCCATCTTGTATGGTCTCCAAGAAATTGGGGAGGTTCTTAGGATAAGCTCTATGAAAAACTCTACATCTCTGCCAGGAGGAATGCCTGGCAGTTCCTCTAGAAAAACATCTGGGAAGTCACGGACTACGAGAATATCATCAAGGTCTCGCACTACTAGGAAAAGGGCTATAGATGGAATTGATACTAATGGCGCACCAGACAAGCAGTGCGCCATTAGTATAAACTAATGGCGCACCAACCTCAGATACGCCATTAGAGTTAAAACTACTAATGGCGCACCAGGCCCAGCGTGCGCCATTAGTATCAAAAAGTTTTTTTTTAACTAGTGCGCCTGTCCAAACATACTAATGGCGCATCCAGACGAAGTGCGCCATTACTAGTTGTAACTAGTAATGGCGCACCAGCTGTAAAGTGCACCATTAATGTTCTTTTTTTATGATATTTTTTATTCTTTTTTTACAAAACTACTAATAGCGCACTGTCCCACAGTGCGCCATTACTAGTTTAAATTAGTAATGGCGCACTGTGCGACAGTGCGCCATTAGTATGTTTTTTTTGCAAATCTAGTAATGGCGCACCCACTATAAATGCGCCATTAGTAACCTTGATTACTAATGGCGCATTTATAGTGGGTGCGCCATTAGTAAGTGTGCAGCAACAAGAAATTTTGGACAGCCTCTCCTACCCACACTCACTTTCTCCCCCACTTCATTCTCTCCACCTCCTCCTCCTCTCGGGTCCCTCCTCTTTTTCACCTCATTTCCACCATAGATTCATTCAAATTAAGTGGTTAAATTACCTTGTTTTGATAGGTAAGTTAGGGGGGAAGCTATATTTATGTTGTTCTCCATACAACAATGTGCACATGCACTTTTTATGGCCTAGCTAGATCTATGTATGTTCGTGGTGTTGCATATGTTTGTTGTGGTGCATATGTGTTTGTGTTTGGAGGTGTACCGGTATTTGAAATGCGATAGTTGCCAATATTTTCTCGGAATGTTGATTCATTTCCGTTTCAGTGAGAATTTTGGCATTAAGCATTCTTTTTTGTCCTATTTTTATGGAAAGTCATGGCAAATTTTTTCTTGGTTCTAAAATATCGTTTTGCTCTACCCCGCAGGCGACCATGGTGCGCACGATGACCGAAGGCATCGTGAATAGGTTTTTGAGGTCCGCGAAGGCCGAGATGCTTCAAAAGAACGAGATGGAGATAAGATGTCCGTGTCGAAGATGCAAGCTGAAGAGCCTTATTGCGGACCCGGATTCCGGGCAGGTGCGGGACCACCTGCTCTTGCGTGGTTTCATGGATGGCTATCGGTGGCAAGGTGATGAAGATGACTACGAAGTCGTCCATGGGGGCCGGGCAAGAAATGAGGCAGGGCAGCAAGATAACCACCGCGGCTCGGGCGGGCAAGAAGACAAAGAATCCCCAGGAGATGATCACGACGGTGATGCTGTACACAGTCATCATGTAGAAGATGCAGGACATGATGATGAGGAAGATGCCGGAGCAGACGACGGGCATGATCATGAAGATGATGATGTCGGCGGAGCAGACGACGCTGTTCCATCGATGGACTAGGTACAGGACCCTCATATTCAAGAGCTGCTTCTCAAGCAGACCGATAACGCAAGAGCTGCCGCCCGAGAGAAAGCCAAGATGGATCAACTTGAGTTAGACGCGGTTACACAATTGTATGAAGGATGCAGGCCCGAGGATACCCGCCTGAAAGTAACGCTCATGGCTCTGGAGATGAAGGTAAAACACAAAATGACCGACGCATGCTTCGACGAGAACATGTCATTCTGGCACGAACGTCTTCCCAAGGGGAACAAGTGCCCCACCAGTTTGGAGGAGGCGAAGAAAATCGTGTGTCCTCTGGATTTACCGCACGTGAAATACCATGTGTGCATGAACAATTGCATCATTTATCGGGACGAGCACGCGGAGTCTACCATATGTCCGGTGTGCGGCGTCACTCGATACAAAAAGAGGAAGAAAGCTCCTCGAAAAGTGGTGTGGTACTTTCCGATCACTCCTCGTCTGCAGCGGTATTTCGCGGACCCTAAGGTAGCAAAGCTCCTGCGTTGGCACGCGGATAGGGAGGAGAAGAAGCGAGAAGATGACACAAATGATCCGGAGATAGATAAAAAAGACAAGATGCAGAGTCACCCTAAGGATGCGAGCCAGTGGCAAGCGTTGAACTTCGAAGACCTAGAATTTGGGAACGATCCAAGGAACATCGTGCTGGGCGCGAGCACCGATGGAGTCAATCCGTTTGGCAGCCAGAGAAGCACACATAGCACCTGGCCTGTGTTTGTGTGGATGTACAACCTTCCCCCTCTGGTTGTGCATGAAGAGGAAGTACATTCACATGAGTATGCTAATTGAAGGACCGAAACAACCAGGGAACGACATCAATCTGTATCTGGGGCTGCTGAAAGAGGAGCTAGACACGCTGTGGAAAACGCCAGCCAATACGTGGGACACCGCAAATAAAGAATATTTCCCTATGAGAGCCGCGCTGCTCACGGCGGTGCACGACTATCTCGGTTACGGATATGTCGCGGGGCAGGTGGTCCACGGATTTTCTGGATGCGTCAGGTGCATGGATGACACAACGTATCACCAGCTAGATAGAGATCCCGGGTCTTCGAAAACCGTGTTCATGGGACATCGAAGGTGGCTTCGCGACGATGACCTGTGGAGAAAACGCAAGGATCTGTTCGATGGTGAAACCGAACGCCGAGGACACCCCGCGTACGAGGAGCGGCGAGGAAATAGACGAGCTGTTGAAAAATTGGAAAGATTGCCCACTGTCGGGAAAGAAGCAAAAGGCGCCAGAGCCGGGAAAGAAGCGAAAGGCGCCAGAGCCGCTGCTGAAGGTATGGAAAACGAGGTCTGTTTTCTGGGACTTGCCGTACTGGAAGATTCACCGTGTGCCTCACAGCCTTGATGTAATGCATATCACGAAGAACGTGTGCGAGAGTCTGCTTGGTACCCTGCTCAACATGCCAGAGAGGACCAAAGATGGGCCGAAAGCAAGGGCAGACTTGAAATCAATTGGCATCAGGCAGGAGCTTCACGCTATATATGATGATGATGATGATGATGATGATGATGATGAGGCGAAGCAGGACACGGAAAGTCGTCGCAAAGGCAAAAAGGCCAAGAAGACCGGAAATGACTACCCTCCCGCGTGCTTCACTCTAAGTCAGGAGGAGATCGAGCAGTTTTTCACCTGCCTCGTAGGAGTACAACTTCCTTACGGTTACGCGGGGAAGATAAGCAGATACCTAGACCGGGCGAAGCTGAAGTTCAGCGGGATGAAGTCTCACGACTGTCATGTGCTGATGACGCAGATACTTCCAGTTGCAATCCGTGGGATCATGGACGCGCACGTCCGTGAAACCCTATTTGGCCTATGCAACTTTTTCGATGTCATCACTCGGATATCTGTTGGCGTGAGGCAACTCAGAAGGCTACAGGAAGAGATCGTGGTGATACTATGCGAGCTTGAGATGTACTTCCCGCCCGCATTCTTTGACGTTATGGTGCATCTGCTGGTCCATATCATGGACGATATCATCCAACTGGGGCCGACGTTCCTGCACAACATGATGCCGTTCGAAAGGATGAATGGTGTCATCAAAGGATACGTTCGCAAAATGTCACGTCCAGAGGGAAGCATAGCCAGGGGCTTTCTGACCGAAGAGTGCATCTCCTACTACACGAATTATCTAGGCATCGAGAACCCCGTTGGTCTGCCCGTCAACAGGCACCTCGGCAGGCTCGCTGGATGGGGTCACCGTGAGGGTCGCCGCGAAATGCATGTCGACTTCGAGGGTCGACTCGCCGACTTTGAAAGAGCAAACCTAGTCGCGCTACAACACATAGACGTGGTCGATCCTTGGGTGGTAGAGCACAAAACCTTTATTGAGAAGACGTACAATGACCGAGGCCAACAGAGGACGGACGGAGATATAATCAAAGAGCACAACTCATGTTTCACGCGTTGGTTCAAGTAGAAGCTTCTGTCGTACCCTTTACATGAGGATTCTTCCGCGGAAGAACAACTCATATTCGCCTTGTCACAGGGCGCCGAGCACAACCTGATGACCTATGAGGCGTACGATATCAACGGCTACACATTCTACACCGAGGCCAAGGACATGAAGAGCGATGGTTATCAGAACTCCGGGGTAACGATGGAATCCTACACCGGTAATGACAAGGACAGATACTACGGAAGGATCGAGGAGATCTGGGAGCTGAGCTACGCTAGAGAGAAGGTCCCGATGTTCCGTGTCAGATGGGCCAAGAGCGTCCTAAAAGAAGACCGGTATTTCACCACCATGGTTATACCCGAAGCCAAATCCAAGACCGCGGGCGCAAACGTCACTGCGAAAAATGAGCCATGGGTACTGGCTTCCCAAGTTGACCAATGCTTCTTCATTACCGACCCGTCAAAGCCCAGTCGTGTTGTCGTGAGGAGAGGCAAAAGGAAGATCATCGGAATGGATGGAGTAGCCAATGAGCAAGACTTCGACAAGTACGGCGACCCGAGGATCGAACATGACGACGATGATGAAGTAGCAGCATACACCACAAGAAGAAGCAGGACCACCCTACCTAAAGGACGTCCGTTCCACAGAAGAACTCCATTTGCGAAAAGAAGGGCAAGAAGATTGTGAACAGATAGCTAGCTAAGATCGTTTGTATTTAAATCGTAGCCTTCATTTCTCGATTGTATTTCATGGCCACTTTTTGAACTATCATGAATATTTTTAAATTTCATGGACACTCGATCTCGATCCCCCTCGTCGCCGAGCACCCCCCGGTCCACCGGCCGCCGCCGACGACCCCCCGCACCCTCCCCTACTCAACCGCCGCCGCCGACCCCCCGTACACCTCCCCTACTCAACCGCCGCCGCCGACCCCCCGCACCCCTCC
>LR738710.1:337829341-337975910 GCA_902687465.1 Secale cereale | reverse complement strand
CGCTCCACCGGCCGCCGCCGCCGACCCATGAACTCACATGATTCATAAATATATTCAAATAGCAAATTTGATGATATTTTTTTAAAAATTATTTCTGTCTTATAAAAATATATTACTGTTATGATTTAAACAAGTTTGATCATATTTAAACACAAATAAGTATCCAACAGCATTTTAAATGCATAACAAAAATTGTGGAGCCTGGGAATCGAACCCAGGACCTCCTGGTGGGAGAAGTGGGTGCTGACCAGTCGAGCTAGCTAGGGGGACTTGATGTGTATGAGGTATGGTGGGAGATAAACTGTTGGCTCGCGCAGAAATAAAAAAAATACTAATGGCGCACCAGGGGAAGGTGCGCCATTAGTATGGACGTACTTATGACGCACCAGGGTGCGGTGCGCCATTAGTATTGTGCCCCATACATATTGATGCCCCCCGGCCCACTACACCTCCCCCCTCTCTCTTCCTCGCCTCGCCCTCGATCCCCTTCCCCTCTCCTCCGCCGCCGCCCCATGCCCCCGGCGCCTCCGCCCCCCACGCCCCCGAGCCCTAGCGCTCGCCGACGCCCGCGCCGACGCCGACCCACGCGCCCCCGAGCCCTAGCCCTAGCGCTCGACGACGCCGCTGCCCCCCGCGCCCCCGAGCCCTAGCCCTAGCGCTCGACGCCGCCCCACGCGCCCCCGCCGCCGGAGACTTGGAGCCTCGGAGCCTCGGAGCCGCCCCACGTCCTCGAAGCCGCCGCCGGAGACTTGGAGCCGCCGTCTATCCCCGCCTTCCCAAGCTCGCCGTCTCCCTCTGCCTCTTCTCGGTTAGTTCATCCATGATGCTACTTTAAGGAATTTTCTTGCCTCGTTTCTATGTAAAAAACCAGCAGAGATAGCACTAGTGTGGATCCTTCTGTGTTGAATGGTGAAATCATACTTTAGACCCTTCTCTGTTGAAAGATGAAATCTTACTTTGGATCCTTATGTGTTGAATGATGAGGTGGTGTAGATATGGGGGCAATAGTTTCTCCTTGTTGCCACTTAGCTTCACTACTAACTGTTCTTATGTGAATACGCCAATAACAGTGGTACAGTTACAAGTGATTGTTGCATCATAAATAATCTATCAACATGTACTAGTAGATGTAATTCTACTAACGCCAAGGGGTATTATCAGCCTACTGTTTGATGGCCGTTGACATTCACATGTTATCCCGATGAGACCAGTCTTGAAATTTTAGTTACCAAAAGAAAAAAATGGATACATGATGCTTCACTAGACATACACTGTCTTCCTAGTCCCAAGTAGATGCAAACAGTTGATGTTCGGGAAGAAACTGTGCATGCCTGCCTAAGTACTCGAGTGTGATAAACAGTCAACTGCTTGAGTGTGATCAACAAATAATGTGGTGCTTTAAGAAAAAACGTGAATGAATTCTCATATTTACATCAACCCTCTATAAAACTAATATGTAAAAGCCATCCTTGCACACATGAAAATGTTTCTGATTCTACATGTCAGCTAAGATTGCAGGAAAAGGAACTTCACGCAGCTTCTAGCTATGTGACAGTCGCTGCTGGTTTCTATGTAAAAAATAAAATAAAATAGAGGGAGAGAGCATTTACTAGTGCTGTCTCTGCTGGTTTTATTATTTCTTAGGAAAAATGTGTATCAAATCTAGCTATGTGACAGAGGGTTCCTTAATTCCCTAGTTTGACTCCATCTATTTAAGATACTTTTCTGTCAGTTCTATTTTTAACTAGATGAATCGCCACCTATTTTGTTAGATAATTGAGACAATAAAGTCAAAAGTTTTAGGCAATATGATCTAGCCATGTAGGAGGTATTGTATTGTAGTCCCTGTATCAGAACAAAAAAAATTAAGCAAATTAACAAAATGAATAATAAACATGTTCAAACTTACATCCGTAATTTTGCATTGGCAACTAAAGGTCTTCCGCCAGCCTCTGTTTATTTAGATTGCTACTTGATCAAGTAGTGAGCACCGCATATTACTGACTAAATCTTTGATGCAATACTTAAGCATTTCCTACCATGACAACCTGAGGTAAGATACAACATATCACTACAAGTCTACAAGCAGGAGTACCACTACATGCTACATGTTTTCTACTTCTTATTATCTAGACTAGATACACATTTCAATTTGTAGAACGCATGAAAGAAGAAGAAAATAATAAAACCAGCAGAGACAACACTAGTAAATAAAAGTGCCATGTTATTTGAATTTTGAAAATAATAAAGAAGAAGAAAATAATAAAACCAGTTAGAAGTAACATTATTTAGAATGGAGTGGGAGGATGATGGATATTTAGAATGGAGTGAGAGCATCTCCTTTGTCTTAACGATATTCTGTCCAATGATATCGGATTGTTTCATGATGTAACTGCGAAAGCAAACTGGAAATATATGCTTTTGCAAGCTATACATGTGCTTGTCTTATTGCTGCTGCTCTAATTTGTTTGTAATGTAACATCTTATAGCTTAATTGGTCCAATCAGCTACTGGAAATATCCATGTTTAGACATGGAAGATTTCCCCACTTTGCACTGCTGGGTTTTGTCTCCGACCACCGTGTCGTGATAGTTTTGCAGGTACCCCGAGAGGCCCTTGAGTTTGCTGGAATGTCGATTAACTTCCGTTCCGGCAAATTCGGGTACTCCATATGTCCTATTTTCAGCAAAGGTCATGCTGAAATTTTCTGTGAATTTTAGCATGACTTTGCTAAAAAATAGGACATATGGGGTACTTGTGACTAATCCATGGGCCGGGGTATCTTAGTAGTTAATTAAGTAGGATCAAGTGCCCCTTTATTCTAGCTGCATTAAACCATAGGCGGCAATAGAGCCAAGTGATTAGGCCCAACTTAGAATTCTCCTTCCTAGCTTAGCTTTTAGGGTGCCTCGGTGTCGACAAACCATTAATTATAAAACCTTGGCTTTTAGGGTGCCTCGGTGTCGATAAAAACCGAAATGATGAAAGCTTAGGCTTTTAGGGTGCCTCGGCGTCGAAAAACCCTCAATTACAAAAGCTTAGCTTTTAGGATGCCCCGGTGTCGACAAACCCTAAATGATGAGACCATGATCTTGTTCCTTGACAATAACCAACTTTTTGACCAAACTTTGTTCCTATATAGAGAGAAACATGGGCAACAACGATGAGACCGGGGGTTCGGGCGGCAAGGCATTCTGGGAGCTGTCCCAGGAGATGGAGGAACAACCTCACTTGTATGAGGACGCCGCCTTCCCCACCGATCCTGACACCACTGATGATACCACCGAGGATGACCCCACTGATGCCACCACTGATGGTGCCGCCGAGGATGCCACCACTGATGATGGCGGCGTACGCATAGATGGCAGCCAATCGAAGAGGCAACGGAAGGACCGGCGCCCGACCGTGCTCCGCACCCTGAAGGAGGAAGTTACTGAAGTGGACTCCGACCAGAATCCAACGGCGCCCGAACGAATAGTCAAGGGGTACTCGCTTCAGCTCGGGTGCATTCTCCGGAGCACCGTCTCGATCAACGCCGAGAACCTGAGGCATCCTGACCGAGGGAATTTGCGCGACCTCCTCTTCACGAAGCTGCACAAACGATACAAGTTCCCCACTGAATTTGAAAACACAAGCCTCAAAGGGAATAAAGTGAACAATGCTGCCCTCACGAAGATGAGCACGGCCCTGTCTACTTTGAAAAGCACGGTGAAGAGAATGATCGAGAAAGGTGAGAGTTATGAGAAGATCAAGGAGAAAAATCCTTCGATCACCGAAGATGACTACAACGACTTCAAGATCAAGTGCTCAAGCACCGCAACCTCCGAATCAAGTCAGTGGGGGAAAGAAATGCGGGAGCTAAACTTAGGGGAACACACACTCGGTCCCGGCGGTTACAGAGTGGCGGAGCCTATATGGGACAAGGAGGAGGCGGACCGTGCCGAGCAAGGCCTACCGCCCCTCTTCGATAAATACTGTGACAAGCAGACCAGGAACTTTGTCAGGGCCCGGTACAAGAAGGACCCGAAAACAAAGGAGCTTACCACGGATCCGAAGACCAGGGCGCTTGAGCTTGTTCTGGTAAGGAATACACCCCCGCGTAATTAGCTCCATATGGTTGCATTCTAATTAATGAAGCCAAATTTCTAAATGATTCGCATTCCTTCCGCAGGCGACTAAAAGTAGTAGCGCGGGGTCGACTAAGAGCAACCCTTGGGACACGACTCTAAATAGGGCGTTGAATGTAATGAAGAACATGGATAAGCTCAGTAAGCCGACGTCAGCTGGTCGTGTGGCCGGCAAAGGCTTGTCTAGATTGTCCAAGAGCAAGTGCAACAACAACTCGGAGCGACGATCATCGCCATTGTGCCTACCTTGATCGAGGGGTTGAGTGCGTGGATTGCGGGCGGCCAACAGGGCCGCCCCGATTCCTAGCTTCACGGCCAGCAACTCGCAGAACGCGATGACGGGGCCATTGGTGTCTCCGGCGGAGGCGGCATTGGTGTCTCCGACGCCGGCACGGGAGCTTCATGCACTCGGGTGTACGCCGGCCGGCACCTCTGCAGCAAGCGGCCCCTCCGTCAACTGCACGCCCGCCGTTGGCGGTGCCTCGACATTAGCCGAGCTCGACGCCATCATCACGGTAACTAATTAAGCCTCTCTCGGCCGAGGACTTCATCTCCTTGCCTTTGGCTGGGCATCCTTGACGCCCTACATGTTTTCGCAGGGCGCCGCCGACGTTCCGTGCACTCTCCTGCACTTCGTGAACAACGAGTTGGTCGATGTCGCCAAGGGCAAAATCGTTCAACCCGGCAACCCCTTGTTCCACGGTACCCAGATGCCACCCAACTTGTTTAGCGTTCAACTGGTTCGGGTGCGGCCAGGCTGCGACGAGGTGTTACCTCCGATTCGACCCGTCGGGGCTGACGATGATGACGTGATGACCCTCAGCGCCTGCCTGAGCTGGCCCCTGCTTTGGCCGAAGAGCCAGATTCGTTTGGGGGTGGGGGACACCACCCGAAAGACAACACCGCCAGTCGTGCCGGCGCCAAGTCGTCCCCATGGCAAGACCGCCGCAACGGTGCCGGACATCCCTATGCCACTGGATCCAAACATGCATATGGCACAGGATCAGAATGATGACGACGACGATACATTTGGCAACGTCGATCAGTACTTTGCCGATCATGGGTACGGTGGCGACTTCATGGGGCCTCCTTCTCAAGAACCCAACCCAACAAAAGACGTGCGCGATCTAGCTGGTACCGTGGAGAAGCCAAGTTGCAACAGGCGTCGTCTGCCGTTCAGCTCTCAGGAGACGCCTCCAGCTGCCGACTTCACCGAGCCTTAGATAGGCGAGGTGCGAAATATTATCAGCCCCAACACACTCAAGAAGGCGGTCTGTGAGCAGAACTCGGTCCCAATTCAGGAGAAGAAGAAGGCACGCAAAAGAAAAACTAACAAGGGTGCGAGCCAGCCGGCACCGAGTACGATCCGTGCTCAGGACGGGCCACCTTCACCTGAGGATGTAATGAGGAGGGTGCATGTGGCGGGTAGGCCGATGCTACCGAGAAATATGCTCGATGCTGCAACCGGTGCTATGCGGAGTCTGCATGACAGTGTTCTTTCTTTGGAGAAGCGGCATCTCAGAGAGAAGGATGTGGCATACCCGGTTTTCACGGCCAAGGTGCCAGAGGGCAAGGGCTTTGTGGATAACTCCATTGGGGTACGATCGTCCTACGGTTTGATGACATCCACGCTATGTTGAACCTTCTTCCGCTGCACTACACCTTCGTTCAGCTATTTTCGCTGAGTATGGAGATGCGAATCATTCGCGACAAGACCCCGGACATTGTGATAGTCGACCCCTTCTACATGCGTGCCAAGATCTTGGGCAGCACTGGGGACCGGCAAGTCGCGAGTTCTTACCTCGAAGGCGTCATTCTGGAAAACAGAGATAAGGATAACTTCCTCGTGCCTTACTTTCCAGAGTAAGTCCTCCGCCTCAACCGCCCCGTAACATATGAATTCTTAGATTTCGATCGTTCTTCTTTTAACATTCTGTGTTTTCTGCAGTGACACACATTGCACGCTCATCCTCCTAAGCCCCAAATATTCTATGGCCACGTATTTCGACCCGGACCGCCAGTCGAAAGTAGACTACACAAATGTCAAGAAGGTTCTTGATGATGTTCTCCCCGGCTACGCCAAATCTGGAGGCACCTTCACTAGGCCTATTCGTAAGACCGGCAAGCACGTGTTCTCCCACAATACGACATTCAGCTGCGTCAAGCAGCCGCCTGGCGGTCAGAAGGGTGCCTACTACGCCATCCATCACATGCTGGCGATCGTACGGGACCATCATCAACTTCTGCTACCGAGTAAACTCAAAGATTGGGCCGCGAGCGTGTCGGCAATCCAGGACGCGGACATCAGACAAGAATTCTTTCGCATCCAGTCGGAGTTTGCGGAAATCATCCATCAAGATGTCCTTCGTACCT
This sequence comes from Secale cereale, assembly GCA_902687465.1. Taxonomy (NCBI): domain Eukaryota; kingdom Viridiplantae; phylum Streptophyta; class Magnoliopsida; order Poales; family Poaceae; genus Secale; species Secale cereale. The sequence goes on along the minus strand of LR738710.1, from coordinate 337,969,410 downwards.
CGGGGCAGTTCTACCTCAGAAATCAACCGTCGAATAGTCACATCGACACAATGCTACAAATGCAGGCTGACAACGCCCGTGATTTCATGACTCCCACGATAGACGGCGGCTTCATCCACGCTCCGGTCCCTTGAGTCGAGTCGAAAGCAGTGATGTTATGTCTAGTTCTGAAACATCGATTGGCTCATGTTGTAATTAAACTTTAATGAACTTGTAGTATGTCTCTTTGGTTTCGAGAGTCGTTCAACTTAGATGTAATCGATGCTATTAATGTCTTGCTTTTCTCTTTCGATCGTTCTGTTGCATACTTATATATTGCTTATGTATTGTCTGTGAATTGGTACTAACGTTTCGTTTGGCTAGTGCATAGCGATGCTGTCGTATGTCGTGTACAAGGGTAAGGTTCCCGGAGTCTACGACGACTGGGAGGAGTGTCGGAGACAGGTTCACCGATTCAGCGGTAACAGTTACAAAGGGTACACCACTAGGGCAGAGGCCGAATCTAGATACGCCCGCTATCTAGCGGGAGAGGGAGGGAGCGTTGGAGGAACCGGACGAAGACGAGTTTCATCGTGATGATGCTCATCGTGATGACCGCAGCTCTCTTCAATGTGATGGTAGTTTAGATGATCGATATCGACTTGTAATGTGAAGACAAACTCGCTACTCGCGGTCTCGAGACTTGTAATATAATGTTCTATCTTTGTTCAGTCTTTTCAATTCGGAGACTAATATGATGAATTGTATTCGGAGACTAATATGATGAATTGTATTCAGAGACTAATCTTCTATTGTATTCGATGAATTTGTTGTTGATGTGTGCTGTCTATATTCTGTCCAATTATACATTTTGTAATCTGTGCAAAAAAACAGAAAAAATAAATAATAATAAACCTAATATTCATACTAATGGCGCATCACATCACAGTGCGCCATTAGTATGCCAAAGGATACTAATGGCGCATCATCAGACAGTGCGCCATTACTATGCTGAAATTACTAATGGCGCATCTTGCTAGCGTGCGCCATTAGTATGCCAAAGCACCTGGGTACACATGGCCCCCTGGGAGGCATACTAATGGCGCACTACTGTGCATACTAATGGTGCATCTGTGGTGCGCCATTAGTATACCAGATACTAATGGCGCACCAGAGGTGCGCCATTAGTAAAATATACTAATGGCGTGGCACTAATGGCGCATCACTAATGCGCCATTAATGGCCAAATTAGGTGCGCCATTAGTAGGCCTTTTCCTAGTAGTGTCGGAGAGGGCTGGCATTAATAGAATAGAGTTGACGCTTTGCAACTCTAGTGGAAACAGTGAAAATCTTGCCAGATGGGTGCGTAAGCTGAACATACCTGGTGTAACAATCCATCTTGGCATAATGAGGTGTCATCTAGTCCATACCGAAGATGATGTTAATATCTTTAGACTTGAGGGCTATAAGTGATGCTAGGAATATAAGGCTGTAAACAAGGATTTGGTTACCATGGCTTACAATAGTAATTTGCCATTTGGAGCCAGGAGTTTGAATGACTAGTGGAGAGAGCATATCACAAAATGACATGTTGTTCAAGCCACAAGCTTTCTTAATCTTATACTTTCTTAATCATATACAATTTCCCTTCCTTTTTCTTATAGTTATACATACAATTTTGTATGTATTATATGACGAACTTTGTATGGGTCACATAGACATCCAAATAAGCAGTAGAAGTGATATGGGGAAAAGGGGTGTGAAATAAAAAGGGAATACGATTTATGTCTTGATTCCGGTAAAATGCCGGTACTCTATTCCATTAGAGTGGAATAGGAAATTAAGATGAGGATGGTATCATCATGAAGAAAGATGGAGTAATATAATATAATATCCTAAATTCAACTAATGCACATATCGTATATGTGTCTTTCTTTATCTTTATCGATCGGGAGTAGTGAAAAAAATTCCTATACGCTTTCCCTCCCTCTTTAATGAGGGGTGCAAAATAAAAAAGTGAAGTAAGGGTGCCCTGCGGGTATTTGATCTTGCTCCCTGCCCCTTTTTGCATGGAAAAAGGAAATATCAATTTCTCCATTCATTGAACCCTAGTTCGGGACTGACGGGGCTCGAACCCGCAGCTACCGCCTTGACATGGCGGTGCTCTGACCAATTGAACTACAATCCCCGCGGGGTGTATGGCATACCCATTCTTAAATAGAACCATAAGAAGATTATATTCGTCTTTGGTACTCTAAGAAATAGACGAATCATATACTACATATCCACATATTATATTATACATGGGTATCCTGAGAGTGACATAACTAGGCATAGCTTTCAGGAACAAAATAATGAGATGCTCCAGTATCGAACTAAACCAATGTTGGATGACAATTGACAAGGAGCGTACCAAGAACGACATCGAGATCATCATCAGCTTATTTAGCTGAGACGTGATGCACAAGTCCATGTTCACTAGGAGCTGACTTGGCATGGATCATCTTGCGTGATGGCTTACCACGGCCAACAGACTTGTCAAACTAGGGTGTTGTATAATTGGCTTGACAGTAGCCACGGGCACAGTTTCCTGGCTCTCCACACGTGAAGCAAGTTCTGAAACTAGTTGGTGGACCCTCATTGGCTGGCGGTCCACAAATAGGACTGGCTGGAGCATAATGCTGAACTGGATGGCCTCGGTGCATATTCCGGTGGAAGAGCAGTGTTCGGAACCCAAATATGCGCTTTTGAGAGCTAGAGCCAGAGGAAGAACCCAAATCACGGGTGTTCTTACGAGACTCCTCGTAATTAAGCTAAGCTCTCTCTACATTAATGGCCTTGTTCACAAGATGCTGGAAAGTATCGCAATGGTGCAAGTGAAGATCACGGTGCAACTTAGGGTTGAGACCCTTCCGAAACATAGCCTGCTTCTTGGGTCCGTGGAAACTTCCTTTGTGGCATATCAGGCAAGGTTTCCAAACTCTATACTGTATGTAGCAACACACATCTTACCTTGGGTAAGATTACAGAAACTATTCCCTCTTGCGCTCAATGAGACCATGAGGAATGTGGTTCTCGTGGAAGGCCTCAGTGAAATCTCTCCAGGTAGGAATCTGGCCAAGTGAAATCACACTTGTCAGGGTACACAAACAGGGGTGTATGTTTTCTCTGGACCCGTGCCCGGACAATAAGCGAACATGCCCATGGGAAAGCTTGCAACAATAGGATCAGTTCAAGTCACAAAGGGATAAGCTCTTTGAGGAATCAGAGAGCTGGATATCACCAGAAGAAGGGCCTTCCTTGCCGAACACGTGAGCCCAGCAAGGTTGGATCGCCCCAGAAGCAGGCCTCAAAAATTGCCCTGGCAGGCCTGCCGGGGCTCACAGTGGCAAACCACCACCTCACATCGACGCATGTTGTCGATCATTGCGTGTCAAGCTCCTAAGTAGCTCAGTGGCAGCCCCCTACCACATGGTAGCCACTACGTACAGAAAGAACCTCCAGATGACACTCGTCCTGAGACGTGTCAAGAAAGCAGGCGCGAAGTTGGCAAAACAGCCCGGCAGGGCTTGCCGGGCGAGCTGTGATGTGACACTAAGCGGCGCATTTAATGCGCCCTGTCAGCTTGCAGAGTTAGGTATGATAGCACTGTTCGGTATCTAAGTAGTATGGAAAGACTGATTTGCCACTGTGGTGACCCCTTAATATATAAAACGAGGCGCATGGCAACCACAGAAAGGATTCAGCCTATCCATAACCTCACACATTGATGTCTACTACACAACCTTCTTCTTGTAGACGTTGTTGGGCCTCCAACTGCAGAGGTTTGTAGGACAGTAGCAAATTTCCCTCAAGTGGATGACCTATGGTTTATCAATCTGTGGGAGGCGTAGGATGAAGATGGTCTCTCTCAAACAACCCTGCAACCAAATAACAAAGAGTCTCTTGTGTCCTCAACACACCCAATATAATGGTAAATTGTATAGGTTCACTAGTTCGGCAAAAAGATGGTGATACAAGTGCAATATCGATGGTAGGTATAGGTTTTTGTAATAATAAAATATAAAAACAACAAGGTAACTAAAGATAAAAGTGAGCATAAACGATGTTGCAATGATAGGAAACAAGGCCTAGGGTTCATACTTTCACTAGTGCAAGTTCTATCAACAAGGATAACATAATTGGATCATATTACTAGCCCTCAACATGCAACTAAGAGTCACTCCAAAGTCACTAATAGCGGAGAACAAACGAAGAGATTATGGTAGGGTAGAAAACCACCTCAAAGTTACCCTTTCTGATTGATCTATTCAAGAGTCCGTAGTAAAATAACACGAGACTATTCTTTCCGTTCAATCTATCCTAGAGTTCGTACTAGAATAACACCTTAAGATACAAATCAACCAAAACCCTAATGTCACCTAGATACTCCATTGTCACCTCAATTATCCATGGGCATGATTATACGATATGCATCACACAATCTCAGATTCATCTATTCAACCAACACAAAGAACTTCAAAGAGTACCCCAAAGTTTCTACCGGAGAGTCAAGACGAAAACGTGTGCCAACCCCTATGCATAGATTCCCAAGGTCACGGACCCCGCAAGTTGATCACCAAAAGATACATCAAGTGAATCAATAGAATACCCCATTGTCACCACGGGTATCCCACGCAAGACATACTGTGGGGACCCCGACTTAAGAGTCGAGATCACCGAATGCACGTGTACAGTGATCCCAGAGATAAATGCTCACTGAACACACAGAAGCTGAATAACAAGAGTCTTACATCCATACATATCGTCTTACACAAATTATGATCATTATGGCCAAGTCTTACATAGATAAATCCTCATGGGCTGAATAGCAAATAAACTCGATTAGCGGAAGTCTTCGTAGATAAGTAGAACCCATGCCATCTGCCATAACCCTATAGGCATTCTGACTAGGAAAGCGTCCTAGTTCGCATGTTCGTCTCCATAGAACTCTTCTTCAAATTCCTGCTCCTCCATGCATGGCCAATTAAATAACCAGTGGCAAGCTAATGAGTACTTTGAATGTACTCGCAAGCAACCCATGATTTGGTTCAAGGTAACAATGCAAATTGTACAACAATGAGCAACCTAGCTACAAGCTAGATTAAATATTCTACCATTTGTGAAACATGCATCAATGTACTTGGGTAACCTCGAAGACAGGTTACAGATATCAACATGAATAGAGTTCAATTCAAAATCAACGAGTCAAGTCACCACCTTGACTCAACACACACACATTCTTTCCACCGAGATTGTAAAATTCTAGACATAGTTTAAGTAGCACCTCCCAACTGTCCATGACCATGGACACGGCTATTCGAATAGTTTTACACTCTGCGGAGGTTGCGCACTTTACCCACAAGATCCGGGAAGCTTTCGTATCACCCACGATCCCTTTGTACCTCAAGTACTCGGGGGAAGCATCCGGTCATTACCTTTCCCTAAACGACATTAACATAGGGTCCACTCCTTGGTGCACAGCCCTCGTGTACAAACGATAAATCATGGGACTTGCCCTTTTTACAATGTCACGCATACACGAAGGGACCAACGGTGTGTCTGGTGCCCTGTGAAAACAGTCATGGTCGTCTATCCAAGCACGACCCCGTCCCGGGAGTGACCTCAAGTCTCCCCCGTCACTAGTGATGTGGGCACCATGCTAGTATTAGCCTAAGTAATCAATAATGCCTCGTCCCATAAGGGGTAGAGTGGTTGCACATGTTTGGTTGGGACGGTAATTACACATAAATATAATCCATCAATTTACCCACACACGAGAAATTTCTTTGGTGCACCACTTCTTCCTCAAGTGATGACCTTATCTCAACATCACCCTCGGGCATTTGGGGCACCCGATGGGGTTTTCGAAAAGAATGCAACCACGAAGGATTCATGGCACATATGCATCACTATGCATCACAACTAATCTTTTGTCATCGCATCTAGGCACATGGTAAAGATCATGAGTAGGGTATGCATCATGTGGTGGCTCTCAACAAGTTTACCACCGTCACTCTTTATCATCATGCATTCGGAAATAAAAGGGTTCCGAGGAACAAAAGGGGTATCATGGTCAAAGGGTTGCTTGCCTGGATTGGCTTGGTCTTAAAGGTCTTCAAATCCTTCCCCTCCTTCTTCTTCAACAGCCTCGTCAAACACGGTATCTAATCATCACAATAAACAACGGGAAAATAAGACAATAATAAAAACAGAAAAACCAAAGTGCTCAAAAAAATGTCAACTTATTTTTATAAAATACTAGAGGGAAAACTAAGATGGCAAAAATTATTAGTTTGGAATTTGGAGTGACATAATGGGGTACATGAGTTTTTTGAACAAAGGTTTTAGTGTTCAAATTTAGATTTAAATTTGACCAGAATAGATAAGGTTCATGAATATAGGTGAAAGTGATATCATTAAATAGGTTGGAATTTTACAAGTTTTTAGGAACTGGAATTAATTTATTTGGATAAATGTTTTATCCTGTGGAATTATTTGAAAAATCTGCAGAAAATAAAAGGAAAAGGGCTACGGTGCAACTGGGCTAGAACGGCCATTGTGCAGCAGGCCCAGAGGGGAAGAAGCTTAGCGCGCTGGTGCCTACGCGGGCGCCATGTTTCAAACCTGACGGGCGGGGCCCAGGCGTCAGCGAGAGGAGAGAGAGAGATGCGAGGGAGATGAGAGAATGACAGGTGGGGACCGCCTGTCATCCCTAACCCTCCGGTAGAGGGCCGGCGAGCTCACCGGCGGCGATGCAAGGCACGGCTAGGGCAGGCGAAGGCACGGCTAGACTGAGCGTCGAGTCGCCATTCTGGTGGAGGTGGAGTTGGTCGCCGGGGTGGCCAAGTTCGCCGGCGGCGAGGTCACGCGGCGGAGGAGCTTCGGGTGGTGGTGGTTCCGGCCGTTTCCGGCAGCTACAGAGAGGGGAAATGAGGGGGAAACAATCAGTGAAGTCTTGTGGTGCTAGACCGATCCAGAGGAGCGGAGGGGAGGGCTTGTACATCCGGATCAACGATGACCCGAGGCGGCGGAGCTCGAGCTCGGGCCCGTCTGGAGGGGAGTGATTGGCGTAGGGAGGTGATTAGGTGGGTGAGAGATCGGCTGGTGAGGAGAGGGAGGGCGCGGGCAAACGGCGTGGTGCCATGGACCCGTGCGCCGGCGAGCTTCTGCTCATTGCCACAAGGCTCGGGAGGGGATGGAGTCGTGTCTGTGGAGTTGCTGGATGCGGTCCAGAGCCGGGGAGAAGAAGAGAGATAGCAGGGGAGTCCAGAGCAGCGCGCGTGTGGGGTAGCTCATTGGATCTCTCAGGCGGCCGTCGCGCGTGCGAGCTGGGGCAAGAGGAGGGAGAAGGAGGAGGGGGACAGGGCCGTGGTGTGTCGCGGACGTCGAGGCACCTCGACTGGCGCAAGGGGGAGGCCCGAGGTTGTCGGGCGCTGCGGATTGGAGGTGGCTACATTGCGGGAGCACACTGTAGCGTGCTCCAGAGCGCCCATATGGCCGGCATGGCCGTGTCCCACGCGCTCTCGGTGCGGCCACCGTGTCCATTGGCTCTAGGGGGGAGTAATCAACGTAGGAGAGGCATTGGATGCCAGGGAAAGCTTCTAGAAGAAGAGAGGGATGCGATAGCGCGGTGAAAACTATTGTCCAGAATGTAAATTGGGGTTTTACCCCTACTCAATCATTGAGCTGAGGCCAGGGGAGAGTTACTGGAGGTGCAAGGGAGCCTTAGGAAGTTGTGGTAAAAAGTTGGGATCAAGGAGAATAAGCAAAAGGGGTGAAAGTTGTAATTTTGGAAAATCACCAGAAGGTGTTTGATGTGGTTTTGAGCAACCAAATGATTTCCACTAGACATGAGACTTAACAGGAACAAATGGTATATAGAAATAGGGTGTTCCACCAAGTTTGGGCTCATTTGAAGAAACTTGGCAATGTAACTTTGGTGAACCCTAGAAATCAACAGAAATGGCTTCACCAAGTTCGAGTTAAGAAAATCATCCCTCCTTGATGCACCACTTGGTGTAGTGTCATCATTTGGGGTGGTGATCATGCCCACAAAGTTTGAAGTCCCAAGTAAAAAGTTGGTAATGTAAAGTTGTTCAAATTTCAATCTGAACATAAATGGTTTTGGGGTACTCTGATCAAGTTACCCTTCCCCAAAACTTGTGCCATTTGGTCTAGATGCATTATTATACCATTTTAGCAAGTGCACCAAGTTTGAGAGCATTAGGGCAAGTTTGGCAATGTAAAGTTTCTCAAACTTCAAAGATGGACAGAATGGTTTTGAGGTGTTTTGATGATGTTTTCTTGCTTCCCAAGGCATGTGGCTTGGCAAGATCATCACACATGTCATATATGACATGATAGAAGTTCCCTGGAATTTTTAGAGAATATTTCCTTTGTAAATATTTCAAAATCTTGAAATATCCGGAAAGGGTTTCTGAGGGTGTTGTCCAATATTTTGAACATGACCAAGTGTTGAAATTCTCACATATGGAAAATATATGTCCTAAGAGTCTCTCTGAATTTTGGCAAATATTTTTGAAATATTTAAATAATTTTTCCCTATTAAAGACTATTTCTGGCCTTAAGAAAAAGCTATTAAATAAAATAGGAAAATAACTTTTAAAATTATATTTATGTGGTTTATGGGAGTCCTATATCTACTAGGTTTCAAATATACTCTTTGAAATATTTTTATCACCCTAAATCAAGCACTTGCAGTGCAAACCTCAATTCAGAGGTTTTTGGAAAACTAATTTTTGAAAATACTTTTTGGCCAAAATATTTTTGTAAGAAAATACTATATTGTTATATACACTTGGTATGGTCATTGGGCAGGAGTTTGGGGTAAGGAGATGAAATATACAAGAGGGAGTATTTGACTTTAAAGAGCACTTGAAAATCACAGAGAGAAAACCTTAATTCCAAATAAAATCCAAATGATGCCAAAAAAAATTTTGTACGTCCAAATTTTCATGCTTTATTAATGTAAATGACATGTTACAAAATGCAGCGTGTGACAAACCTACCCCCGATATTCCTAAACTAGGTCTTAAAAGAGATCGGGATACTCAGATCTAAGATAGTCTTCACGTTCCTAGGTTGCTTCTGCTTCCGTGTGGTTGCTCCACTGGACCTTGAAGTACTTGATGGTGCGGCTTCGCGTCCGTCGTTCTGCTTCATCCAGAATGCGAATGGGCTTCTTGCGGTAGGTCTAATCAGGCTGAAGATCAATGGCTTGGTGATCAACATCCTTGTAGAGATCAGGCTTGTCCGGAACTTGGAGACACTTCCGGAGTTGTGATACGTGGAATATGTTGTGCACATCGGATAGCTCAGGTGGTAGTTCCAACTGGTAAGCCACTTCTCCTCGTCGTGCAGTGATCTCAAAGGGTCCAATGAACCTTGGTGCGAGCTTCCCTTTAACGAGGAAACGCTTGGTTCCCTTTAGAGGGGTCACTCGCAGGTACACATGGTCTCCAACACGGAAACTCATATCTCGGCGATGAGTGTCAGCATAGCTCTTCTGTCTTGATTTGGCGGCCTTGAAACGTTCTCTGAGTAGTTGGACTTGCTCTTCTGCTTCGCGGAGAATATCTGGTCCAAAGACTAGCCCTTCTCTAGTCTCTGACCAGTTGAGGGGTGTGCGACACTAGCGTCCGTACAACACCTCAAATGGTGCCATCTGAAGGCTCGACTGATAACTGTTATTATAGGAGAACTCGGCAAAAAGGAGGCAATCTTCCCACTTGGATCCATATGCCAGGACGCAGGCTCGGAGCATGTCTTCGAGAATTTGATTTACTCGCTCTGTGTGACCTTCGGTCTACGGGTGGAAAGCCGTGCTGAAAGACAACTTGGTTCCCAAGGCTTCTTGGAACTTCATCCAGAACCTTGAGGTAAACTGGGTTCCTCGATCTGACACAATCTCCTTAGGAACACCATGAAGGCTTACAATTCTGTCGATGTCAACAGTTGCTAGCTGGTTGCCATCATAGGTATTCTTGACAGGAATGAAATGGGCTACCTTGGAGAAATGGTCGACTATGACCCAGATGGAGTCATGTCCTTTATTCGACCTTGGTAATCCAGTGATGAAGTTCATTCCGATTTTTCCCACTTCCACTCAGGAACCTTGAGTGGCTGGAGCAATCCAGCGGGTCGCTGATATTCAGCCTTGACCCTTTGGCACACATCACACTTTGCAACATAGGCTGCAATCTCTCTTTTCATCCCGTGCCACCAGAATCTTTCCTTCAAGTATTGATACATCTTGGTTCCTCCAGGGTGGATGGAATACGGAGTGTCGTGGGCTTCTTGCAGGATCAAGCTCTTCAACTCCATCTTGTTTGGTACGCAGACGTGGCCTTTATACCAAACAATCCCATGCTCATCCTCGGAGAATCATGGGGCCTTGCCTAGCTTCATCTTCTTCTTGATGCCTTCAATGCTTGCATGCCCACCTTGTGGTTTCTTGACTTTGTCCATCAGGGTCGGTTTGACTTCCAGATGGTCTAAAAATCCAGGGGTGACCAATTCCAAACTGAATTGTTCCAGCTCTTCAAACAGGGCTAGCTGCCTTCTTTGAATTTTGGCATTCAGCGAGCAAGCCTTTCTGCTTAAGGCATCGGCTACCACGTTACCCTTTCCGGGGTGATATTGAACACTGAGGTCATAATCCTTGATTAGTTCCAACCATCTTCGCTGCCTCATGTTCAATTCCTTCTGGGTGAAAATATACTTCAGACTTTTGTGGTCTGTGTATATCTCACATCGTTTCCCTAGAAGGTAATGTCGCCATGTCTTCAAGGCATGAACCATTGCTGCTAACTCAAGATCGTGAGTAGCGTAGTTCTCTTCATGAGGTCGTAGCTGCCTTGAGAGGTAAGCTACGACTCTTCCTTCTTGCTTCAGAATGCTTCCCAATCCGATTCGAGAGGCATCACAATATATCATGAACTCTTTGTGAATATCAGGTGTTGCCAGAACTGGGGCGGTGGTCAATCTCTTCTTGAGCTCTTGAAAGCTTTCTTCACATTTTGGCGTACATTCAATCTTATTGTCCTTCTTCAGGAGCTGAGTCATCGGCCGAGCAATTCTAGAGAATCCTTCCACGAATTTGCGGTAATAGCCCGCAAGTCCGAGGAAGCTTCTGACTTCCTTGATGGTCGTTGGAGATTGCCATAGGGTCACAGCTTTGATCTTTGCGGGATCAACTGACAATCCTTCCTCGGTCAAGACATGGCCTAAGAACCCAACTTTATGCAGCCAAAACTCACACTTGCTGAATTTGGCGTATAGTTGGTGCTCTCGAAGCTTGTCTAGGACCATCCTCAAATGTTGCTCGTGCTCTTCCTCCGTCTTCGAGAAGACAAGAATGTCATCAATGAAGACAACAACAAACTTGTCCAAATATTCCATGAAGACTTTATTCATGAGATACATGAAGTAAGTTGGGGCATTGGTTAATCCAAAAGACATGACCGTTCACTCGTACAGGCCATATCTTGTTACAAATGTCGTCTTTGGAATATCTTGGGGTCTGATCTTCAGCTAGTAGTACCCAGATCTGAGGTCGATCTTGGAGAACACCTTGGCTCCGCTGAGTTGATCAAACAGATCTTCAATCTTGGGAAGTGGATACTTGTTCTTGATTGTAACCTCATTGAGTGAATGGTAGTGAATGCATAGGCGGATAGTACCGTCCCTTTTTGCCACAAACAGAACAGGTGATCCCCAAGGGGAGGCACTTGGGCGGATAAATCCCTTCCTCAGCTGCTCTTCCAGTTGCTTCTTCAACTCGGCTAATTCTTCCGTCCCCATTCTATAAGCCTTCTTATAGATGGGTCCTGCCCCGGGCATAAGCTCGATGCTGAACTCAATGTCACGGTCAGGGGGCATTCCCGGTAGCTCATCCGGAAAGATATCGGGCTACTCGCATACTACCGGCACTTGCTCCAGTCCAACTTCAAACAGACAGTTGACTTGAGCGGTTTGAGCAGAAGTGGAGTTGGAAGCAAACTTAACTTTGACTCCTTGGTCATTGGTCACAGTGACAGCCCGGTTGGCACAGTCTATAAAGCCTTGGTGCTTGCTGAGCCAATCCATTCCTAAGATCACATCCAAGCCTTGCGATCTTAAGATGATAAGGTCTGCTAGGAAGTCGACACTGTTAATGATAATACAGACTCCCTTACAGCCTATCTTGGCTCTCATCTCTGCTCCGGGGGTTTGTACCAACATGGGGTTATTCAGGGGTGTAGGGGTCATGCCACTTTTTAATGCAAATCTTTGAGTGACAAATGAATGCGTGGCTCCAGAATCAAACAAGACAGTTGCAGGTGCCGAGTTGACAAGGAATGTACCCCGCACAACGTCCGGGTCTTCCTAAGCTTCTTCAGCAGTGACGTGATTCACACGCCCCTTCCCATGGTTAGGCGGGTTGCGAGGAGCTTGGTTCCTTGGTGGCATCACGCGGCATTGTCCTGGGTTCTGCGCATTGGGGCGCGGGGCATCGGGCTTCTTGTTGGGACACACCCTTGAGATATGTCCTGACTGACCACATCCAAAGCAAGTGACTTGGTTTGGGTTAGTGATCTTGTTGCCACCACTGTTATTGGGGTTGAATGCTGGCCTTGGGTTGGCATACTGCTGAGGCTGATAGTTGGTGTGAGGTGCAGGAGCTCTTGGCTGCTGATAGGTTGGCTTGACCGGGGCTGGCTACCACGGGCGAGGCTTCTGGTTGCTGGAACTTCCCTTGCTGATCATCTTGCGCTTGCGAGTGTCTTCCAGCGCACGCCGCTTGTCTTCAAGCATGAGTGATCATCTTGCGCTTGCGAGTGTCTTCCAGCGCACGCCGCTTGTCTTCAAGCATGAGTGCTTTGTTCACCAGGTCAGGGAAGGTTGGGCAGTCACACACGACAAGCGAGTATTGTAGAGTCTGATTGAGGCCTTCCATGAAGCGCTCCCTTTTCGCAGCATCAGTGCTGACATCTTCAGGGGCATACCTTGACAGAACACTGAACTTCTACATGTACTCCTTGACAGTGCCACTTCCTTGCTTCAGGGCTCGAAACTCACGCTTTTTGATAGCCATGATTCCGATAGGAATATGGGCCTTGCGGAATTCTTCCTTGAAGTTGTCCCAATTGATGTCTTGCCCAGCATGCATGACCTTGAATCCATCCCACCAAGCTCTAGCAGTCCCCCCGAGGCTGTGGGCAGCATAAGCCACCTTCTCACGGTCTTCGGTGCAACCGACTAGTTCCAGCAAGTCCTCAATGGTGCGGACCCAGTCGTCTGCATCCAGGGGTTTAGCAGTCTCGATGAAAGTTGGCGGTGCATGCTTCTTGAACTCTGCCAATGTGGAACGTCCATTGCCATTCCACGCCGGCTGGCGGTTGTTGGTGACAGCTTGAGCAATCATCTGGAGGGCTGCGGTGTTGGCTTGGCGTTCCTCTCGGAAGGCTTGGAGAAGCCGAGCCATGTCCATATTCGGGGGAGGTGGTGGTGGAGCTTGGTCGTGGGTTTGGTCTTGGCCGTCCTCTAATTGGGCTAATGCTTTGGCTTCGGGCTGCTGGGTAGAGGTACCAGTACGAGTTACAACAGGCATCCTGTTGGAGCGGTAAAGGTATCATGATTTGGAATGAAGAGGAAAAGCAGTAAAGATGGGTGCCTAGTAAGGGGGTGGGTGTGACACTAATCATTTTCATGCAAGGGCCAAAAGGGCCAAACACATTCATTAAAATCCAAATCGATGATGCAGTCGTTCACATATTCCCGAAGGGAAAATACGACGTACATCCAAACACAACAAAAGCAAATACTAGATGGCTTCATATGAACCATAAAAGGACTCGACTTCGCACAGGGGTTACACGACCTATCCTACCGTAGAGGTCACGTGGCATTTTTTAGTTGTGAATAATGCCTAAGCGGCGGAATGCTTGGTCGCATATTCTGGCTCTTCTGGGTCTTCCTCCTTGTCTTCATCTGTCTGGGCCCCCCTATCACTTGAGGGTGTGGGGGAGTGGAGGAGTTGGATACGGCGGTGTTTTGTCGGTGGTACAGGGAAAAGCTTGCGATATTCCCTTGCCGTCATACGGCGTCGCTGGGGTGGCTCTTCATCCTTGGAAGATACATCTCCCGAGGGCCTTCTGCCTCGATACACGATAGCGGGTCGCCCAGGAGGCTCACCTTCATTCTTGATCCTATCAGTCTTCTCTTGTGCTCGACGAAGAAGTGCCTTGGTCTTGTGGAGTTCTTCTCGGAGCTTCATAGATTCCGAGGCCAGATCTTGTGCCAAGCTGTCGACACATAGGCTAAAGTAGGTCTGGAATCGAAGTGGAAGTCCTTCCTTCAGTGGAGGGGCTTGTGCGCTGCTTTCATCTTCACCTTCCTTCCGGTAAGGCAAGAAGCGGGTTGTCATCTTGGCTGCCATCTCCGATAGAAGTTCTCGGAGACGGGTCAGTGCCTTGAGTGCAGCAGCCTCGACAGTGAGGGGTAGTGTTGCCATCTGGGGTCCCTCGAAGAACCAACTTGTGGGAGGATCGTTTGCCTTCACGATTACTTCCACATGGTACTCCACCTCAGTGTCGTTGACCCAATACTCATGGTAGGTGAGGATGGGTGCTCGGTGGAACTGACACTCCTAGAGGCTATCCTCGAGAAGCAAGGGGAACCCAGTGGTTAGGTGCTCTTCAGGTACATCGGCCATCTACAAAGGTTAAATAGGAGAGGTTAATCAGCTGATGATATCTCAGGTTTGGTAAGGTTTAGAAAAGAAGAGAGGTTCAGAAGGTTTATGAAAAGGGTCTCATCCTAACTAACGCCCATGCTAACTAGGGCTTCCTACAGTCAGGATGGCTCTGATACCAGCTCTATGGGGACCCCGACTTAAGAGTCGAGATCACCGAATGCACGTGTACAGTGATCCCAGAGATCAATGCTCACTGAACACACAGAAGTTGAATAACAAGAGTCTTACATCCATGCATACCGTCTTACACAAATTATGGATATTATGGCCAAGGCTTACATAGATAAAGCCTCATAGGCTGAATAGCAAATAAACTCAATTAGCGGAAGTCTTCGTAGATAAGTAGAACCAATGCCATCTGCCTTAACCCTACAGGCATTCTGACTGGGAAAGCGTCCTAGTTCGCATGTTCGTCTCCATAGAACTCTTCATCAAATTTCTGCTCCTCCATGCCTGGCCAATTCAATAACCAGTGGCAAGCCAATGAGTACTTTGAATGTACTCGCAAGCAACCCATGATTTGGTTCAAGGTAACAATGCAAATTGTACAACAATGAGCAACCTAGCTACAAGCTAGAATAAATATTCTACCATTTGTGAAACATGCATCAATGTACTTGGGTAACCTCGAAGATAGGTTATAGATATCAACATGAATAGATTTCAATTCATAATCAACGAGTCAAGTCACCACCTTGACTCAACACACACACATTATTTCCACCGAGATTGTAAAATTCTAGACATAGTTTAAGTAGCACCTCCCAACTGTCCATGACCATGGACACGGCTATTCGAATAGTTTTACACTCTGCAGAGGTTGCGCACTTTACCCACAAGATCCGGGAAGCTTTCGTGTCACCCACAATCCCGCAGTACCTCAAGTACTCGGGGGAAGCATCCGGTCATTAACTTTCCCTAGACGACACTAACATAGGGTCCACTCGTTGGTGCACATCCCTCATGTACAAACGATAAATCGTGGGACTTGCTCTTTTTACAATGTCACGCATACACGAAGGGACCAACGGTGTGTCCGATGCCCTGTGAAAACAGTCATGGTCGCCTATCCAAGCATGACCCCGTCCCGGGAGTGACCTCAAGTCTCCCCCGTCACTAGTGATGTGGGCACCATGCTATTATCAGCCTAAGTAATCAATAATGCCCCGTCCCATAAGGGGTAGAGTGGTTGCACATGTTTGGTTGGCACGGTAATCACACATAAATCTAATCCATCATTTTACCCACACACGAGAACTTTCTTTGGTGCACCACTTCTTCCTCAAGTGATGACCTTATCTCAACATCACCCTCGGGCATTAGGGGCACCCGATGGGGTTTTCGAAAAGAATGCAACCACGAAGGATTCATGGCACATATGCATCACTATGCATCACAACTAATCTTTTGTCATTGCATCTAGGCACATGGTAAGGATCATGAGTAGGGTATGCATCATCTGGTGGCTCTCAACAAGTTTACCACCGTCACTCTTTATCATCATGCATTCAGAAAATAAAAGGGTTCCGAGATACAAAAGGGGTATCATGGTCAAATGGCTGCTTGCCTGGATTGGCTTGGTCTTCAAGGTATTTAAACCCTTCCCCTCCTTCTTCTTCAGCAACCTCGTCAAACACCATATCTAATCATCGCAATAAACAACGAGAAAATAAGACAATATTAAAAATAGAAAAACCAAAGTGCTCAGAAAAATGTCAACTTATTTTTATAAAATACTAGAGAGAAAACTCAGATGGCAAAAATTATTAGTTTGGAATTTGGAGTGAAAGAATGGGGTACATGAATTTTTTGAACAGAGGATTTAGTGTTCAAATTTAGATTTAAATTTGAACAGAACAGATAAGGTTCATGAATATAGGTGAAAGACATATCATTAAATAGGTTGGAATTTTACAAGTTTTTAGGAACTAGAATTAATTTATTTGGATAAATATTTTATCCGGTGGAATGATTTGAAAAACCTACAGAAAAGAGAAGGAAAAGGGCTATTGTGCAACTGGGCCAGAACGGCCATAGTGCAGCAGGCCCACAGGGGAAGCAGCCCAACGCGCTGGTGCCTGCGTGCTCCCCAGGTTTCAAACCTGACGGGCGGGGCCTAGTTGTCAGCGAGAGGAGAGAGAGGCGAGGGAGATGAGAGAATGACAGGCGGGGCCCGCCTGTCATCCCTAACACTCCGGTAGAGGGTCGGCGAGCTCACCGGCGGCGATGCAGGGCACGGCGAGGGTAGGCGAGCGCACGGCTAGAATCAGCGTCGAGTCATCATTTTGGTGGAGGTGGAGTTGGTCGCCGGGGTGGCCTGGTTCGCCGGCGGCGAGGTCACGCAGCGGAGGAGCTTCGGGTGGTGGTGGTTCTGGCCATTTCCAGCAGCTACAGAGAGGGGAAACGAGGGGGAAACAATCAATGATGTCTTGTGGTGCTAGATCGAGCGAGAGGAGCGGTGGGGAGGGCTTGTACCTCTGGATCAATGGTGACCCGAGGCGGTGGAGCTTGAGCTCGATCTTGAGCTCAGGCCCGTCTGGAGGGGAGTGAGTGGCGTAGGGAGGTGATTAGGTGGGTGAGAGAGCGACTCGTGAGGAGAGGGAGGGCTCGGGGTGTCTTTTTATAGGTGAACGGCGAGGTGCCGTGGACCCGTGCGCCGGCGAGCTTCTGCTCGTTGCCACAGGGCTCGAGAGGGGCTGGAGCCCTGTCTGTGGCGTCGCTGGAGGCGGTCCAGAGCCGGGGAGAAGAAGAGAGAAAGCAGGGGAGTCCAGAGCAGTGCGCGTGTGGGGTAGCTCATTGGAGCTCTCGGGCGGCCGTCGCACGTGCGAGCTGGGGCAAGAGGAGGTAGAAGGTGGAGGGGGACAGGGCCGTGGCGTGTCGCGGACGTCGAGGCACCTCGAGTGGTGGAAGGGGGAGGCTCGAGGTGGTCGGGCGCTGCGGATTGGAGGTGGCTACAGTGCGGGAGCGCACTGTAGCGTGCTCCAGAGCGCCCATATGGTCGGCATGGTCGTGTCCCACGCGCTCTGGGCACGGCCACCGTGTCCATTGGCTCTAGGGGGAGTAAACAACATAGGAGAGGCATTGGATGCCAGGGAAAGCTTCTAGAAGAAGAGAGGGCTGAGATAGCATGGTGAAAACTGTTGTCCAGAATGTAAATTGGGATTTTACCCCTACTCAATAATTGAGCTGAGGCCAGGGGAGAGTTACTGGAGGTGCAAGGGAGCCTGAGGAAGCTGTGGTAAGAAGTTGGGCTCAAGGAGAATAAGGAAAGGGGTGAAAGTGGTAATTTTGGAAAATCACCAGAAGGTGTTTGATGTGGTTTTGAGCAACCAAATGATTTCCACTAGACATGAGACTTAACAGGATCAAATGGTATATAGAAATAGGGTGTTCCACCAAGTTTGGGCTCATTTGAAGAAACTTGGCAATGTAACTTTGGTGAACCCTAGAAATCAACAGAAATGGTTTCACCAAGTTTGAGTTAAGCAAATCATCCCTCCTTGATGCACCACTTGGTGTAGTGTCATCATTTGGGGTTGTGATCATGCCCACAAAGTTTGAAGTCCCAAGTAAAAAGTTGGTCATGTAATGGTGTTCAAATTCGAATCTGAACAGAAATGGTTTTGGGGTACTCTGATCAAGTTACCCTTCCCCAAAACTTGTGCCATTTGGTCTAGATGCATTATTAGACCATTTTAGCAAGTGTACCAAGTTTGAGAGCATTAGGGAAAGTTTGGCAATGTAAAGTTGCTCAAACTTCAAAGATGGACAAATTGGTTTTGAGGGGTTTTGATGATGTTTTCTTGCTTCCCAAGGCATGGGGCTTGGAAAGATCATCACATATTTCCTTTGTAAATATTTCAAAAGCTTGAAATATCCAGAAAGGGTTTGTGAGGGATTTGTCCAATATTTTGAACATGACCAAGTGTTGAAACTCTCACATATGGAAAATATATGTCCTAAGAGTCTCTCCGAATTTTGGAAAATATTTTTGAAATAGTTAAATAATTTTTCCCAATTAAAGACCATTTCTGGCCTTAAGAAAAAGCTTTTAAATAAAATAGGAAAATAACTTTTAAAATTATATTTCTGTGGTTTATGGGAGTCCTATATCTACTAGGTTTGAAATATACTCTTTGAAATATTTTTCTCATCAATTCAGGGGTTTTTGGAAAACTAATTTTTGAAAATACTTTTTGGCCAAATTATTTTTGTAAGAAAATACTATACAGTTATATACAGTTGGTATGGTCATTGGGCAGGAGTTTGGGGTAAGGAGATAAAATATACAAGAGGGAGTAGTTGACTTTAAAGAGCACTTGACAATCACAGAGAGAAAAACTTAATTCCAAATAAAAGCCAAGTGATGCCAAAAAAAATTGTTGGTCCAAATTTTCATGCTTTATTAATGCAAATGACATGTTACAAAATGCAGGGTGTGACACATACATCAAGTGTTCTCAAATTCTTAAAGTCTCAATCCGATAAGATAATTTCAAAGGGAAAACTCAATCCATTACAAGAGAGTAGAGGGGGAGAAGCATCATAAGATCCAACTATAATAGCAAAACTCATGATAGATCAAGATCGTGCCATCTCAAGAACACGAGGGAGAGATTAAACACATAGCTACTGATACATACCCTCAGCCCCGAGGGTGAACTACTCCCCCCTCGTCATGGAGAGCACCGGGATGATGAAGATGGCCACCGGAGATGGATTCCCCCTGCGGTAGGGTGCCAGAACGGGTCCAGATTGGTTTTCGGTGGCAATAAAGGCTTTCGGCGGCGGAACTCCCGATCTAGGTTATTTTCTGGAGGTTTCTGTATTTATAGGATTTTTTGGCATAGGGCACAAGCCAGGGGGGGTCTCTAGGATGTCCACGAGATAGGGGGCGCGCCCAGGGTGGTGGGTGCGCCTCCCACCCTCGTGGGCAGCCCGAGACTCTTCTGGCCCAACTCTTTTACTCTGGGGGCTTCTTTTGGTCCATAAAAAATAATAAAAACTTGGCACGTCAATTGGACTCCGTTTGGTATTCCTTTTCAGTAAAACTCAAAAACAAGGAAAAGACAGAAACTGGCACTGGGCTCTAGGTTAATAGGTTAGTCCCAAAAATCATATAAAAGTGTATATAAAAGCCCATAAAACATCCTAGAAGGATAATATAATAGCATGGAACATTAAAAAATTATAGATACGTTGGAGACGTATCAGACATTCATACGCGCGTAGCCACTCTCCGCCCGAGGCAACCTTGTCGGGCAAGAGCGTCGCGCCTTTTACACCATCCACTATTAATCCACCAAAGCAGGATTTGGGTTTTACGCACCGCGGCGGCCCGAACCTGGGTTAAAACTGCCCGTGTGATCAGTGTCATGATGTGCTACGCTTCTCCGCTCTTTGTGCAACATACCCATCCTCCGCTGAACCAAAAGGGACCCTTGGTCCCATAGGTGGTTGTGGTGTTCCAGGCGACATCTTGGGTGCACCAGGTAGGGGAATCGCTTGCTTGAATTCGAATGCATAAGTAGCGCATCGTATTCACCAAAGGCGATGCCCCTCGCGACGCCCAAGGAGATGGTTGATGCGGGGCGGAGGAGCAACATTGCTGCTGCGGCGATCTCACCAACTCTCCCCCATATCTGCATGTCGTGGTCATGACGACGATGGAGACTAGCAGCAAGGGCAACAATTCCACCTCGAGCGGGCTAGGCGATGGAAGTGCCCTGCGAATCCTGTTAAAGGGAAGGGGCGATGTGCAAGGGTACTAGGCTTCCTCTCTTGACCACTCTCACTCTTTGACAATCACACTACTCTAGGTTTAGTGTCATCAATGTCGACAAGACCATGCGATGCTTAGTTCAGCATTTACCCTACTTTGGAAAATCTTGAGTAAATCGCGAGTGCGAGTCTGTTGATCGACGCCCCGGTAAGTACGCACCGACAAGGCCGCCCACGTTTACGTGGTTTGTTGGTCCATCTGTTGTTGAATTGGTCGAGAGGTGCAGAGGAGAAGAGAGAGAAACCAACCGTACCTAACATCGCACCTTGCCGCCCCAAGTTGCATGTGCTTCTAGCCGACCCGAGCCGGGGGCTAGAGGCTAATATACAAGTAACACAGTCCTTTCCGGAACATGCGAGCCGTGCAAGCAGCAGCAGCCAGGGGAGGGATAGATGAAGACAAAAATAAGAGCTAAGTTCATGCTACCTTTCCTTCATTATAAATTTCTAGATTTTCATGTTTGTTTATCCCCACGAGTATCTAGTGTTTGTATTGAAGAATCTTGTGCATGATGGTACCTCTGCTAGTTTCTTGTCTGCACCCTCTTTCCGATCAGAGGCTGCTCGCGGAATGAGAGGCTGTGTCGGAAACTACTGAGGAAAAACCTATCGGAACCGAACCACGTCAAACTAACTGTTAAGGGCTATCCACTTACTACCATTGGGGCAATGTGATACCGGAAGACAACCTAAAAGTGAACAGAGACTAATCGTATGAACACTACATAGATACGACTCGGAAGGGATAAACACACAATCTAGATTAAACAAAAGCTTCATGTTCCATATGAGGCATAAACTGGATGACACCTAAACACAGGTCATGCGTCATTATTTTGATTACAGGACAACACGGTGGTGAGAATGGTTCAGCGCCAGGCTGACAGTTTCGTGTAGCGATAGG
Source organism: Secale cereale (assembly GCA_902687465.1). Taxonomy (NCBI): domain Eukaryota; kingdom Viridiplantae; phylum Streptophyta; class Magnoliopsida; order Poales; family Poaceae; genus Secale; species Secale cereale. The sequence continues at coordinate 337,947,946 of LR738710.1, read as the reverse complement.
GACACCCAAAACTTTGTCAGCAAGGGGGTGTCCTTCTTCTCGGCGGCAGAGACGTCTGCGCTTGGTGTCGGCCTGCTAAAGCAGTAATTAAGCTCAAGAGCTGGGTGGTGGAGGGCTAGGTTTCTTAGGACCATGTGGAGGGTATCCCAGGCAAGCTTCCGGGACTCAGTTCCGAAGCGGCCGACCCTCCCTTCTTTATGCACCTTCAACTTGTCGACTAGCTCATTTAAGAAGACCCCTAGCTTGACACTGGAGGCCTCCTACTTGCTTGCTGAGAGGAATAGCCCCTCCATGCCCATGGCTACGGCTTGGGTGCGAGACGTTCATCAACATCTATCAAGCTCGCGATCTAGAGGTCGGCCTGCTCAGACTGATTTGCTAGCTTGTCCTCAGCATCCTTTCGAAGGCGCCAAGGAGTGTCCAAACCCTTTGTCACCTGGTGCGTCTGGGCCTCGCTAGATTCTACCGAGCCTACCAAGGTGCCAACCCTGGTCTTCGGGTCCTCAATGGTGCCGATGGCGACCTAATGTTCTTGAACCTTGGAAAAGAGCCACGATCACGCATCCTCCAAAAGGATTCCTGCTTTCCGCGCCTCCTCCTTGAGGGTTCGAGCAAAATCTTCAGTCAGTTTGGCCACCTGTTGGTCGAGGGCGGACTTGGAAGTAGAACAGCAGCAAGGTCATCAACAAGTTTCTCCAACCGGGTAGCGAAGTCGGCAGTAAGGGCGTCCAAGGCAGCTTCGTGCTTTTCCTTCAGTTCCTTGGTTCGCTGCTGCACAAGGACCTCCAAATCATCATCTTTCGCACGAAGAGTGGCCTCGAGCCTATCCTCCCAGAGGAAAATCTCCTGCTCCCGGGTATCCAGAAGGGCTTTGCGGTCCTCCAAGCACACCTCCAGAGTAATGGCATCCTTTGTTCCCATCATGATCATTTCCTGCTGCCTCAAGATGGCCCGGAACTGTTTTTCGTGCCAGTCGTGCAGCTCCATTCCCTTGTCCCTCAGCTTCTGGTCCATCTTGTTGGTGCACTGACGTTGTTCCTTGAGCCCCTTTAACTTCCGGCCATGCCACTCCTTTACCTCCTTGAGGCCCACTGCCACAAATTCCATAAAGGAGAAGTCCATGGCAAGGACGGCAGAGTCATCTGCCTCTTCGACTCCCTAGTGCAGCGATGTTAGTATACGCTGGAGCTCTTCATCGAATTCCATGCTTGTCGCCATTGACCGGCCAGGGCTCAAAGTCCAGGCTGCGCCAGCACAAGCGCCATGCTATTCGAATATGGTGGCTGCACCCCCACTGAGGTGCCAAACGAGGGGAGGGTGAGGGAGTCATGGATCGGGGGGTCCTCCTATGGCTGGACAAACTCGTGGTTGGCCGGACTAGTGGGCTTTGAAGATTATTATAGAAGATCATCTCTCGTATCCGGATAGGACTCCTGGATTCTTGTAATGGCAAGTTTTATGCTCGGGTGTAGATTTTCCTTCCTCCGCAAGATGATATGTACAAACCCTAGGCCTCTCCGGTGTGTATATAAACCGGAGGGTTTAGTAAATAAAGGCTAGAGAAGAATCATAATATCCTCATAGGCTAGACCTAAGGTTTAGCCATTACGATCTCGAGGTAGATAAACTCTTGTACACATATTCACTCATAGTAATATAGCAGGAAGTAGGGTTTTACCTCGATCGAGAGGGCCTGATCCTGGGTAAACATCGTGTCCCCTGCCTACTGTTACCATCAATCCTCAGACGCATAGTTTGGGACCCGCTACCCGAGATCTGCCGGTTTTGACACCGACATTGCTGCTTTCATTGAGAGTTCCACTATGTCGTCGACGGAAGGACCGATGGATTACGTAATCAACTGCAACGACAATGTTGAGGGGATTTTCCCTCCCGACCAAATTTGCGTGCTTGGGGGCTTCGCGCTTCGTGCCAACACTGAAGGCCACCATAAGCAGATCGAGAGCTACGCCCCTGGCCATCATGTTAGATTCGGTAGCTTGAACTATGTGGCTGATATCCATGGAGACTTGATTTGCACTGGATTCGAGCCAGTGGCAACCCCTCTCTACCACCACGATGATCATGACTTAACTCTGTCATCGGATCAGGAAATAACACCTGCAACAGTTCTGGCCCTAGATCCAGAACAGATTGTGTCACACAAAGATGGGAAGCTCAACCCCACCACGGGAGCCGCAGACTCTACGGCGTTGGAGCTACACACGGACCCAACTAATGGGGTCTGTGTTATCGTAACCTCGGACTCTGCTCCGGTCTCGGATTCTGAACTGCACGTAACTAAGCCCCTCAAATCCAATCAGGCGCCTATCACCGAATTCCGTGCTGCGGATATATTTTCCAGTACTCACCACTTGGTGACATATTAAGGTCGTTAAGATCTCGCACCTTGGATGAGAGCACATAGCCGCACTATATCCGGTTCGAACTGGAGGCTGATGAACATCAGCGCTATAGCCAGGGGGATGAAGAATTTCGTTCTCCAGCGAACACCCACTTGGTAGCCACGGTTGAATATCTAACCGATCTACTCGACTATGCTTCAGAAGACTTCGATGGGATGGACCACGAAGCTGAAGCAGATACAAGTGTCGGTGTCCAAAACGTCGAACAAAATCTCGTAAATCAAAAGAAAGCAACACCGTGACTAATGACGGTGATATTCCGGAACAAGCCGAAGACCGCGCAGATCCAACGATAGAGCAAGAGGAGCGAGAGGACGGCGAACATAGTACGAAGCCGCATTCCGATGACTGCGATGCCGAAGATGGTGAGTATGAACCGGTCTCCTAAGAAGGGGCTATCCTGGATGACGATGAAAATACCGTCCCAGAAGAACCCTCCGAACAAAAACGCTTCCATCGGCTGCTTATAGCCACTGCATAGTGCTTAAAAAAGCAGAAGAGACAGCTTCGAGCTGCACAAGACACGCTCAATGATAGATGGAATGAGGTGCTGCACGCCGAACAGAAACATGGATTTAACGGACAAACCAAAGGCTATCCCAAGCGCAAACTGCTGCCCAAATTCAACGACGAGGCCATTGCGCCCGTCCCACCAAAAAATAACACCGCCAACAAGCCGGACCGACCACCTCGCGGATGGGATAGAGTCGCTAGCAATGGCGTAAACAAGACCCCACCCCATAAAGGAAAGGAGGGCGCATCCCAAGTCCAAAAACACGATCTGCGTGAGGACCTAAACAAAAAACCTAGCAAGACCAGGTATATATTCGGACCCAGAGACCGTGCTCCCGCACGGGACGGCTGCTATCAACCCAATTGCGTCGGTGACATGCCAGTTCGGGGTCAATACCGAACACCACAACCATCGGACATACGCCACGATATATCAAGATAAAGAAGATCTTCACAGCCTCCATGCTTTACCGACGAGGTGCTGAATCATGATTTCCCAGGAGGGTTTAAACCCGTGAACATCAAAGCGTACGATGGAATGACGGATCCTGCCGTCTGGATAGAAGATTTTATTCTTCACATCCACATGGCTCGAGGAGATGATCTCCACGCCATCAAATATTTACACCTCAAGCTAAAAGGACCAGCTCGACACTGGCGAAACAGTCTCCCAGAAGAACTTGAGGACGCTTTTCGGGCCAATTTTCAAGGGACTTACATCCAGCCCCCAGACGAAGTCACATCATCCAACAACCCGGGGAGTCAGCCCGCAAGCTTTGGAACCGGTTCCTCGCTAAGAAGAACCAGATCGTCGACTGTCCGAACGCTGAAGCCTTAGCAGCATTCAAGCACAATATCCGGGATGAATGGCTAGCTAGACACATTGGAAAGGAAAAGCCCAGAACAATGGCAGCCCTAACTACACTCGTGACTCACTTTTGCGCGGGTGAGGATAGCTGGTTAGCTTGTAGCAGCACCAGTGACCCTCGAACATCCGAAGTCAAGGATGGCAATGGAAAGCCACGACGTAAAAAAACAAACGTCGAAACAATTCTGGAAGCCCAGATGATACAGCGCTAAACGCCAGATTCAGCGGCTCCAGACCCGGTCAACGGAAGAAGCCATTTAAAGGCAACAAAGACGGTCCATCAAGTTTGGACAAGATATTAGACAGGCCCTGCCAAATCCATGGCACCCCAGAAAAACCTGCCAACCACACCAACCGTAACTGTGGGGTTTTCAAGTAGGCCGACAAGCTAAACGCAGAACACAAGGGGAAGGAGCCTCAGAGCGAAGACGAGGAAGAACCTCGCTAGCCAAATATAGGGGGAAAGAAGAAATTTCCACCTCAGGTCAAAGCAGCGAGCATGATATATGCCACTCATATCCCAAAAAGGGAACGCAAGCGCGCACTCCGAGACGTCTATGCCGTTGAGCCTGTCGCCCCAAAATTCAACACATGGTCAGCCTGTCAGATCACTTTTGATCGGAGGGATCATCCAACCAGTATTCTGCATGGGGGTTCGGCTGCCTTAGTGCTCGATCCAAAAATAGATGGACACCATCTAACCCGAATCCTTATGGACGGCAGTAGTCTCAATCTGATATATCAGGACACTGACCGCAAGATGGGGATCGACCCATCAAGAATCAAGCCAAGTAGCACGACCTTTAAAGGAGTGATATCGGACGTTGAAGCTAACTACACGGGCTCTTTAACGTTGGAGGTTGTATTCGGTTCTCCCGACAACTTTCGAAGCGAAGAACTACTCTTCGACATAGCTCCGTTCTGAGGTGGCTATCACGCTATACTCGGAAGAACGGCCTTCGCCCGCTTTAATGCAGTCCCGCATTATGCCTATTTAAAAATCAAGATGCTTGGACCACATGGCGTTATAACGGTCTATGGAAATATGGAGTGCTCTCTCTGCACGGAGGAGAACACTGCGGCCTTAGCAGTCGAAGTCCAATGTGGCCTACTCAAGCCGGATAATCTATCAACAGCGGACACAACTAAATGTGTCCGGCACACGCTTCAGTGCGGCAGCTCAGACGAACCTGAGCAAGATTGACAGCTACGCCCCCGTCGACTGGCCCATAAAGTGATAGCATATGTGCCTCGAGTACAAAATTATGCCTTCAAAATTCTTTGGGCAATGACCGGGGGCACCTGCATATAGTCCATAGTTCGGCTAGACCCTATTCAGGCTTTAAATTTACCTTCTTTAGGTTCACTAAACGAACCAGACTTGTTATGGCCACACCGGATCGATTTATTATTTTCCACGTTTACCTTTTTCCTTTCTACAGACGACCATCATACTCATGCCTTCAAGGACATGTTACAGATGAGGAAATGGCGCAGATTGCCATATGTGCCTTGACAATAAGGGTTTATCACCAGGGGCTATAGTCATCCCTTGTACATATCGAAAAGACTGAACACCTGTAGGGAGTGTTCGTCGTCCTGGATATTTGCATTATATGCATCGGTTCCGATTCATGTCTTGGGTCAATAGTTGGGTTGCCTGGCTCCTGTGCTTACCGCTATGTTCCTGATTGTTCGGCTAGGGTGTAAAGCGAGAACTACTACGATAGTACTTCCGGCTAGTCCGGTCAAGTACCAAAGTAGAGAAAGCCGAATACTGACTGTCATGATAAGCGAGAACCTGGTCTGCAATCCGGTGACTTAGTTTTATACTACGATCGATAGAGATCTACCGCGTGTTATACGAAGGGTTGGTTTTTCGCCCAGCCATGTGCAATTGGATACTTCATCTACACTAGGGGCTAGTACCTAGCCCCACTTGTCAAACGCCTATGACTAATTGAAAGGAATAACGTCGCATAGTCTGATTGCCTGGTTTGCTCCGCATATACCTCCTATACAGACCAAGACGCTGGATAAAGCGTGTGTTTGCATATGACCGAAAACCTTAGTACTATGTACCTAGGGACTGAAGCCGACGACTGGAAACTTTCAGATTTAAAACAAACAGTCACACAGGAGGAAAAAGACGTTGATATTATAATAGCACAAAAGTTATACACATTGGGTTCATAAGCAGAGTCTTTACATCCGGATACAATCACTCGAATACAACATCCTTCGAACACTGGCCTTCTACAAGGCGAGCGTCGTCGATGACGTCCTCGAAGTACTTCTCTGGCTTGCGGTGCTCCTTTCCTGCGGGCGGGCCAGCAGTAGCTATATGCACTGCATTCATCTTCGCCCAGTGCACTTTGACTCGAGCGAAGGCCATCCAAGCACCTTCTATGCAGGCCGAAGGCATTAGTGCGTGGACCCGCGAACTCGCCTCGACGAGCCGCTTGACCAATCCGAAGTAGCTACTTGTGATTGGCTCAACGGGCCATAGACGGACTATTAAGTCCTTCTTGGCCGAACGCGCCATGTTGTGCAACTCGACTAGCTGCTTCATCTGGTCATTGAGGGGAACTGGATGTTGTGGCACATAGAACTGCGACCAGAACAATTTCTCCGTATCATTCCCCTCCTGGGCTCGGAAGTATTGAGCCACATCTACGCTGCTCCTTGAAAGATCAACAAACACGCCTAGAGAACTCCACAATTGTGTCAGCCCAATATACTTCCGCCATCCGAAGATGCTCTATAAGAGAAATATCTTACCAGATGCTATATGTCTCGCTTGTTTGATTTCCTCATAGGCGCTGCGCACCTCGCCTCGCGCGTCCTGGGCAGACTTTACTGCCGCAGAGAGCTCGGTCGCCTGCTCCGAAGCCTTCTTCTCCGATGCCTCACACTTACGGATGGCATCTTGGAGGTTAACCTCGACTTCGGACACCCGAGATTTGTGCTTCTCACACTCCGCCTTTTCGGCCTCCAAATCAACAACTGCTTTATCATTGGCTGCCTTGTTCGCCTCAGCCTCCTTCTTGGCCTTGGCAACCTTAAGGGCCTCAAGCTCACCGGCGCCAACTGTGTAATACAAAATAGAATATTAGAGTTTGTAAACATACTCAATCAATTAGGTCTTATTGACATTTAAAAAAAATGCAAACCCTGCGTTTCATCAAAACGCCGATTGATGCGGTCGAGGTCCGCATTAGCCACCTCGAGCTTCCGATTAAGTTCGGCCACCTCTATGTCTCGCGCAGTCGCCGTAACTAAGGAAGCCTGCAAAACAGTTCAGCTCTGTAAGTATGCTGTTCTATGGATACTTTGTTCGATTCTTTTCAAAATCACACAGAGCATCACAGGCTATTGGTTATACAGGTGTATTTAATTTCTTAAAAAATATTACATTGCTTACCTCAAAGCCCGTTAAAAGGCTGTTGAAGGCTTCATTCAACCCGCACTTGACGGAATGAATCTTCTTCATCACCGCACCCATCTCTGTGCAGTGTTCTTCAATGACGAGAGCACTTTGCAGTACTCCCTCCATAGAATCATGCGCCTCCAGATTAACTCCGGGCGCCGCCATATCTTCCTCCACCTGAGGAACCGGGTCTTCGGACCCCGACGCCGCGCTAGGCTCTGGGATGGTGTTCGGTGGGGCCCCGGACTGTTTGGGCCCCACGTCTTCGGTCTCCATGGGGTCCGTTACCCCATGGTCAGCGGCCGCCGAGGTATTACCCTCGGCCGCCCTGTCTCCTGCCCCGCCCTCATGTCCTTGGGCGGAGAGAACCCACTGGGACGACACTTTGGTGTTTCCACCGATTACGGGCGATGCAGCCCGGACTGGTGGGTCACTCTTTGTCTCCCCAGGCGCCAGAGAGTTCCCCTCTGATGATGTAACATCGGGGTTTACACCGGGAGGGCTGTAGGTTAGCAGGAGAAAAATATTAAGTAAAATACCAGAAAAGCTGAATAAACAAAGGTTCAGCACTTGAGTCCGGACTGACTTACTTCTCGGGCAGGGGGTTTTCCCTGGGCTTCATCACATAGCTATGTTCGGATGAACTCAAACTTTCTCCAAGGTTTAGTTTCCTTCAGGCCGCGGCCGTACCAGCATCAGCGACGGCCCCCCTCTTCCTCCCCCTGCCTTGCTCAGGAGGCATCCCTTCCTCTTCCTCTTCATCCTCATCATCTTTCTTCGTCTCGTCAGAGAAGAGGATGTGGAGGTCCTCGGGCTTCTTGCCGGCAGGACGGGGGATGTCTCCGGCTCCCTTGCCCCTTGTCTTCCTGGGCTTCTTCGTCGGCACCTTGTACGGCGCCGGAACCGGCATCGCCGTTAGTAGAGGCAGCGCTGTGTCTTCGGGCAAAGGTGCGAGACACTTAATCCAGGACGCCTTCTTCATCCAGCCCTGTATATCACGTAAAAATTCCAACTCCTACAATCATTAAATAAGCCAAAGGGAAAGTGTTCGGCATGGATTATTATTACCTCTGGGGCGGAAACTTCGGTGCTGAAGCCCGCTCCTCGTCCTCTTTGGGCCATTCCTTCTGGATCTTGAAGAGGTGCTTCCAGATCTCTTTGTGCATAGAGCCGAAGAGATGCTTGAGCGTCTTGTCTCCTGCCGGATCGAACTCCCATAGGGAGGAATCCCGGCTTTGGCAAGGGAGAACAAGCCGGGTCAACAGCACCTGGATCACGGAGGAGAGCAGGTGCTCCTTGGAGATAATGTCGGACACACGACCCACGAGAGTCATTACGTCAGTATGCGACCCCTAGTCCAGACCCTTTTTGGTCCAGGAGGTCAACCTCATTGTGGGTCCGGATCTAAAAGCAGGTTCCGCCACCCACTTGGTGTCGTGGGGTTCGATGATGTAGAACCATTCCTGTTGCCAGACCTTGTTCATCTCCATGAACGAGCCCTTGGGCCATGTTGCGTTCGGGAGCTTGCTGATCATGGCACCCCTGCACTCTCTGTGTTCGCCGTCTTCACGTTGAAGGTCTTAAGCCACAGGCCGAAGTGTGGGGGGGTGGGGAGAAAGGCTTCACACATCACTATGAAAGCAGATATGTGAAGAATTGAGTTCGGGGCTAGATCATGGAAATCTAGCTCGTAGAAGAACAGAAGACCCCGAACAAATGGGTGGAGTGGAAACCCTAGCCCCCTAATGAAATGAGAGGTGAAAACTACCCTCTCGCTCGCCTTAGGAGCGGGAATCCCCTAGCCCTTAGGAGGGACTCGGTGTGCGATATTGCCGGCGAGATACCCCATGCTCTGTAGATCCTCCACGGTCTTTTCAGTGACCGTGGAAGCCTCCCACTTGCCTCTGGCGCCGGATCCAGCCATGACTGAGAAGAGGAGTAGTGGTTGAGGAACAAGGTGTTGTGGGCGCACGAGATGAGAATACGAGGGCAAGGGAGGTTGGAGAGCTCGAGCTTGAGGAAGGCGTGGGGCTGGTAGAAGGGATTGTTATCCTTTTATAACGCTGCGAATACAGAGCGTCCCCCCCCCACTTTAGCCATAAAACTCGCTGGTTCCCAATGCAATCGTGCGTAATGCGCGGCGTGGGTGCTCACGTCATACTGATAAAGAATCCCACAATAAGCGGGCACGATCTCTATGCTGATGGGACGTGCCAATGAGGATATACCTCGAAACGCGAAACTAGGACCAAATAAAATGGTTCGATATGTTAGTGGGATGGACGCGACGCTTCTCCCAAAAGTTGTCAGTAGAGACACATTATTCATTTTCTTTAAGAGCCTTGCCTTCGAGGCTAAGGGTTGTACTAATCTTGCGGAGCCAAACACAATCCCTCTATTTGCAGAAGATATATTCGGAAGGTGGAACCCGCCTTGCAATGCCGAAGAAAATTCGGAAGCCGAACTCATCGTCATCGAAGACAGGTTCATGGGCTATTGAGGGAGTCCTGGATCAGGGGTCCTCATGTGGCCGGACAAATTCCTGGTGGGCTGTGAAGATTATTATAGAAGATCATCTCTCGTATCCGGATAGGACTCCTGGATTCTTGTAATGGCAAGTTTTAGGCTCGGGTGTAGATTTTCCTTGCTCCGCAAGATGATATGTACAAACCCTAGGACTATCCGGTGTGTATATAAACCGGAGGGTTTATTCCATAGAGGCTAGAGAAGAATCATAATATCCTCACAGGCTAGACCTAAGGTTTAGCCATTACAATCTCGAGGTAGATCAACTCTTGTACACATATTCACTCATACTAATATAGTGGGAAGTAGGGTTTTACCTCGATCAAGAGGGCCTAAACCTGGGTAAACATCGTGTCCCCTGCCTCCTGTTACCATCAATCCTCAGACGCATAGTTCGGTACCCCCTACCCGAGATCCGCCGATTTATACACTGATAGAGGAGGCCCATGGTTTCAGGGTTATCTTCTCCTTGAACCACGACCCCTAATCCAGGCGCGCTGCTGGAGATTTCCTCCGACTCCTATAGGGGACACAGGGCACCCCGGTGATGACCCACAAGTATTTGGGATCAGGTGTAGCCTTTTCGATAAGTAAGAGTGTCGAACCCAACGAAGAGCAGAAGGAAATGACAAGTGGTTCTCAACAAGGTAATGTCTGTAAGTGTTGAAACTGTAAGTAATAGAGTAGTTTGATAGCAAGATATTTTTGTAACAAGAAAGTAATGGTAGTAGCAATAAAAGTGCAGCTAGGTAGACCAATCCTTTTGAGGCAAAGGACAGGCAAAAATATTCTCTTATAACAAGCAAAGTGTTCTCGACGGTACGCGGGAATTTCATCTAGTCACTTTCACCATATTGGTTTGATTTCTGTTCGCTACTTTGATAATTTGATATGCAGGTGGATCTGTGCTTAGGTGTTGTTCTTACTTGAACAAACCTCCTACTTATGATTAACCCTCCCACAAGAATCCGCAACTACAGGAAAAGTATTAAGAGTAAATTCTAACCATAGCATTGAACTTTTGGATCCAATTGATCCCTTACGGAATAGCGCATAAACTCGGGTTTAAGCTTCTGCTACTCTCGCAACCCATCATCTAATTACTACTCCACAATGTATTCCCTTAGGCCCAACTATGGTGAAGTGTCATGTAGTCGAGGTTCATATGACACCACTAAGGGAATCACAACATACATACTATCTAAATATCAAACACACATCAAGTTCACATGATTACTTGCAACATGATTTCTCCCGTGACCTCAAGAACAAAAGTAACTACTCACCAATGATAATCATGCTAAAGATCAGAGGGGTATTAAATAGCATAATGGATCTGAACATGTAATCTTCCACCAAATAAACCATATAGTAATAAACTACAAGATGTAATCAACACTATTAGTCACCCACAAGCACCAATCTATAGTTCCGGTAATAAGACTGAACACAAGAGATGAACTAGGGTTTGAGATGAGATGGTGTCGTTGAAGATGTTGATGGAGTTTGCCCTCCCGGATATGGGAGAGTTGTTGGTGATGATGATGACAATGATTTCCCCCTCCAGGAGGGAAGTTCCCCCGACAGAATCGCTCAGCCGGAGCACAAAAGTGCACCTCCCAGTGTTCCACCTCGAGACGGCCACGCTCCATCCCAAAAGTCCTCTATTTATTTTATCTAGGTCAAAAAGAGTTCTATACTAGAAGGGGGCGCGGAGGTGGGCCTGGGTGAGCACAACCCACCAGGGCGCACCTGGGGTCCCTGGCACGTCCACGTGGTTTGTGCATGTCGGTGTCAAAACCGACAAATCTCGGGTAGGGGGTCCCGAACTATGCGTCTGAGGATTGATGGTAACAAGAGACTGGGACATGATTTTTTTACCCAGGTTCAGGCCCCGTCGATCGAGTTAATACCCTACTTCCTGCTTGATTGTTCTTGATGAATATGGGGTTACAAGAGTTGATCTACCTCGAGATCGTAATGGCTAAACCCTAAAAGTCTAGCCTATGTGATTGCTATGATTCTTCTGTCTCTATGGACTAGACCCTCTGATTTAATATATACACCAAAGGGACCTAGGGTTGTACATGGCCATCTTACAGAGGAAGGAAAATATTACACCCGAACTCTAAACTTGCTATTTTATACATATGGGAGACCTATCCGGATAAGGGAGATAGTTTTCAGTTATAATCTTCAAGGCCGATCAGTCCGGCCCATGACGAGTGATCCGGCCACCTGAGGACCCCTTAATCCAAGACTCCCTCAGTAGCCCCTGGAACAGTCTTCAATGATGATGAGTTCGACTCGCATACTGTCTTCGGCATTGCAAGGCGGGATCCTCCTCCCAAACATATTGAAGCAATACTCCCTACAAAAATGTACTATGTCCAGCTCTGCATGGTTAGTATAACCCTTAGCCTCGAAGGCAAGGTATTGAAAAATGGATACTGTGTCTTTACTGACAACTTTTCAACGAAGCATCACGTATGTCCCTTTAATATATTGAACCATTTTCTTGGCTCCAGTTTTGCATTTCGAGGTATAGCCCCGTTGGCACGCCTTGTCAAAACAGAGATTGTGCCCGCTTATTACGGGGACCTTATCAACGTGATGTGAGCATCTTAACCGCGCCTTACGCACGACCTTGTTGGGAACCGGCGATGTTTACAACTAGAGTGGGGGCCGTTTAGCATCCACCGCTTATAAAAGGACTCAAATCTCTCCCATTATCCCCACGCTCTCCTCAAGCCCTAGCCCTCCAATCTCCCTAGCCCCAGCGCCCACAGCTCATGCGCCCGCAAATCTGGACTCCTCAACCACTGCCTCCCTTCCCAGCCATGGCCGAACCTGGTTCTAAGGGCAAGTGGGAGGCTTCCACGGTCACCCAAAAGACCGTGAAGAATCTCCGGAGTGCAGGCTATCTTGCTGACGATATTGCACAGCGGGTCCCCAAAAAGGTCCAAGTGATCCCCGTCCCTAAGGCGGGTGAGAGGGTTGTCTTCCTCTCCCAGTTTATCCGGAGGTTGGGATTTCCTCTCCACCCCTTTGTATGGGGTCTCTTATTTTTCTTTGGGCTTGATTTCCATGATCTAGCTCCAAACTAATTTTCCACATATCCACTTTCATAGTGGTAAGTGAGGCGTTCCTCCGTGTCCCCCCACACTTCGGCCTATGGCTCAAAACCTTCAATTTGAAGCCGAAGGTGGTCGACGGCACCACGCAGAGTGTGGAGGAGCCATGGTGAGAAATCTCCCCAACGCCACCTGGCCAAAGGCAACCTTTGTTGAGACAAACAAGGTCTGGTAGCAGGAGTGGTTTTACATCACGGAGCCCTGCAAGGCCAATTGGGTAACGGCGCCCGCATTCAGATCTGGAAGCCCGGTGTCACATCCCTAGCTAGCACTTGCATTAGGACCTGACTAGAGTGTGCATCATGTTTACTTTCAAAGAAACTTGAAATGGGATTAACAGAAACCCCAGCACCCCTCCCCTAACAACTAGGGTTTGCTAAAAGATTTTCCAATGTACCCAAAATGCCCTTCAAAATGTTCATCATTTCTGCCTTGGTCTTAAACCTCTGCCAAAAATGGTGCACAATTTTCTAGGACAATCTAGGGCTTTGGATTAAATCATATGGTATTTGAATTTGGGCATTTAAATGCTATAAAATATTTTAAATGCTCAAATAATCATGAGCTATAATGTTTCCTACTGTTCATAATATATACAGCAGGTATGACAAGTGTCATGAGTTATAAAAATGTTTAGGCATTTTTATTAATTAAACAAAGCTGCAAAAGAAATAAAACAGAAAGAAAATAGGAAAAGAAAAATAGGAAGAACACTTACCTGGCGCCCACCCGGCCCACCTGCCGGCCCAGCCCAGCTGCCGCTCCAGCGAGCTGCTTGGCTCGGCCAGGGAGGCAGGCAGGTGCTCGACGGCGACCGCACGGCGCGCCACGCAGCTGCCCGCCGCCCTGCTTCACCCCCTCGCCGTCCTGGAGGGATGGATCGAACGTCCACGTCCTCCTCGACCCCCCAGACACCTCCGCCTCCCCCCAGTTCCTCTCCTCCGCTCTCCGTACGCCATGGCCGACGCCGCCGTGATCGCACCGTCGTAGAAGCCGCGTCCACCGTCGTCCCCGAGCTCCGCCGTGTTGTCCCTCGTCTCCGCCGTCCTCGACTGCTTCGAACAGGCCGAGCCCCGAGCGCTCGCCCGCCCTGGAGACGCCCCCGACCTCTTCTTCCCCAACTCCGGCCGCGGAGATCCCCCTCGCCGTGCTGCTCAGCTCCGACCACCCCCGAGCTCGCTTCGGTGCTTGCTGCAACCGCTATGAGCCTAGCTACCTCCTCCCCCTCTCCGTTGGCTCCCTCTTGCCCTGTAACACACTGCACGTAGCTCGCCCGCACGCACCGCCGCCGTGCTCGTCGCCGGTGATGCTCCGGCGACCATTTGGTCACCGGCACCCGTCCAACGTACTCACCACAGCACGTAGATGCGAACGGTGCCACGCACGCATCGCCTAGGCCCATGCAGCCGCATCTCCACACACGCCTGACGCCGGTCGCCGCCGTCGAGCTCGTTGCCGTCGTCTCCGGTCACCCTAGGTCCGGCGACCACCTCCATCCGATGCGCAAGAGCAAGAGCTCTCCAACGCACCCAGCCGCAGCTCGAGCCGTGCACCGTAGGCGTTTTCCGAGGCACGCCGCCGCGTTTGGCCTCGCCGGCGGCTAAATGCCGGCGAGTTGGACCTGTTTTGACCACGGGTTTGACCCCCTGGGTCAATGAAATGTGGGCCCTGCCCGCAAGTCAAACCTAGTTTAGGTGTTAATTTAATATTAATAAGTTAATTAGTTTAGTCACTGACATGTGGGCCCTGGCCCCACTGACAGCTAATTAGTTTTAGTTTAACTCTAATTAACTCAGTTAATTAGCTGTGACACTGACATGAGGGACCCACTGGTCAGGTTTGACCTGGACTGGCCCTGTTGACTGGCTGACGTCAGCATGATGTCATGCTGACGCAGTAAAGGTTTTTCTGGGATTTTTAGATTTAAAATAATTCAGGAAATTCCAGAAAATACCCAAAACTTCTAAAAATCATATAAAAGCAACCATAGCTCAGACGGAAAAGATTTATATATGAAAAATGATCAGAAAAATCCAATCTTTCTAATGGCACTAGTTTCATGCATGTTTGAACAAGTTAACTTGCTTTTTATATCAAAAACATGATAATGCACTTATTCAAATAATAGTTTGAACTTCAATTTGAATCCTTGATTCAAATAGGTTCAAACCCTTCTGGTTTTAGTTGCATTAGCCAACACACATGCATCTTGCCATGTCATAAACATGCATCATATTGTTGCATTTGTTTGTTAATGATTGTATCGTCGGTATTCCCTGTGTTAGGTCGTGCTCCCGAGGATACTCCTGCATATCCAGTTGAAGAGCAGTACCCGACCACTACCTTGTCAGGCAAGAAATCATTGATCATTCCGATACAACCCAATCTTCTCGCTCCTGCTCTCTGTTATTGCATTAAGGCAACATCGCCTGAACTGCTACTTGCTGCGGTAGTTGAACCCTATTCCCTTGCATGACCTGTCATTGCCACAGTAAATAGTTGAAACCCACTAGCATGTGTAGGAGTTGATTGAGCCATGTGATGTGTGATCCACCATGCTATTTGTTTATGTTGCCTGCTATGCTTAGAGTTGTGTCTGGTCTGATTCATCTGGGTGATGGATCAGAGTGAAATGATCTTATCGATAAAGAGAAGGAAGTTTGGAATACGCTTGGTAAAGGTATCGATGAAAGGCCATGTAGGAGTACATGGTGGGTTGTTTCATTGGAATCGTCCATAGGACCCGAGATATGTATGTGTGGTTCAAGTTACAGCTACTACCACGCATTGGGATCCTTAATTGACCCTCTCGGCTTATTAATTACCCTTGATCTCTGTCCAGGAGTTGCAACTAGTTTCTGGTGTTTATAGCTTACTGGAGGTCGTGCACAACGCTGACCCTCGGGGTGGGTTGTGATGCGACAGGTACATGGCACGGTGTACCGGTTGCCTGTTTGGTGACTCGGGAACCCTGTACACATCGTTTGGGGCCGTGAGCGACACCCCGGCCGGATCTCCCCACGGATGGAACCCAAATAGGCGATAAACCTGGTCGAGAGACTTGTGTAGTTAGTCAGGTCGTGACCGACACCCTCGCTGGGCTTCCGCTTGAAGGTTGCCGAGTACACGCCGAGTAAACGGCGATAGGTGGTGGAAGCATATGTTAAGAGGTACACCCCTGCAGGGTTATCAAACTATTCGAATAGCCGTTGTTCGCGGTACGAACTACTTGGTTACTCTTACAGTTCATAGACAAGTTGATGGATACTACTAAAAGCCTCAAGATAAGCGTGAGTGCCGGATGGCCCTTCCGTAGGATGACGGAAGAGGATTCTCGGTAGTGTATTGATGTGGTGAGTAGTGGACTCGTGTTCGTTAATAACATCTTGCTATCCATTGAGAGTTGTAGTATAGGTTAGCCAAGGTCAAAGCTGGCATTCTGCTATAAACTCCACTACCCCCTTGATAATATTGTATGTATGATAGGTTCTGTGGTAAGAATTGCTGAGTACCTTTGTACTCACGTTTGCTTAATAACTGTTGAAGAGGAGAACCCTGCCCTGCTGATGGGTTCTACATAGACGTTGACGTCGACGAGTAGCTTGACACCCAGACAGTGATCTGGAGCTTGTGAAGGGCCTTGTAGATAGTCAGGCTACACCAAGCCTGTTTTATTTTCTAAGTTGTCTGTACTCAGACATGTAGCTTCCGCTTGTGCTTGTATGACTGTATGACTTGAGTGTTGGGTCATGTGACCCCTACCTGTATGAATATGTTATGTATGGCTCCTGGAGCCTTTTAAATAAAGTACTTTGAGTCATAGAGTTCTATTGTGATGCAATGTTGTATTTGCACATATTGAGCATATTGCGTGTATGATTGAAATGCTTGGTATGTGTGGGATCCGACACCTAGTTGTTTTCCTTCGGTAGCCTATCTTACAGGGAAATGCCTCCTAGTGATTCCAATGAGCCTTGGTAGCTTGCTACTGCTCGGAACATGTAGGCTGGCCGGCATATGTCCTTCTTCGTTCCTGGTTCTGTCCCTTAGGGGAAATGTCACGCGTTGTTCCTTTAAGTCAATGTAGCTTGCTACGACTTGGGTTCATACGTTGATGACTGACACGTTCGTTGCTGGGTCATGGATGCCTGTCTCTGTAATTTAGTGCCACTTTTGGTTTATAACTAGCCATGTCGGCCCGGGTTCTCTGTCATATGGATGCTAGCGACACTGTCATATACGTGTGCCAAAATGCGCAAACGGTCCCGGGCCAGGTAAGGTGGCACGCGTGGGGTTATCGTGCGTGAGGCCGCAAAGTGATATGACGTGTTACATCTAGATCGGTGTGACTTAGGATCGGGGTCCTGACAGCGTTGGCATCAGAGCTGGACTGCCTGTAGGTTTCTCAAGCCAAACTGGTCGATGTTGAGTCTAGAAAAATTCTTAGTTATATGTAGGGGAATTGATTGTGGAAGGGAACGTAAGGCTCTTTTTACTCCTTTACCTTATGCCCTTCTGATCTGAGTCAGTCTATTCTTTCTACGGGGATTTAGGACTAGGCCTCTTATCCTTACTAGGTTCACGTGTTACTAATCCGTAGACTCTTAGGATTGTTGGTTTCAAGCCTCAGTTTAGTTTCTATCCTTTGAGTATGATGATTATTGAACCGGAACCTTGATATGGAATTGTTGAGTGGCTATGCTATCATTTGTATGATGTCTCAAATCTTTGTTTGAGCATTTACAGTTGTTATGCTGCCCGATTTCTTCCAGAAACACTAATGCCTTTGCATTATTTCGTGTTTTAGATGTCTGGCCGTATCCCTCACCAAGTGGTTCGTTTAACTCGGTGCATTAATGTGCCCGGTCACACGGCCATGCTAGTCTGTGTGATGACTGAGACCGGTTAACGCTGGTATCCTGAATACACCGTGGAGGAACAGTATCGGGATTTCAATCAAAGTCAGTATTTCTCCACAGTCCGGATATACCCCTCATATCCCGGAGCTAATGATCCCATCCATTGGTCTTATGGACTCGGGATTACCATCGAGATGGCAGTGCAGGATGCCGCTTATTCGATGATGACCATTCTCCGTGCTAGGCATGCCCTGTTGCTGAACACTGAGTTCTGTTACATGCCAGCTTCACTCCCCGGAGAAGAAGGCTACTACACTGGTCTGTATACTAATGCTGCTCATGAAGAGCCACTGCTTCAGACTACTGTTCAGATGTTGGAGGATAGGGACCGTGAGGTCCGTGCCCTCCGAATGGAGCTGTATAACACCCGAGCCGCTCACTGGACTACTTTGACACGGCTTGCACCTGCTGTGCACGCCGGATATCTGGACATGCGGGATTTGTATCCTGTGCGGACTCGTCTGCCTGATCGCATGGATTGGCGTGACGTTGGGGGTATTACACCTCCACGTGGGCGTCGGTTACCACCAGCATCGGGACCGAGACCACACCCATGCCCCTATGGTCCACAGCCTTCGAGTGCTCGCGAGTTCCAAGATCCGTCTGTACCACTTCCAGGCTACGGTGGTAATCTCTACGAGGATTACTACGCGAATGTCTGAGCTAGTCCGTGGTAGTAGTAGTATTGTAGTATATGTATTTCCACAGTCCTGCGCGTCTTGTGGAATATGACTTAGTGTGTACTGAATTCCGGAGGTGTAGTTAAATAATGTATAGGAGCTTGGAATGCCTCTGATGGGATGTATCGTCTTTCACCGCAGTTGTACTTTAGCCTTGGCTTGAACTAAACTTTGTATGGTGTGTATGACCACTGGTGTATATATAGCAGTTCCTATATTACCATGTCGTACGGATGAACATCTCTGCATTCTGTGTCATCCATTACATTCTGCACTTCTATGTCAAATTTTTGCCATCCTTGTCTAAACCGTTGTTTTGTTTTCCTAGGATGGTCAACACTCGCAACACTCCTGCTGCTCAGGAGCAGGGTGAGGCTAGTGGGGCTAGAGATGGGAATCTGCCCCAGCCACCCTCTTTGACGGAAGTTATGCTTGAAGCAGAACGAAACAAGAGAGAGACCAACCGTCTGCTGGAACGCATTGAGCAAAACACTGGGTTCCGTCAGAGGAATGACGTGGTTTCAATCCACGATTTTATCAAGATGTGTCCACCGAAGTTCCATCACTCCACTGAACCTCTGGATTCTGATGACTGGCTACGTAGTATCACCCACAAGCTACACTCTGCCCGTGTGGCCGAAGCTGACAAGGTTATCTACGCCGCCTATCATCTTGAGGGCCCTGCCAGTCTTTGGTGGGAAAACTTTGAAGCTATGCGTCCTGCTGGCCAAGTCACTACCTGGGTTGAGTTCAGTGAGGCATTCCGTGAACATCACATTCCGGAAGGTCTCATGGATCGCAAGCGGGAGGAATTCTGCAATTTCACCCAGGGTCGTTTAACTGTGGATGGCTATAGTCGTGAGTTTGGTAATCTGGCACGCTATGCACCTGAGGAAGTATCCACCGATGCCAAGAAACAGGCGAGGTTCCGCAAGGGACTCAGCCCTGAACTTCGTCGAGATCTACGTCTGCACGAGTGCACCTCCTTCCAGAAGTTGGTTAACAAGGCTATCAGTGCTGAGACAGGACAGACCGACTTCGAGACTACCCGCAAGCATACTCGAGACCTTGGTTCCTCATCCGGCTCTGGCTCTCACAAGCGCCATGTGTGGGTTCCTAACACTGCTCTGCCACCCAAGTATACACCGAGGCCATCCTATGAGGCGCCTCGCCCAAGTCAACAGTTTGCACCTGCTAAGACCTATGGAGGTCCACCCTCCAACTTTGCTCCACGCCCCACCACTGTGACATGTTTCAAGTGTGGAGAACCGGGACACTACATGCGTGATTATCCCCAGAATCAGCCAGGAAAACCCGTTGGCCGTGGCAAGCCAACCGGCAAGGTGAACTATGTCAAGCCAATCCCCACTGCACGTGGTCATGTCAACTATGTTTCTGCCGAAGAAGCCTATGAGGATCCTAACGTCATCCTTGGTACGCTTCTCGTAAACTGCCATCCGGCATCTGTTCTTTTCGATACTGGAGCATCCCATTCGTTCATATATGAGAGGTATGCTCGATTGCACAACATGACTTTTTGTGACATGCCTACTTCCATGGTTATTCAAACTCCTGGTTCAAAGTGGCAAACCTCTAGGGTAAGCCATGGAAATGAAATCCTTGTCGATAGACTTGTTTTCCTTGCATCTTTAATCGCTCTCAAGTCCTCGGACATAAACATCATCTTGGGTATGGATTGGATGACAACTCATTACGCCAAGATTGATTGCTTTACTAGGACCGTTCAACTTACACATCCATCCGGCAAGATAGTCAATGTCTTGACCCGAATGGCTAAACGTCAGCTCTACTCTCTTAATGCCAGCCCTCTACCAGAACTCGAAGATATCCCGGTAGTCTGTGACTTTCCGGATGTTTTTCCAGAAGAACTGCCAGGAGTTCCACCTGACAGAGATGTCGAGTTCGTGATAGATCTTATTCCTGGAACTGTCCCAATCTCTAGGAGACCTTATAAGATGGCACCACTAGAATTAGCTGAGCTAAAGAAACAACTCGATGAGTCCTTGCAAAAGGGTTTCATCCGTCCTAGTTCTTCCCCTTGGGCTTGCCCCGTCCTCTTCGTCAAGAAGAAGGATGGAACGGAGCGGATGGTTGTAGATTACCGACCTGTCAATCTGGTCACCATAAAGAATAAGTATCCGCTCCCCAGGATCAACGACCTGTATGATCAGCTCGCTGGATCCTCAGTCTTCTCTAAGATGGATTTGAGGTTGGGCTACCATCAAATCAAAATCAAGAACGGGGACATTCCTAAAACGGCTTTCGTTACTCGTTATGGCCAATATGAGTACACCGTCATGTCCTTCGGATTAACCAATGCCACAGCTACCTTTTCTCGGTTAATGAATTCTATATTCATGGAGTATTTGGATAAATTCGTCGTGGTATACCTCGATGATATACTCATTTTCTCCAAGAACAAGGAAGATCATGCCGAGCATTTAAGGCTGGTATTGACGAAACTTCGAGAGCACCGCCTTTATGCCAAATTCTCTAAATGTGAATTTTGGTTGCCAGAAGTAACCTATCTAGGTCATGTGATCTCTGGCAAGGGTATTGCTGTCAATCCCGAGCGAGTTCAAGCCGTCCTTGATTGGACTCCCCCTGAATCGGTCAAGCAAGTTAGGAGTTTTCTTGGCTTAGCGAGCTATTGCCGACGTTTCGTCGAGAACTTCTCCAAGGTTGCTAAACCTCTAACCGAACTCCTCAAGAAAGATAAAAAGTTTGAGTGGACCCCACAGTGCGAGTCTAGTTTTCAGGAACTGAAAAGACGCCTGACATCTGCACCTGTACTGGTACCACCAGACTTTTCCAAGGATTTTATAATCTATTGCGACGCCTCGCGACAAGGACTGGGTTGCATTCTCATGCAAGATCGTCAAGTGATTGCATACGCATCCCGACAGTTGCGCCCACATGAGGATAATTATCCTACTCATGATCTAGAGCTTGCAGCTGTAGTCCATGCACTCAAAACGTGGCGACATTACCTTCTTGGTAATCGCTGTGAAATCTTCACTGATCACCAAAGTTTAAAGTATATCTTCACCCAACCGGATCTAAATCTCAGGCAAAGACGTTGGGTTGAGTTGCTCACCGACTACGACTTAGGAATCACTTACACTCCTGGAAAGGCCAATGTCATGGCTGATGCACTAAGTCGTAAGTCATATTGTAACAATTTAATGTTACAACAAATCAACCACTTCTCCACGAGGAATTTCGTAAGCTTAACCTTCACATTGTTCCTCGAGGATTCCTTTCCACCTTGGTGGCGAAACCTACCCTTATGGATCAAATCATAGTTGCCCAGCGGTATGATAAAGGCATATCTCGGATCAAGGAGAACATTGCTAGCGGAGTTGCTAGGAGCTTCTCTATGGATGATCGAGGTGTAGTGTACTTCGAGAACCGCTTGGTGGTGCCCAAGAAACCACAACTACGACAAATGATTCTTAAGGAGGCTCATGAATCTCCTCTCACGATTCATCCCGGTAGTACCAAAATGTATCAAGACCTACGTCAAAGATTCTGGTGGACTAGGATGAAGAGAGAAATCGCTCAATTCATTGCGAACTGCGACGTTTGTCGTCGAGTCAAAGCAGAGCATCAACGGCCTGCCGGCACCATTCAACCTTTAGCTATTCCTGAATGGAAATGGGATAAAGTCGGTATGGACTTCATCACCGGGTTTCCCAGGTCCAGGAAAGGGAATAATGCTATCTTCGTTGTTATCGACCGCCTCTCTAAAGTAGCTCATTTCCTGCCTGTTCGGGAGAGTATTACCGCTAGCCAGCTAGCAGACTTATATATCTCTCGAATAGTGTCACTTCATGGTGTACCGTTGGAGATTAACTCAGACTGTGGAAGTCTTTTCACTTCACGATTTTGGGAAAGTTTCCAGAATGCTATGGGAACTCATCTCTCTTTCAGTACTGCCTTCCATCCGCAGTCAAGTGGTCAAGTGGAACGAGTCAAGCAAATTCTGGAAGACATGCTTCGAGCCTCTGTCATTTCTTTCGGTATGGAATGGGAAAAGTGTCTTCCATTTGCCGAATTCGCTTATAACAATAGTTATCAAGCCAGCTTGGGTAAAGCCCCCTTCGAAGTTCTATATGGACGAAGGTGTCGAACACCTCTTAACTGGTCAAAGACCGGGGAAAGACAATTCTTTGGCCCGGATATGATCCAGGAAGCAGAGGAACAAGTTCGCATCGTTCGTGAGAGATTGAAAACGGCCCAGTCTCGCCAAAAGAGCCAATATGATAGTCATCATAAGGCTGTGACTTTTGAAGTCGGTGATAAGGCTTACCTTCGGGTTACTCCTCTTAAGGGAACCCATCGATTCGGTATAAAAGGAAAATTGGCCCCTCATTACATCGGTCCTTTTCGCATTCTTGCCAAACGAGGAGAAGTTGCCTACCAATTGGAACTACCTCCGCACCTCTCCAGAGTTCATGATGTTTTCCACGTTTCTCAACTCAGGCGTTGCTTCTCGGATCCTATCCGCGGAGTGGACCACCAAACGCTTGATCTCCAGGACAATCTCACATATCGAGAATACCCCGTTCGTATTCTTGATCAAACTGAGCGCACCACTCGACGCCACAATATCAAGTTTCTCAAGGTTCAATGGTCACATCATTCCGAGAGTGAAGCTACTTGGGAAAGGGAGGATCGTCTTCGACTTGAGTACCCCACCCTCTTTCCGGAGGAACCCGAATCTCGGGACACGATTCTTTTAAGTGGGGGTGAGTTGTCACATCCCTAGCTAGCACTTGCATTAGGACCTGACTAGAGTGTGCATCATGTTTACTTTCAAAGAAACTTGAAACGGGATTAACAGAAACCCCAGCACCCCTCCCCTAACAACTAGGGTTTGCTAAAATATTTTCCAATGTACCCAAAATGCCCTTCAAAATGTTCATCATTTCAGCCTTGGTCTTAAACCTCTGCCAAAAATGGTGCACAATTTTCTAGGACAATCTAGGGCTTTGGATTAAATCATATGGTATTTGAATTTGGGCATTTAAATGCTATAAGATATTTTAAATGCTCAAATAATCATGAACTATAATGTTTCCTACTGTTCATAATATATACAGCAGGTATGACAAGTGTCATGAGTTATAAAAATGTTTAGGCATTTTTATTAATTAAACAAAGCTGCAAAAGAAATAAAACAGAAAGAAAATAGGAAGAACACTTACCTGGCGCCCACCCGGCCCACCTGCCGGCCCAGCCCAGCTGCCGCTCCAGCGAGCTGCTTGGCTCGGCCAGACAGGCAGGCAGGTGCTCGACGGCGACCGCACGGCGCGCCACGCAGCTGCCCGCCGCCCTGCTTCACCCCCTCGCCGTCCTGGAGGGATGGATCGAACGTCCACGTCCTCCTCGACCCCCTAGACACCTCCGCCTCCCCCCAGTTCCTCTCCTCCGCTCTCCGTGCGCCATGGCCGACGCCGCCGTGATCGCACCGTCGTAGAAGCCGCGTCCACCGTCGTCCCCGAGCTCCGCCGTGTTGTCCCTCGTCTCCGCCGTCCTCGACTGCTTCGAACAGGCCAAGCCCCGAGCGCTCGCCCGCCCTGGAGACGCCCCCGACCTCTTCTTCCCCAACTCCGGCCGCGGAGATTCCCCTCGCCGTGCTGCTCAGCTCCGACCACCCCCGAGATCGCTTCGGTGCTTGCTGCAACCGCTGTGAGCCTAGCTACCTCCTCCCCCTCTCCGTTGGCTCCCTCTTGCCCTGTAACACACTGCACGTAGCTCGCCCGCACGCACCGCCGCCGTGCTCGTCGCCGGTGATGCTCCGGCGACCATTTGGTCACCGGCACCCGTCCAACGTACTCACCACAGCACGTAGATGCGAACGGTGCCACGCACGCATCGCCTAGGCCCATGCAGCCGCATCTCCACACACGCCTGACGCCGGTCGCCGCCGTCGAGCTCGTTGCCGTCGTCTCCGGTCACCCTAGGTCCGGCGACCACCTCCATCCGATGCGCAAGAGCAAGAGCTCTCCAACGCACCCAGCCGCAGCTCGAGCCGTGCACCGTAGGCGTTTTCCGAGGCACGCCGCCGCGTTTGGCCTCGCCGGCGGCTAAACGCCGGCGAGTTGGACCTGTTTTGACCACGGGTTTGACCCCCTGGGTCAATGAAATGTGGGCCCTGCCCACAAGTCAAACCTAGTTTAGGTGTTAATTTAATATTAATAAGTTAATTAGTTTAGTCACTGACATGTGGGCCCTGGCCCCACTGACAGCTAATTAGTTTTAGTTTAACTCTAATTAACTAAGTTAACTAAGTTAATTAGCTGTGACACTGACATGAGGGACCCACTGGTCAGGTTTGACCTGGACTGGCCCTGTTGACTGGCTGACATCAGCATGATGTCATGCTGACGCAGTAAAGGTTTTTCTGGGATTTTTAGATTTAAAATAATTCAGGAAATTCAAGAAAATACCCAAAACTTCTAAAAATCATATAAAATCAACCATAGCTCAGATGTTAAAGATTTATATATGAAAAATGATCAGAAAAATCCAATCTTTCTAATGGCACTGGTTTCATGCATGTTTGAACAAGTTAACTTGCTGTTTATATCAAAAACATGATAATGCACTTATTCAAATAATAGTTTGAACTTCAATTTGAATCCTTGATTCAAATAGGTTCAAACCCTTCTGGTTTTAGTTGCATTAGCCAACACACATGCATCTTGCCATGTCATAAACATGCATCATATTGTTGCATTTGTTTGTTAATGATTGTATCGTCGGTATTCCCTGTGTTAGGTCCTGCTCCCGAGGATACTGCTGCGTATCCAGTTGAAGAGCAGTACCCGACCACTACCTTGTCAGGCAAGCAATCATTGATCATTCCGATACAACCCAATCTTCTCGCTCCTGCTCTCTGTTACTGCATTAAGGCAACAGCGCGTGAACTGCTACTTGCTGCGGTAGTTGAACCCTATTCCCTTGCATGACCTGTCATTGCCACAGTAAATAGTTGAAACCCACTAGCATGTGTAGGAGTTGATTGAGCCATGTGATGTGTGATCCACCATGCTATTTGTTTATGTTGCCTGCTATGCTTAGAGTTGTGTCTGGTCTGATTCATCTGGGTGATGGATCAGAGTGAAATGATCTTATCGATAAAGAGAAGGAAGTGTGGAATAAGCTTGGTAAAGGTATCGATGAAAGGCCATGTAGGAGTACATGGTGGGTTGTTTCATTGGAATCGTCCATAGGACCCGAGATCTGTATGTGTGGTTCAAGTTACAGCTACTACCACGCATTGGGATCCTTAATTGACCCTCTCGGTTTATTAATTACCCTTGATCTCTGTCCAGGAGTTGCAACTAGTTTCTGGTGTTTATAGCTTACTGGAGGTCGTGCACAACGCTGACCCTCGGGGTGGGTTGTGATGCGACAGGTACGTGGCACGGTGTACCGGTTGCCCGTTTGGTGACTCGGGAACCCTGTACACATCGTTTGGGGCCGTGAGCGACACCCCGGCCGGATCTCCCCACGGATGGAACCCAAATAGGCGATAAACCTGGACGAGAGACTTGTGTAGTTAGTCAGGTCGTGGCCGACACCCTCGCTGGGCTTCCGCTTGAAGGTTGCCGAGTACACGCCGAGTAAACGGCGATAGGTGGTGGAAGCGTGTGTGAAGAGGTACACCCCTGCAGGGTTATCAAACTATTCGAATAGCCGTTGTTCGCGGTACGAACTACTTGGTTACTCTTACAGTTCATAGACAAGTTGATGGATACTACTAAAAGCCTCAAGATAAGCGTGAGTGCCGTGGATGGCCCTTCCGTAGGATGACGGAAGAGGATTCTCGGTAGTGTATTGATGTGGTGAGTAGTGGACTCGTGTTCGTTAATAACATCTTGCAATCCGTTGAGAGTTGTAGTATAGGTTAGCCAAGGTCAAAGCTGGCATTCTGCTATAAACTCCACTACCCCCTTGATAATGTTGCATGTATGATAGGTTCTGTGGTAAGACTTGCTGAGTACCTTTGTACTCACGTTTGCTTAATAACTGTTGCAGAGGAGAACCCTGCCCTGCTGATGGGTTCTACATAGACGTTGACGTCGACGAGTAGCTTGACACCCAGACGGTGATCTGGAGCTTGTGAAGGGCCTTGTAGATAGTCAGGCTACACCAAGCCTGTTTTATTTTCTAAGTTGTCTGTACTCAGACATGTAGCTTCCGCTTGTGCTTGTATGACTGTATGACTTGAGTGTTGGGTCATGTGACCCCTACCTGTATGAATATGTTATGTATGGCTCCTGGAGCCTTTTAAATAAAGTACTTTGAGTCATAGAGTTCTGTTGTGATGCAATGTTGTATTTGCACATATTGAGCATATTGCGTGTATGATTGAAATGCTTGGTATGTGTGGGATCCGACACCTAGTTGTTTTCCTTTGGTAGCCTATCTTACAGGGAAATGCCTCCTAGTGATTCCAATGAGCCTTGGTAGCTTGCTACTGCTCGGAACACGTAGGCTGGCCGGCATGTGTCCTTTTTCGTTCCTGTGTCTATCCCTTAGGGGAAATGTCACGCATTGTTCCTTTAAGTCCATGTAGCTTGCTACGACTTGGGTTCATACGTTGATGACCGACACGTTCGTTGCTGGGTCATGGATGCCTGTCTCTGTAATTTAGTGCCACTTTTGGTTTATAACTAGCCATGTCGGCCCGGGTTCTTTGTCATATGGATGCTAGCGACACTGTCATATACGTGTGCCAAAATGCGCAAACGGTCCCGGGCCAGGTAAGGTGGCACCCGTGGGGTTACCGTGCGTGAGGCCGCAAAGTGATATGACGTGTTACAGCTAGATCGGTGTGACTTAGGATCGGGGTCCTGACACCCGGAGAGGCTGACCTCTTGGACTGACAAGATTCCGGATTGGGTGTCTCAGACGAAGGTGCTAGCCCGCCAAAACCGCATCTCTGGCATGATTACCGGGGGCACCCTCCTCACAAATGTGATTCAGGTAATGCTCGTCCGCCTCGTCCTTCCCTGCCAACGCCGGGGCTCGCATTTATGGGTGTTCAATCTGGAAGGGCCCCGGCCCTTGAAGCACCTCTTCGGCACCATGCATGAAGATGTATGGAAGCATCCCTTCAAGGCCCAGAAGGGGTGGCCAACGGAGTCCAAGGACAAGGGCTTCAACACCGTGCTCAGTGTATCAAAGGTAATTAAAAATTCTGCCGAATACATACTCCGTCCATACTTCAATTATAACAGGAGTTAGAGTTTTTGCGTTATATGCAGGCTTGGACGAAAAAGGCAGAGCGGATCAAGTGTTCGGCTCCCTTGCCAGAAGATCTAGAGACGCCTCAGCTGATGGCGATGTTGGTTTTGGCGCCGTACAAAGCGCCGGAGAAGAAGACCAAGAATAAGGCCATGGAGGTCAAGAGCGACCTCCGCCCTAAGGGTCCCACAGACACAAGGTCTGGGGAAACCGGCTCCCAGCTCTCCCCCAAAGAGGAAGAGGAGGAGGAGGGAGAAGAAGATGACTCCCTAGTACAGGCAAGGGGGGGGGAATAGAGCGTCCCATGTTGACGCGGGTAAGGCGGTGCCCAGGAAGAAACTTACTCTTCCGAACAGTTCGGACTCATCGTCCGAACAGAGCTTTCGATTTCAGCCTAGGATTAAGCCCCTAGCCAAATCGTAAGTACTCGGACGACTGCTGCTTATGTTCGGTTAAATTAATTTTCAGTATATAAACAATGTCATTTTGCCTTTATATAGTCCTCCACACGACTTCACGGGGTTTCACTGTCATCGAGGAATTCTCTGGCACCGGAGATGGTCGAGAGCGATACGCGTCCATGGTGTTCGTCGCCCATCTAGGGGGATGCCTAGGTGTCTTCTCTGCAAGCTCCCCCTGCTCCAGCAGGTGGGGGTGAGGCGGACGAAAGGGAGCCCGAGGTCAATCCTTTGGCAGCTGTCAACCAAGGGGGAGCGATCCCCATGGTGATCGAAGACGGGGGGCCCAAGAGATCTGGGGCCCCGCCAAACACTGTTCCGGATCCCAATGGAGCTCTGGAATCAGGAAATCAGCCCCCTGTGATGGGGGAGGGAGCAACTGCTCCAACGGCGCCTGCCGTTAATCTGGAGGCGCCGAACACTCTGGAGGGAGCACTGCAAAGTGCTTCCATCGCAGAGGAACACCGCACTCTCATGAGTGCGGTTATGGAGAAGATTTAGTCTGTTAAAGGCAGACTAAATGTAGCCTTCAACAGCCTATTGACAGGCTTTGAGGTATGCGATGTAATGTTGTTAAAAAGAACTTTTTATTTATGTATATATATACATAGACAGTAGCCCCTGATGCTTTGTTTTGATTCTGAACAGAATCGGACGAAGTATATATATGATAGAGCTGAACTATGAACTTTGTAATTGAACATGCTTCTCTAATAGTGGTGTCTGTCCTAGCCGCAGAGGTGTCCGAGTTAAATCGGAAGCTTAAACTAGCTGACGAAGAGCTCGACCACGTCTACAAGCATTTTGATGAAACGCAAGGTATGCGGATTTTGAAGAAATTGCATTTTAACATACTATATGTGTGACAAAGCTTATTTATGTTATATGATTTGTGTAACAGCTGATGCAGCTTCGGTCGAGGCCCTTAAGGGTGAGCTTGACAGGGCGAAGGAAGAAGCCAAGGCGAGTAAGGAAGCCGCTGATAACGCGGCTGCCGACCTGGAGGCCGAGAAGGCCATGCGTCAACAACACGAGTCTCGGGTGACCGAAGTCGATGTCGAGCTGCAGGATGCCATTCGCAAATGCGAGGCATTGGAGCAGACCACTTTGGAACAAGCATCCGAATTCACTACTACAGTTAATGCTGCCAAGGAGGCGCGGAGTGTTGGGCAGTGCTCATGAAGAGATAAAGCAAGTGCGTCAAATAGAAGCTGGTAAGACTTTTCTCTTGCAAAGCATCTTCCGAGGTCAGAGGTATCTTGGGCTGACACGATTGTGGAGTTCTCTAGGCGTGTTTGCAGATCTCCTGAGGTGCATTGCCGACACCACCCAATACTTCCGAGCCTAGGAGGGGAACAATAGGCAGAAGCTATTCTGGTCGCAGTTTCTTGCGCCAAATCATCCGGTGCCCCTCAATGACGAAATGAAGCAGTTGGTCAAGCTGCATAACATTCCTGGTATGGCCATGAAGGACTTGATAGTCCGGCTATGGCCCGCTGATCCATTCCAAGTAGCTACGTTGGATTGGTGAAAAAGCTCGTCGACGCGAGTCCGCGGGTCGACGCTATTAAGTGTTTGGCCTGCATACAGTGTGCTCGGATGGCCTTTTCCCGTGCGAAGGTGCATTCGGCGAAGAAGATGGCCACGGAGATAGCAACTGCTAGCCCGCAAGAGGGCAAGGCTCACCGCAAGCTAGAAAGGTACTTTGGCGACGTCCTAGAAGGAGCCCGCTTTGTAGAGGGCCAATGGTTGAAGGATATTACCTTTGAATAATTGCATTCGGATTGTAAGGACTAAGCCTATGTGCCGATATATATAATTTTTGCGCTCCTATATTATAAGCGACTTTTTTCTCTTGTGTGGTTGTTTATTTAAATTTGAAAGTTTCCAGTCGTCGGCTTCAGACCCCATGTAAATATTACAGGGGTGTTCGGTAACGCGCATGAACACTCTTTATCCAACGTCTTGCTCCATATAGGAGGTGTATGTAGAGCGAACCAGGCAATCAGACTATGCGGCTTGATTGCTTTCATTTACCCATAGGAGCTTGACTAGTGGGGCTAAGTACTAGCCCCTGGTGCGTGTAGGGCTTCCGAGCTATGGTGCCTATTTTACGCGGCTAGGCGAAGGCCAGCCCCTTGTATAACATGGAGTAGATATCTATTGATCGTAGTATGAAACTAGGTCACCGAATCGCTTGACCGGCTCTCGCTTCATCATGAAAGTCTGTTTTTGGCTTTCTCTACTGAGGTACTTGACAGGACGAACCAGAAGTACAACCGAAGTAGTTCTCCCTTTACTACCTTAGCCGAAAAATGCGGAACACAAGGTGGCAAGCACAGGAGCCAGGCAACCCAATTATAGACAAAAGACATGATTCAGAGCTGATCCATATAATGCAATATCCGGGACGCCGAACAGTTCCCTATAGGTGTTCAGACTTTTTTGGAGGTGTGCCAGGCTGAATACAGCCCCTGGTATTAAGTCCATGTATTAAGGCACATGCGGTGATCTGACTTGAGGGGAGAACACAGGTGGTAAATAAAATAAACTCCAAGTGAATTGGAACCAAACTTCTTGTTTTATATCCTGTTTAATTCGGCAAGCCATGAGGTTACAGATAATGTTGATAACATCCTTGGGCATTTTACATGCAAAAAATTAAAAAATAAAAGAGAAGACAAAGGTTTACACAGAGCCTGAATCTAAAAACAAATCTCAACACGTGCCCCTGCTGCACGTCTGCGCCTATTTCTCCTTGGTAATATGTCCATGAGTAGGAGAATTATGATGGTCACCTGTAAAAAAACGATAACAGGATTCTTGAAAAGAGTGTCCTACATAGTCATAAACAATGTAGGTTCTTTTAAATGAACTTAAAAATGTATTTTAGAGTCCAAATAGGGTCAAGCTGAATTATGGACTATTTGTATGTAGCGTGCCCCCACCGCCGCCCAAGGTATTTTAAGGGCATACTTGTGTACGCGAGGTACGTGTGCTACCAACTTATGGGGCAGTCGACAGGGGCATAACTTCTAATCGAGCTCATGTTCATCAGAGTCGCCACATTGTACGGTGGACTGGACACGTTTAGTCGTGTGTGTGGTCTTGACGATTCATGAGCATTTTTGTCTAAATAAGCCGCTTTGGACCTCGGCTGCTAGAGCCGCAGTGTCTTCCTACGTACGGAGGGAGTGCTCCATATTTCCATTGACCGTGATGCTGTCGCGTGATCCAGGCATTTTGAGCTTTAAGTAGGCATAATGCGGGACTACATTAAAGCGGGTGAAGGCCGTTCTTCCGAGTAGTGCATGATAGCCACTTCAGAACAGAGCAATGTCGAAGATTAACTCTTCGCTTCAAAAGTTATCAGGAGAGCTGAATACAAATTTCAAAGTTAATGAGCCCGTGCAGCGGGCTTCTACACCTGGTATCACTCATTTAAAGGTAGTGCTGTTGGGCTTAATTCTTGACGGGTCTATCCCCATATCGCGGACAATGTCTTGGTATATCAGATTAAGACTGCTGCCGCCATCCATTAGGACTCGAGTAAGATGGTATCCGTCGATTATAGGATCGAGCACTAAGGCCGCCTAACCTCCATGACGGATACTGGTTGGATGATCCATACGATCAAAGGTGATTGAACAAGCTGACCATGGGTTGAATTTGGGGGTGACAGGCTCGACGGCGAAGATGTCCCTGAGTGCGCGCTTGCACTCCCTCTTGGGGATATGGGTGACGTAGATCATGTTCACGGTTTTTACCTCCGATGGAAATTTATTCTGTCCCCCCTCCCGTGTTCGGTTGGCGAGGTTCATCCTCGTCTTTGCTTTGAGGACATTTCCCCTTGTATTCGACATTTACCTTGCCGGCCTTCTTAAAGACCCAACAATTTTGGTTGCCATGATTTACAGGTTTATCAGGGGTGACATGGATCTGGCAAGGCATGTCTAGTATTTTGCCCAAGCTTGATGGACTATCTCTGTTGCCTTTTAATGGCTTCTTCCGTTGACCGACCTGGAGCCACTGAATCTGGCATTTACTGTCGTGTCGTCCGTGCTTCCAATATTGCTTCGACGCTTGTTTTTATTGCGCCGTGGCTTGCCATTGCAATCCCTGACTTAAGAGGTGCCAGGGTCGCTGGTGTTGTTGCTGCTACGAGCCAGCCAGCTGTCCTCGCCCACGCCAAAGCGGGTCATGAGTGTTGTTAGGGCTGCCATTGTTCTCGGTTTCTCTTGGCCGGGGTGTCTAGCCAGCCATTCATCCCAGACACTGTGTTTGAATGCCACTAAGGCTTCGGTGTCCGGACACTCGACAATTTGGTTCTTTTTAGTTATGAACCGATTCCAAAGCTTGCGGGCTGACTCCTCGGGTTGCTGGATTATATGACTTAGATCATCAGCATCCGGGGGCCGGACATAGGTCCCGTGAAAGTTCGCCCGAAATTCATCCTCAAGTTCTTCCCAACTTCCAATGGAGTTCTCTGGGAGGTTGCTTAACCAGTGCCGAGATGGTCCTTTCAGCTTGAGATGTAAGTATTTGATAGCATGGAGATCATCTCCACGAGCCATGTGGATGTGAAGAATAAAGTCTTCTATCCATACAGCGGGGTCCGTTGTTCCATCGTATGCCTCGATTTTACGGGTTTAAACCCTTCTGGAAATTGTGATCCATAAACACATTACTAAAGCACAGAGGGTGTGCGGAACCCCTGTATTTTGCGATATCGAGGCGCAGTTCGGACGATCTTGGAGTTCGGTGTTAGCTCCGAACTAGATTCTGACCGTCATGTTTGGCTTGATAGCCGTCGTCTCGTGTCTGGGCACGTTCCCTTGATCCGTAGATTGATCTGGCCTAGCCAGCCTTTTTATTTAGGTCCTGACACAGATCGTACTTGTGGCCCTGAGCCGCATTATCCTTTCCTTTACGGTGAGGAGGTGCGGGTTTATGTACGACGTTGCTGGTAGCTTTCTCCCGTGCATGGGGTGGTTGGTCCAGTTGATTGGACTGATCATACTTCGGCGGAATTACCACAAGTGCCTCATGGTCGAATTGGGGCAGCGGCTTGCACTTGGGATAGCTCTTTGTCTGGCGCTCATGGCCATATCTTTCTTTAGCGTCTAGAACTTCATTCCATCTGTCGTTGAGTGTATCATCTTTGGCACTAAGCCGTCGCTACTACTTCTTCAGGCTCCTTGCCATGGGAATGAGTTGTTGTTGAAAACATTTTTGTTCGAGCGGTTCTTCAGGGACGATGAAATTGTCATCTTCCAGGCTGACGTCCTCTTTGGGGACATGTTGATAACTGCTGTCTTCGGCTTCGCTGTGATCGGCCAGAAGTTCGGGACGGTGTTCACCATCTTCCCACTCGTCCTGCTCCATCGCTGGCTCAGCGAGGTCATCCGCTTACTCAGGATCGTCATCATCTTCGGTGATGGTGTTACTCTCTTTTCCTTAACGGGATCGAGATCGACACTTGTGACGCCGGCGTTTGGGAGGTTCATCGACAGGCTTATCCTGTTCTGGATTGGTATCGCCATCGCCTTCCTTCTCGTTGGGTTTGTCCACCATGTATACATCGTATGTAGAAGTAGCCGTCCATCGCCTAGTTGTGAGCGGGTTTGCACTTAGATCAGCTTCAGCATCGTGGTCCATCCCATCCTTGTCTTTGGAAGCGTAATCTAATAGATCGGTTAAATCCTCCACCTTGGCTAGCAATTGGGTGGTGGGTGCGAAGCCAAATTCCCTATCATCAGCCCCCATTTCATACTGGGCATTGTTCGGCTGGGAATTATATGCTAGGGAGAGAGATTTTAGTAAGTACAGCGCTTCGTCTAAGGGCGATTGCCAGACATGCGTTCGGCCATCTATGGGGCTGAGTTTGGTGACAACCGCTTGATTGAGCCCAAACGACGCAGATCCCAAAAGTTCGGAACTCGTAATCGGAGATGAGTCCGGAGTTCTGGTGGCGGAGGGAAACCTGCTCATGGCTTGGTCTGTGTGCGGCTTAAGCTCCACTGAGTCGGTGGTCTCAGTGGCAGGGTTGATCCTCCCGTCCTCGCATGAAGCGATCTATTCTGGATCTAAGGCCAGAGATGCTGCAGGTGTTGTCCCCTGGACGGGGTCTGATGACAGAACCAAGTTGTGTTCATCGTGGTGGCAGGGAGCAGCTGCCATGGGTGCGAATCCATCAAAGATCAAATCTCCGTGGACACCAGCAATGTAGTTTAGGCTTCCAAATCTAATCTGATGACCAGGGGCGTAGTTGTCAACCTGCTCGTGGTGGCCTTCCGTGTTGGCATGAAGCACGAACCCGCCGAACACAAAAAGCTGGCCGGGGAGAAAAATTTCCTCGGCGGTGGCGCTGTCGTTGACAATGAAGCGAGCCATTAATCTTTCAGTCAATGACACAGTGGATCTCTCAATGAAAGCTCAAATGTCGGTGTCAAAACAGGCAGATCTCAGGTAGGGGGTCCCGAACAATGCGTCTGAGGATTTATGGTAATAGGAGACTGGGACATGATGTTTTTACGTAGGTTCAAGCCCTCTCGATCGAGGTAATACCCTACTTCCTGCCTGATTCATCTTGACAAATATGGGGTTACCAGAATTGATCTACGTCGAGATCGTAATGGCTAAGCCCTAAAAGTCTAGCCTATGTGATTGCTATGATTCTTCTCTCTCTATGAACTAGACCCTCCAGTTTATATATACACTAGAGGGGCCTAGGGTTGTACATGGCCATCTTGCAGAGAAGGAAAGTATGACACCCAGACTCTAAACTTCCTATTTTATACATATGGGAGTCCTATCTGGATATGGGAGATAGTCGTCCACCCGAGGACCCCTTAATCCAGGACTCCCTAAGTGCCCACCTGGTGGGCCCCATCTAGTACTTATTTTCTACAATAATCCTCAAATAATCCATAAAAAATCTCTGTGAAGTTTCATCTTGTTTGGAGTTGTGCAGAATAGGTGGCCTGACGTAGCTTTTTCAGGTCCAGATTTCCAGCTGCCAGAATTCTCCCTCTTGGTGCATACCTTGCAAATTATGAGAGAAAAGGCATTAGAACTACTCCAAAAAGCATTATTATGCATAAAAACATCATAAATAATAGTCAGAAAACATGATGCAAAATGGACCTATCAACTTGCCCAAGCTTAGACCTCACTTGTCCTCAAGCGAAAACCAAAATCAGAAAACATGTCCACATGCTTTGAGAGAGAGGTGTCGATAAAAAAATACGAACATAGAAGCATCGTGTAAATTTTTATAATAGAAACAAATTTAAACATAAGACTTTTATCATAAAACCTTTATCATAGACTTCTGATGAATATGTAACAGTTCATCACACAATCGAAGTATAAAGCATAAACTCTATTAGAAACTAAAATAATATGTCCTCAGTCAACTTTGCCACTACAATTCATCGTCTTTTCTGGAAGGGTCACGTATTGGAGCGTTTAGGCAAGTCCACATACTCAACCATCATATAGTCTTCTATGATTGCTAACAATCATAGCATACACATGGGCAAAACGTTTCAATCGGACACATAGAAAGTTAGGGGCTTATAGTTTTGCATCCCAACGTATTCAACTCAAGGGTGATGTCAACAATAATAACTCACGCCACCCATATTCAACTCGACATATGTGAGTAGATCTTTCCTGACCACATGATGCTTGCCAAAGGATAAAATAAAAAGGAATAGAGAGAAAACTTGGTCTCTTTGCA
The DNA here is from genome assembly GCA_902687465.1 of Secale cereale. NCBI lineage: Eukaryota > Viridiplantae > Streptophyta > Magnoliopsida > Poales > Poaceae > Secale > Secale cereale. The sequence continues at coordinate 337,911,966 of LR738710.1, read as the reverse complement.
TAAAAGTAAATACATAAAAGTAAATGATTGGGCCTTCCTAGAGGGAAGCAGAGGTTGCCATGCGCTTATTTGTTTGTATGCTCAACCCCTTAGTGCAAAAGAATGTCATGTTGCATTGCCCCTTGTGATAGCAACCTTTACTATGCAGTATATCACTTTTATTCTCCACCATCACAAGTTCGTGCAACGCTCAATTTTCTCATACACTAAATGATCTGACATATTTAGAAGCAATTTTTATTCCCTTTTTTTGCACCGATGACAAGTTACTTGACGGATCATAATCAATCCATAGGTAGGTATGGTGGACTCTTCAAAAAGATTTGTATTTATTGGTTTTTGGATGCAAAGTAGTATCTCTACTTAGTGCGGAATTTTTGGCTAGAAAATATATTGTGCAAGCACCACATGTTAAAGGATATATGACAATATGACTTCTATGTGAATATGAACAAACATAAATCATTAAGTTGTCTTCCTTGTCCAACGTCAACAATTTTGGCATATAATATTTTGATGGGGGCTCATAATCACAAAAGATTTCTAGGATAGTATATTTATATGTGAATCTTCTCTTCCCTTATTAATTCTTTCATGAGTAGCATCATTGACTGATGCTATGTTTGTCAATCTCTAATAATTTTTTCTACTTATACTTGTCCTTATGTGGTGTCATCACCTACCATAAGATTAGCATATGATCTTCTTAATTTATTTCCTTACTTTTATTGCAACAAGAACGTAAAGACAGCAAAAACTCAAACTAAACTTTATTATATATCTCGCACACGATTACAAGGATATATCACTAAGCAAACTCTCGAAAAGAAAGGATCGAACTAATTTTTTATTCATTATAAAGCAAAAGATCGAACTAAAATAAGTAAAGGTAAAAGGATAGTGGGGATGATATGATAATGGGCACCTCCCCCAAGCTTGGCGGAAGCCTAGGCGAGTGCCCATACCCGATACTCAATTTTATTTTGGTGGTGAAGAAGATGGTGGTTGTGATGAAGTAGTATTCTCCAAAATAACCATGACTAGATCCTTCAAACCTTGAATCTCCCGAAGGGCCTGATGAAGTAACTCGCTGTTTTTCTTCACCTCAGCCATTATGTGTTTACACTAATAGGAAAAGGGCTGCTAGTGGCGCACCTATTTTCGCTACTAATGGCGAACTATAGGTGCGCCACTAGCACCACCCCATTAGATCTTTTTACTAATGGTGGACCACTGGTGCGTCATTAGTATCTGGTATACTAATGGCCCACCACAGGTGCGCCATAAGTAAAAAAATTCAATTTTTTTTAAAAAAAATTCAGAATTTTTTTTAAATTTTTTTTCGTTTTTTTCTTAATCTCAGGTCACTATGGCTTAATCTCGGGTCAATATGCTTAATCTAAAATCAAATCGCACTTTGTGGTCAAACTTCCCGAAAGGTCACCCATCATCACACTACTCCAGCCCGAGCACGCTTAACTTCGCAGTTCTATCCAACCCCAGCACCAGCTCACTTCACACGCACTCGTTGATATATCTATCATATCAATCCTATTAAACCTTCTTGATGTCTAGGACTTTGTTCATGTTCATGAGTATGACGAAATTATGAAAAAATATTTCAAACTTCCCAGTCATATTACGTATCATATTTTGAAAAAAATCGATTTTTTTTCGAAACCAATTTTTTTCTCTTACTAGTGGCGCACCTAGCAAACGGTGCGCCACTAGTGAGTTTGAATTTTTTTTTCCATTTTTCCCTCTAGATCTTAAAAGCCCCGTAACTTTTCCTGTTAGGTTTTTGGGGATTTTGAAAAAAATTAACGGGTTCGGATGTAACTTTTCGAGTAGATGATTTTTCATATAAAAAACTTTTTAATCCGAGTTCGTATGCAAAATTTATGCCCATTTTACAAATTCCAGAGATATTTTGCAAATAAAGTCAAAATTCATATTTGTAAATTTTCCCAACAAGTAGACCACATATCACATGGGAAACTTATTTTCTTTTTTTTTACATTTCCATCATTTTCTTTAAATTTTTTTAAACGGAAAAGGCGGTCCACAGGGGGGTGCATTCGGTGGAATTTTTGGGCCAAATTAGTAATGGTGCATCGTGGGAGTGGTGCGCCATTACTAGTTGATCATAACTAGTAATGGTGCACCACACACACGGTGCGCCATTACTAGTTTAGAAAAAAAATAAAAAAAATTGAAACAAAATTTTAGAAAAATTACTAGTTATGATCAACACTACTGGTTGGAATAGCTTCTACCCATTAGTAACATAATCAGCAACAACCAAAATATGTGTATACACATTAGAGGAAGGAAAAGGTCCCATGTAATAAAATCCCCAAACATCAAATGGTTCAACAGCAAGTGAATAATTCATAGGCATTTCTTGATGCTTACCGATATTACCTATTCTCTGACATTCATCACAAGATAAGACAAACTTACGAGCATCCTTGAATAGAGTAGGCCAATAAAATCCAGATTGCAATACCTTGTGAGCTGTTATATCTCCAGCATGATGCTCTCCATATGCTTCGGAGTTACATTACGGAAGGATTTCTCCCTGTTCATGCTTAGGTACACAATGGCTAATAATACCATCTACTCCTTCTTTATAAAGATGTGGGTCATCCCAAAAGTAGTGTCCTAAATCATAAAAGAAGTTTTTCTTTTGTTGGTATGTAAAGATAGGTGGTAAATATTTAGCAACAATGTAATAATCATAGTCAGCATACCAAGGAGTATTATGAGCAACATTTATTGTAGCTAACTGCTCATCAGGAAAACTATCATCAATAGGTAGTGGGTCATAAAGCACATTTTCAAGCCTAGACAAGTTATCAGTTACGGGGTTCTCAACTCCTTATCTATCAGTGATGTGCAAATCAAATTCTTGTAGCAGGAGAACCCATCGAATAAGTCCAGGTTTAGCATTTTTCTTTTCCATAAGATAATTAATAGCAGCTTGGTCAGTGTGAACAATTACTCTTGAATCAACAATGTAAGATCTAAACTTGTCACAAGCAAACACCACTGCTAGGAATTCTTTTTCAGTAGCAACATTCTTTTGAGCACTTTCTAGAGTTTTACTAGCATAATGAATAACATTCAGTTTCTTATCAACTCTTTGTCCTAAAACAGCACCAACAACATAATCACTAGCATCACAAATAATTTCAAAAGGCAAGTTCCAATCAGGTGGTTGAGAGATAGGTGCATAAATTAAGGCTTTCTTGAGTGTTTCAAAGGCTTCTGAACAATCATCATCAATAACAAAAGGGACATCCTTTTGCAAAAGTTTTGTAAAAGGCCTAGAAATTTCAGAAAAGTCTTTGATAAATCTCCTATCGAAACCAACATGACCTAGGAAACTACGAATAACTTTGATATCCTTAGGACATGGAATTTTCTCAATTGCATCAACCTTAGCTTTGTCCACTTCAATACCTTTTTCAAAAATCCTATGGCCCAAGACAATACCCTCATTAACCATAAAGTGGCACTTCTCCCAATTGAATACAAGATTCGTTTGTTCACATGTCTGCAAAACTCAATCAATATTTCTTAAACAATCATGAAAAGACTTCCCATAAAAATAGAAGTCATCCATGAAAACCTCTACAATCTTTCCACAAAAGTCAGATAATATAGCAGTCATACATCTTTGATAGGTAGCAGGTGCATTGCATAAACCAAAAGGCATACGTTTATAAGCATAAGTTCCACAGGGACAAGTGAAAGTTGTCTTTTCTTGATTAGGTTGAGAAACAGGTATTTGCGAAAAACCAGAGTATCCATCAAGGAAGCAAAGTGTGTGTGCTTAGATAATCTTTGTAGCATTTGATCAAAAAAAGGCAGATGGTAAAGATCTTTTCTACTTGCTTTATTTAATTTTCTAAAATCAATTACCATTCTGTACCCTATAACAATTCTTTGTGGAACAAGTTCATTCTTATCATTAGGAACAACATTAATACCTCCCTTCTTAGGAACACAATAAACATGACTAACCCATCTACTATCAGCTATATCATAGATTATACCTCCTTCCAGAAGTTTTAATATTTCCGTTCTTAGCACTTCTTTCATCTTCGGATTTAACCGACGTTGCTGATCAACAATGGGTTTAGCATCAGGTTCCATATTGATCTTGTGCTGACATAGAGTGGGACTAATGCATTTAAATCATCAAGAGTATATCCAATAGCAGCTTGGTGCTTTCTTAGAACTTTCAATAATCTATGTTCTTCATGTTCTAAAAGGTTAGCACTAATAATAATAGGATATATCTCTTTTCATCAAGATAAGCATATTTCAAAGTGTCTGCATTTGTGTTAATTCAAACAAAGGATCACCTTGTCGGGGGAAACTGTCCTCCCACGAGCACCTATGGGACCGGAGCCCCTTCTACGTTGCGGTAAGGGAGCGGAGGGAGCATGGAGAGCAGATCGAAGAGCGCACGCGGGTAGTTTTACCCAGGTTCGGGCCGCGCGGACGCGTAAAACCCTACTCCTGCCTTAGGTTGTATTGAGTTCTTGAGCTTGGGAGCTTAAAGAGCTACAGTACTAGCTACACCGAGCGAGAGAGTTGTCTAGGTTTAGAACCTGGGTCCCCCTCTACGTTGTGCATGGGCCTCCTTTTATAGCTCAAGGGGTCACCGACAGGTGTCAACGTAGAGGAGGGTAAAAGTGTAATTTTGGTGGTGGTTGCAATTGTGCGTGAACACTATATGAACAGTGATCTTCACCTAGCCTTGACAGTGGGGGACAAGGTCATTAAATGCCCGTCGCCGTCGACCCCAAAAGCGTCCGCCCATGCTTCTCCGTTCGCCACGGCGGTAGCCTTGTCACCGTGGCTTGCCACCATGTGCCCCAAGCTGCACAGCCATCTGCCACGTGCCCCTGGAAGGGCCCCAGGGCGACGCGTGGGCCGATGAGCTGGAGCGCGGGCACACAGCGTAGGTTTCCCCGGCAAGCACCTTGTCGGGGTAGTGATCTTGCCGGGCCCGGAAGCTTGTCGCTCTCCGGGTCCTGCTGGGGCGCATGACGCGCCGAGGCACCTCTTGAGGTAAGTGTTCCTTGGCCTCCCTGGCAAGCTCCTCTTGCTAGGGTCTTGTGCTAAAGTGACAACCTTGAGCGTGGTGCGGCCTTCCCGGCAAGCTCCTCTTGCCGGGGCCTTGATCTTCTGTCTTGTATACTTTGTTTTTGAATGGCTTCATAGGGACAGGAAAGGTTCTTGGCGAGCACGTGGTAAGCCCAGCCGCGGGAAGCTGATACTGCCCGTGCACAAGTTGGGGTACTAAGGTACCCCTATCTTCGTACACCGACACGTCGTGGGAGAGATCGTGGCCTGTTTCTTTAATGGGAAATGCGGAACGTCCCCCGCTTCCCCCTTAAAAGCAGAGAAAGCAGGGGCATTTCCCCTCCACCGTCTTCATTGCGCCTTGATTCTCCAGAAAACTCCGCCGCTTCTTGCCTCCGCCCTTCCTCCACCGTCTTCTGTATCCGCGGCGCCGTCGACCTCCTCGCCTCTTTCCTCACCGCCCCCGCCATGGCTCCGAAGAGCGACAAGGCCAAGAGCGACAAGGCCAAGAAGGAGAAGTCCGAGCAGGTGGCGAAGCTGGCCGCCCTGCGGAAGAAGTGCGTGGTCTTCGCGCCGAGGCTTGGCGCGAGGGAGCTGCGGAACAAATACTATTTGTTCTGGGCGAGGGAGACCAAAGCTCATCCCCGCACCAGAGCCTTCCCCGCCATCGCCAAAGACATGTTCCCCGGCGGGTACTTTTTCTTTGCCGTGTTCTTCCACTGTGGTCTGTGCCCTCCGTTCTCGGAGTTCTTTTGCGATGTAATGAACACATACGGCCTCCACCTTCTAGATTTCACCCCCAACGCCATCCTTACGATGGCCGTTTTCGTACATCTGTGCGAAAACTATGTTGGGGTTCATCCAAGCGTAGCTCTTTTCCGCCACTTTTTCATGCCTAGAGTAGAGTCAGGTGCCCCCCTCTCCGGCGGCATCTCCTGGATCTTCAGGCTGAACAAGAAAGACTCGTACCTGAGGGGAGAGCTTCGCGGGAAGTGGGAGGAGTGGAGAGCCGATTGGTGTTGGGTGCTGGAAGATAACCCTGAGCCCTTTACTGCACCGCGCACGGCTGCCATAGTGCGCGGTAGGGATTGGAGTGAATTGGCCCCGGAGGACAACAAGCTCAGTATCGCCCTCATTAGGATCATTCGTCTCCGGGTCGCCAATCTGACTATCGGAGAAGTTGGAGCAGATTTCCTCCGCCGCCGCATCGCCCCTCTACAAGAAAGGAAGAGGCCCGCCTGGGAATTTGGCAATGCGGCAGATATCATGAGGCTGCGCCTTGGATTGAATTATAACTTCACTGCCTTGGAGTTGAAGGGGATGGTTCGGGAGCTCTTCAAGCATAACCCCAACCACCCGGAGTGGTTTAGACCTTCCCGGGGAGTGGTGCCGCTGTGCAACAGCACTGCCCGCGATTCTCTACGAGCGATGATGCCCGCGTGCGACTCCCATGGCGTCGTCCCCACTTGGATAGAGCCTCCACCGGACAACGTGCTAGCCTTCTTCGATAACTTGGTCGAGAAGCCCCGCAACGCCGAGGAGAACAAGGACCTTACCCGGGCTACTACGGAGCGGGATATAGCTTACATCGCCTCCAGGATGGAGGAGGCCGCCGCAGCGGCGGCGGCGGGTGACTTTGGATACACCGTGGAAGAGGCGCAGGCCGCGGACGCAGTGAGCCAAGCAGAGGAGGCGGAAATCCTCAAGCTGCTGAAGCTTGCGCCCGAGGAGTTTGCCGGGGAGCCTTCCGTGAAGTTTGCCGGGACGAGCGAAGTTGCCGGGGGGAGCGAGGCCACCGGGCACGGCGTTGAGTCCAGCGGGCCTGCCGAGGAGGAGGAGGACGCCGAAGCTGAGTAAGAGTCTAGTGGATCTCTAAATCTCGATGACGACGCCTCCTTGTCCTCAGAGAACTCCCCGCCTCCGGCAAGTCCCACGCAGCAACCGAAGAAGCGCCTCCGCAAGGCAGCCGAGACGGCGAGGCCGCAGGCGCCTCGACAGCAGCCAGCGCGCCGTGCGACGCGCGCCACCAAGACGAGCGGGGTCGTCAAGGAGGCGCCCCGTGCTCGAGCGCCAAGCGGAGGGGGGGTCTTCCCGGAGTGGAACGGGTGCTCCATCTGCCCCTCGGTCCTCGGCGACGACGGGGGCCGGGTCTTGGCAGCCCACGGCCCCGGAGACCGCCAAGCGCCCGAGGGAGCCTTCTCCTCCAGCTCCTCGCGCAGGAGCTCCCTAGGCGGAGTTTGACTTCTCCGCCCTCATCTCCGACGAAGAGGAAGAGGAGTAAGTACTTGCAATTCTTTAGTTTCTTCGATTTTGTCTTGATTTTCCTTGTTGATTCTGATCTTGTTTTTGTTTCGCTTTCAGGACCCTGACCCAGCGGATGGCGAAGAGGGCCAAGATCCCTGTGGTCGAGATTGAAGACGACTCGCCCGCCGCGGCGACGGGAGATGTGCCAGCGGCAAACTTGCCGGATCAACCTGCTGCTCCGAGGCGCAGCCCCCAGCGTAAGTCTGGTTTCCATCTTTCTGCTTGACGGGCGCGCTTGAGGTTGTTGCTTGTACTGATATTTTGTTGTCTTTTTCGTCTTGTGCAGAAGTGGAGCCGCAGCCGCAGGAGCGCTCGGAGGTCGCCCCCGACGAGCCACTTGCTCCACCCTCCCCGCCAAGGGTGAACTCCCCGGCAAGGGAAAACGCTCCGCCAAGGACGGGCACTCCGCCAAGGGCGAGTACCCCGCCAAGGGTGAGCAGCCCGACAAGGGTGAGCACCCCGCCGAGGGAGGGCGCAGGCGGCCCTCCGCCAGCTGGGGCCACTACTCCGCCGCCAAGGGAGAATTCCCTGGCGAGGGACCCTGTCGTTGAAGAAGTCCGCGAAGGTAAAGCTTGTAGCTTCTTCTTCTTGAACTTGTCTTTTTGGATATTTGCTTGACTCTTTCTTTTCTTTTTCTTCTGCTAGATCCTCCTGCACCGGAGCAGATGGAGACGGAGGTCACCGCTGAGGAGGAGGTGCACGGCGACGACGGCAATGCCACTGCTCCCGAGGGAAGGGCTGGAGCCGACGAGCCTGCCGCTGAAGAGACAGCCCCGACCGCAGATGTCGCGGCTGGGGAAGAGGCCGACGACCGCACTGCTGGCCCGGAGGCTGCAGGAGCGTCGGACGCTGCACCGGCCGCTGACCCCTCCGCCTCCGTGGAGCGGTCGGGTGTCTACTTGGAGGCCGCCAACGGGGTCTTTATTCAAGTCCTGTGGGCGTGCTCGTCTCGAGCACCCGTGGAGGGAGAGACCTTTGACGGAGAGTTCCTCGCCTCCGCTGGGTTGAAGGTTGTTGAAGCGCCCGGCGGTAGCGACGAGCCCGAAGAGGAGAAGCTCCTTCGTCGGCTCCTGGCCTTGTACCGGGCCAGGCAGGCGAAGTTGGAGTCTCGGGAGGCTCTTGCCGCCAAGGCTGGAGCTGATCTGGAGAAGCGCGCTGCGGAGCTCCGCGCCGACAACCAGGCGGCCCTCCGCAACTTGGCGGAGGAGCGCGAAGAGCTTGCCGGGGCGCAGCAAGCCTTCCTCCTTGAGAAAGCTGAGGCCGAGGAGCAGCAGCGGCTGGCCGCCGAGGAGCTGTCCCGGCGAGAAGGAGTACTCAACCAGCGGAAGGTCGACCTCGATGCCCACGAGGACGACCTCGCCGCCCAGGAGCAGGCCATTGGCGGGGCTCTGAAGGAGGCGAGGAGCGCTGCAGCCGCCGCAAAGACCGCCAAGAAAGATCTGGAAGCCAAGGTGGAGCAGCTGGAGTTGTACCTGAAGGCGAGCGAGGACAGAGTCACCGCGCTCAATGTGGAGCGGGAGAAAGATGCCCACACCAACTCTGAGCTGCAGGTACGTCTCTCCAAGAAAGGCGACGAGCTCACTGCCGCCAAGGATTCCATTGCTGACTTAGAGTTGAAGGTCTCCACTCTTACTGATTCGCTCGACGCCGCCCGGGACCGCGAGATGAAGCTGAAGGACGAACTCCGCAAGGAACGGGGCCTGGTGGAGAGCGCCGCCGTCTCGGCGAACCAGTTCATGTGGGCAGTGGAGCAGTGGACTGATGAGCTGGTCACCTCCGCTGCCAATATTGACAAGGAGATGATGGCGCTGAGGGCGGAGCACCTCGTGTACTCTCCGGACGAGAACCTCCCCCACAGCGCCAAGTTGAGCCTCTTCTTCAGGGGAATCGCGCCGGCACTTGCGCGGCTGCGGGAGAGGATCCCCGTGCAGCTGGCCGACAAGGCGCGTCGACTCTGCATGGGTACCCTGGAGCAGGTCTTGTCGAAGATCGTCTACCGCAACCCCGACATCAACCTCGTCAACGTCCTCCGCACCTTGCCGCCCGAAGCTGATCTGGAGGCGTTGAAGGCGCAGGTTGTCCACATCGTTGCCAAGGTGGGCAAGATCACGAGGCGTGAAGGCGACCGCGTGGACTAGATTCCTTTGCTTCTTCTTACTTTGCTGCTGCCAATTAAGTCATAGGCATTAGTTGATTAGAACAGCGGCAAGCTATCTTTGTAATATACAATCTTATTTTGAACAATCTATGCAGTGTTATCTCCCTTGCTTTTAGTCCTTCACTTTGTATGCTTTTTACCCTACGCTTTTCGGGAACTTGCCGGCAAGGGGCCCTTGCCGCGAGCGCTGAGTGCTGGACTCTTAGCAGCCTGCTGGCAAAGACCTCGTCGGCAAGTAACCTTGCCGCAGCTAGTCGCGTCACACTTAGACTGCTGAGCGAACTCGAAAACGAAGTAAGGGCGCGACACTTGTCGCAGCTCACTTAAGCCGTTGAGCGTGCTCGAAACAGAGTAAGGGCGCGGCTAGCCAAGGGTAGGTTCCTCCGCGCACAGGTTTTCCGTACAAAGTGTGGTTGTTCAAGGAAGACAACTAAGAATTTTAAAAATTTGAATGCTCAAACTTTGGCAACTTAGCTTTCATAGATTGTTTGCTCCCGACAAGTCTTCTCTTTCTTGAATAGCACTTGGTTCATCCTCCATCTCCTTCCCCCCCGGCAAACTTGTGCGCGAGGAATATTCCTTCTGCTTAAGAGGGAAAGAAAAAGAGGAGGAAAAACAAGTATAGGGCCTCATGGCTTGCTAGCGCTTACCGGGGATGTGCGTTGCCCAATGTGCCAAACAATGCATGCAAATAACAGAGAAAAGCATGGAAATGACAAATAGTGCGAAGCACAAAAACTTTACTGATGCACGGGATCTGCGCCCGGCTTTGTACAAAGGTTTACATGCAACAGCGGCAAGACTTGTACAAAAGGTGGTTGCCGGAGCGGATCACGGCAACCGCGCCTTATGGGTGAAACTTGCGAAGATGCTCTATGTTCCAGGAGTCGCTCACCGGTAAGCCTTCTTCGGTCTCAAGGCGGACAGCTCCGGGCCTTGTGACTTGTCTCACCCGATAAGGGCCTTCCCACTTCGGCGTCAACTTGTTGGAATTCTTGGTGGACTGAACACGCCGAAGAACAAGGTCGCCTTCCTCGAGACTCCTGGCCTTGACCTTGCGGCTATGATAGCGACGCAAGGCTTGCTGGTATCGAGCAGCTCGTACAGCAGCCTGGAGACGTTCCTCCTCAAGGAGCAATGCATCATCTTGTCGCCGTTGCTCTTGCTCGAGCTCATCATAAGAGAGTACTCGAGGAGAACCGTATACGAGTTCCGTGGGGAGAACTGCCTCTGCTCCGTAGACAAGAGCAAAGGGTGTCTGTCCAGTGGCTCGATTTGGTGTCGTCCTGCTTGACCAAAGAGCCGCCGGCAACTCCTCTATCCAGTTTCTTCCGCACTTGCGCAGCCTGTCGAAGGTTCTTGTCTTGAGCTCGCGCAGCACTTCAGCATTGGCCCTCTCCGCTTGACCATTGCTTCTCGGGTGAGCAACAGAAGTGAAGCAGACCTTGGCGCCAAGGTCTTGGACGTACTACATGAAGGTGCGACTTGTAAACTGTGTGTCGTTGTCGGTGATGATCCTGTTAGGGATTCCGAAACAGCAAACAATCGCTCTGAAGAACCTGACTGTTGACTGTGCTGTCACCTTTCTCACTGGTTCCACTTCTGGCCACTTTGTGAACTTGTCGATCGCTATGTACAAGTACTCAAAGCCCCCGACAGCGCGGGGAAAGGGGCCGAGGATATCGAGCCCCCAGACCGAGAAGGGCCAGGACAAAGGAATCGTCTGGAGAGCTTGAGCTGGCTGGTGAATTTGCTTGGCATGGAACTGGCATGCTTCACACTTGGTTACTTGTGCAGTTGCATCCTGGAGGGCTTCTGGCCAGAAGAACCCTTGCCGGAACGCCATCCCGGCAAGTGCCCTTGCGCCAATGTGGTGGCCACATATGCCTCCATGTATCTCTGCCAACAGCTTCTGTCCATCTTCTCTGGAAATGCACTTCAACCTGACACCATTGAGTCTTCTTCTGTATAGCTCATTGTCAATGAACTGGTACATACTTGACTGCCTGGTTATTTTCTCTATCTCTTCTGGGTCGTCGGGAAGTTCTCCAGTTTGCAGAAAACTAACGATTTGCTGTGCCATGCTGGAGCCTGAGGCTCAACAACAAGGACTAAAGGCTCGAGGGCTGCTGCGGGAACCTCAGCTTCTACGGCAAGAACCTGCGGCTCTGCCGGAGCTAATGGTCCCCCGGCAAGCCTGCCGGTGCAAGGCTTGTCGGGAACGCCTGCTTCAACTGTACAGACCCTTGGATCTGCAGGAGCAAACCGTTCCTCAGCATCTTGGCTGTTGATCTTGGGGACCTTGGCGGCGGCTTCTGGAAGATCCGCCGGCAAGTAGTCGCCGGAGACCAACTTTCTCTTCTTGTTTTTCCCAACTGATGGTGTAACGGATGGCTGAGTTAACTTGAGTAGGAAGGTCCCTGGTTCCACAGGTAACTTCATTGCAGCACACTTTGAGAGGCCATCTGCAATATCATTCTGAACCCTTGGGACGTGCTCCATTTGCAGACCTTCAAAGTGTTCTTCGAGTTTCCTCACTTCATCAACATAAGCTTCCATCAAAGGGCTCTGGTAGCTCTTATTTACTTGTCGGACCACCAACTGTGAATCTCCCCGCACAATCAACTTCTTGATCCCTAGCTCGGCTGCAATTCTGAGGCCGGCAAGCAAACCTTCATACTCAGCAGTATTGTTTGTCGCCTGTTCTTTGGGAAAGTGCATCTGGATAACATACTTGAGGTGCTCTCCGGTGGGCGCTATGAGTACCACGCCGGCACCGGCGCCTTGCAGCGAGAAAGCACCATCAAAGTACATCATCCATTCGTTGCTCGCTTCTTGGACGGGGACGCTTGTCTCTTGGACTTCTTCATCTGGCGTTGGGGTCCATTCTGCTATGAACTCTGCCAAAGCTCTGCTCTGTATGGTTGAAGTACTCTCAAACTTGAGACCAAAGCTTGACAGCTCCAGTGCCCACTCGACGATCCTACCTGTTGCCTCTGGATTTTGCAATATCCTCTTCAACGAAAAGCGAGTGACCACTGTTATCTCGTGTGCTTGGAAGTAATGGCGAAGCTTCCTTGAGGCCATGAGAAGGCCGAACAGCAACTTCTGCACCCCAGAATATCTTGATCTAGCCCCCTGCAAGAGGGAACTTACAAAATACACTGGGCGCTGCACCATCTTCTTTCGCACTTCTCCTTGTTCCTGCGCAGACTTGTCCTTGTCGGGGCCAGAGCTTGTTGGTGGAGCCCCCTGCTTGTCACTGGATTCGCTTGCCGGGGACGTGGGTTCCTCATCGGCCTCCCTCTCCGCTACTAACGCAGCACTAACCACTTGATTGGTTGCCGCTAGGTACAGCAGCAACTTCTCTTGTGGTTTAGGTGCGACAAGTATTGGAGTAGAGGACAGGTATCCTTTCAAGTCTTGCAGCGCTGCCTCCGCTTCCGGAGTCCATTTCATAGGGCCTGCCTTCTTCAAGATTTTGAAGAAAGGCAGGGCGCGTTCTGCAGACTTTGAAATGAACCTGCTGAGGGCAGCCACACAACCAGCAAGTCTTCTTACGTCCTTGACGCGCTTCGGGGCTTCAATCTGCTCGATGGCTTTTATCTTGTCGGGATTGGCTTCAATCCCCCTCTGGGACACAAAGAACCCGAGAAGCTTTCCGGAGGGGACTCCGAAGATGCACTTCTTGGGGTTCAGCTTGAGTTGGATCTTGCGCAGATTCTCAAAGGTTTCTTCTAAGTCTTGGATCAGGTTATCTTTGCTCTTGCTCTTAACCACTATATCATCCATGTAGGCTTCTACGTTTCTGTGGATCTGTGGCTCAAAAGCAGTGTGCACCACCCTTGCAAATGTTGAGCCTGCATTCTTCAATCCAAAGGGCATGCATATGAAGCAATATGTGCCACATGGAGTAATGAATGCAGTCTTCTCTTCATCTTCCTTGGCCATGAATATCTGGTGGTAACCTGAGTATGCATCAAGGAAGGAAAGCAGCTCACATCCAGCGGTGGAGTCAACAATCTGGTCAATACGCGGCAAGGGAAATGGATCCTTGGGACACGCTTTATTCACATCAGTGAAGTCTATACAAAGTCTCCACTTCCCGTTGGCCTTGCGCACGACAACTGGATTGGCCAACCACGTGGGATGGATCACGCCTCTAACCAGGCCTGCTGCTTCCAACTTCTTTATCTCTTCGGCGATGAATTCTTGGCGCTCCACGGCTTGCTTCCTGACCTTCTGCTTGACGGGCCGCGCGTGAGGACAAACAGCAAGCTTGTGCTCAATTACCTTCCTGGGAACGCCGGGGATGTCAGATGGTTGCCATGCAAACACATCGACATTCACCCGCAGGAAGGCAACTAGCGCGCTTTCCTATTTGTTGTCGAGCGTAGCACTAATGGTGAAGGTACCACCAGTGCCGTCCTCCTTGGCGGACACCTTCTTTGTTGCCGGTGGAGCCGCCATTCCACTCTTGCACTTGCCGGTGGAGCTCGATGGTGCGTCCTCGATGGCAGCGCAGCACTCCGAAGAGGTGCGTTTGCCGGAGTGGGCCCCAGAACTCTTGCCGGACTTGGTCTTGGTCTTCCCCCGGGAGCTTCAGCGGCAAGTGTGTTGCTTTCTGCTGCGGCTGCTGCATCCCGGTAGATCTTGTCGGCGCAAATAAGCGCGTCCTTCTTGTCGCCGGGGACAGAGATGACGCTTATCGGCCCCGGCATCTTGAGAACGTTGTAGGCATAGTGGGAAGCTGCCATGAACTTGGCGAGGGCAGGACGTCCAAGTATCCCATTGTATGGTAATGGGATATCGGCAACATCAAATGTGATCCTCTCCGTCCTGAAGTTGAGCTCCCCGCCAAAGGTCACCGGCAGTGTAATCTTTCCCTTCGGATTGCTCCTTCCCGGGTTGATCCCCTGGAACGACCCGGTTTATTCGAGCTCGCCGTCTGGGATCTGTAGCTTCTTGATCACAGCCGAGGAGATCGTTCAGGCCGGCCCCGCCGTCAACCAACATCTTGGTGACCTTGAGGTTGCGGATGGTTGGTGAGACCAACATCGGCAAGCACCCGACCGCTGTGGTGCGGTCAGGGTGGTCCTCAAGGTCAAAGATGATGGGCGTGCCGGACCACTTCAACAGCCTGCGTGACTCGACGGGCGGCTCAGCTGCGTTCACTTCTCGCACCCACTGCTTGAGCTGGTGGTGGGAAGTGTGCAGAGAGGCGCCTCCGTCGACACACAGAACCTCTGTGGCCTTTTGGAACTCCTGCTCGCTGTTGTCTCCTTCTTCCATGTCATCATCGTCGTCTTCGTCCTCATCCTTGTCGCGGCCCCGGGGAGGTCTGTCACCTTGCCGCTGCTTGGCCTTGCCGCGGCGTCCTCCCCGGCCATTGAACGGCCGCTTCTTGCTGGGTTCTCCTCCGCCTCCTTGGGCCTTCTCCTTGTCGCGACGCTCGTATTCAGCCTTCTGCTGTTCTACGAGGTACTCGACTCGTTTGCAGTTCTGAAGATCGTGGCCCTTGGTGCGGTGGATCTTGCAGTATTGCTTGTCGGAGCCGTCCTGCTTGTCGGCTGCCGCTACAGGGGCGGGCTCCTGGCCGGAACCGCCAGCCTGTGCCTTCTTGGCGGGAGCCTCCTTGCCGGACTGCTCGACAGCCAGCACCTCCTTGTTCTTCTTCTTTTTGTTGTTCCGCCGCCGGCTCTTCCTTGCCGGGGCGGCATCCTCGCTGTCGCTTCCTCCTGCGCCAGTATCCTCTCCGGGAAGTCTCCTCCCCTCTTCGGCGCGCGCGCACTTGTCAGCCAGAGCGTAGAGCTCGCTGACATCCCGAATCTTGGTCATGGCCATCTCTTCCCTCATGCGGCGGTTACGCACGTTCTGGTGGAACGCGCTGATAACCGCGGCAGGGTGGGCGTCGGGAATGTTGTGTTGCACGCGGCTAAATCTCTGGATGTACTTGCGCAGGGACTCTCCCTCCTTCTGGGCTAAGTTGTGGAGATCGCTCTCCTGGCCGTGGGGTTTGTGGCCGCCCGTGAAGGCGCCAACAAACTGGTGGCACAGATCCGCCCACGAAGAAATGGAGTTCTCCGGCAAGTGCATAAGCCAAGACCGGACGTTTGGCTTAAGCACTAGCGGGAAGTAGTTGTCTAGTATCTTCTCGTCGCATCCCCCGGCAGCCTGCACTGCTATAGTGTAGATGCTGAGGAACTCCGAGGGGTGCGTCTTGCCATCGTACTTCTCGGGTACATCGGGCTTGAAATTCTTCATGCTGGGCCACTGGACTTGCCGCAGCTCACGGGTGAACGCAGGGCAACCTGCCGCGTACGGCAAGTCGCCTGGTTCACCGGGCGCGTGCGCGTCGACAGCGGTCCCAGCGCGTTGATCTGACTGTCTTCGGGCTTCTCGTCGACGCTCGATGCGGGTCCGAGCGTCTTCTTGCCACCTATCGTCTAGGACTTGGCGCTGATCGCGGCGAGCCCGCGGATCCGACGACGTCGTGGAGTCGTCGTCGACGTTGATCTGGCGGGGCGGCGATTTCTGCCTCCGCGGCGGGGAGTGCACGGTAGTTGCACCCCCGGCGGTCTTGTCGCCATCGGCCTTCGCTTGATCGACTTGCCGCGGCCGTCAGGTCGCCGGCTGCTGTGGCGCGTCGTTGTTGGCGAAGGCGATGAGGCTCTGAATCGTCGCCCTCCAGTCTTCGGCCTTGTCTGCCGCTGGAGGGAAATCAAGGAGCAGCTGTGCTCTTGCTAGAGCTTCTGCTGGAGAAGAGGGGAACGGCGGCGAGCGGTGCGAGGAGCGGGACATGCTCGGACTTCTAACCGCGTTAGAAGGAGCATGTACCCGCCCCAGCGACCGCGCCTTGCTTGTGCCAGCACGCTGGCCTTGAGCATCCCGCGATCCTCCGGCTTGGCTACGCCCCAGCAAGCGTATGGTACCTCCAGTACCACGCCGCTGCGGGTCTTGTACCTCCCGAGAGAGACGTGGCGCGTCCACGGACACCGAGGCTTTGGAATTTGCCCGGTCGTCCGTCTTGTCCTTGGACTTGGTGGCGCCGTGAGTTTCCTCGCCGGTGACCACCCTTCCGCCGGCGTCTCCTCCACCAACTGTTGGTTCTGGTGGCGGTGGAATCGACGCAGACGGGCCTCCGACCTCCGAAGCCTTCTTCTTCGGAGGCATGTTGTTGTAGCTGATGAAGGTGATGAAGCTGGAGAGGTTGATGAAGAATGCGCCCGCATGAGCGCCGGATCAGGTTCGCACAACCTCGACGCCCCCTACCTGGCGCGCCAAAGATGTCGGGGGAAACTGTCCTCCCACGAGCACCTATGGGACCGGAGCCCCTTCTACGTTGCGGTAAGGGAGCGGAGGGAGCACGGAGAGCAAATCGAAGAGCGCACGCGGGTAGTTTTACCCAGGTTCGGGCCGCGCGGACGCGTAAAACCCTACTCCTGCCTTAGGTTGTATTGAGTTCTTGAGCTCGGGAGCTTGAATAGCTACAGTACTAGCTACACCGAGCGAGAGAGTTGTCTAGGTTTCGAACCTGGGGCCCCCTCTACGTTGTGCATGGGCCTCCTTTTATAGCTCAAGGGGTCACCGACAGGTGTCAACGTAGAGGAGGGTAAAAGTGTAATTTTGATGGTGGTTGCAATAGTGCGTCAACAGTATATGAACAGTGATCTTCACCTAACCTTGACAGTGGGGGACAAGGGCATTAAATGCCCGTTGCCGTCGACCCCAAAAGCGTCCGCCCATGCTTCTCCGTTCGCCACGGCGGTAGCCTTGTCATCGTGGCTTGCCATCGTGTGCCCCAAGCTGCACAACCATCTGCCACGTGCCCCTGGAAGGGCCCCAGGGCGACGCGTGGGCCGATGAGCTGGAGCGCGGGCACACAGCGTAGGTTTCCCCGGCAAGCACCTTGCCGGGGTAGTGATCATGCCGGGCCCGGAAGCTTGTCGCTCTCCGGGTCCTGCTGGGGCGCATGACGCGCCGAGGCACCTCTTGAGGTAAGAGTTCCTTGGCCTCCCTGGCAAGCTCCTCTTGCCAGGGTCTTGTGCTAAAGTGACAACCTTGAGCCTGGTGCGGCCTTCCCGGCAAGCTCCTCTTGCCGGGGCCTTGATCTTCTGTCTTGTATAATTTGTTTTTGAATGGCTTCATAGGGACAGGAAAGGTTCTTGGCGAGCACGTGGTAAGCCTAGCTCGGGAAGCTGCTACTGCCCGTGCACAAGTTGGGGTACTAAGGTACCCCTATCTTAGTACACCGACACACCTTTAGGTGGAGGAGGACCTCCTAGAGTTCCCACAAGAAAATTGTGTTTAAGCAGAGGACGTTGTTCAAAGAAAATGTCATCTATTTCATTTCTTTCGTGCATATGTAAATCATTTTCATGGTCTAGCAAATATTGTTCTAGAGGACCAGTAGGAGGCGCAGCAACAGAAGCAAGACCAATTATTTCATCCTTCCTAGGAAATTCTTTTTCATGAAGTTTCTACTAAACTTGGAGAAATTAAATTCATGAGACTCATCACCAAAACTGACACCGACAATTTGTTTCTCACATTCTGTTCTAGCATTAGCGGTGTTCAATAAAGATCTACCAAAGACAATGGGACAGAAGTCATCTTGTGGGGAACCAAGAACAAGAAAATCAGTAGGGTATTTTTGAAGGAAATATTCCCTAGAGACAATAATAAAGTTGTTATTTATATTTCCCTATATCATGATAAATGTCTTTTATTCATGCTAGAATTGTATTAACCGGAAACTTAGTACATGTGTGAATACATAGACAAAACAGAGTGTACCTAGTATGCCTCTACTAGACTAGCTCATTGATCAAAGATGGTTAAGTTTCCTATCCATAAACATGAGTTGTCATTTGATCAACGGGATCATATCATTAGGAGAATGATGTGATGGACAAGACCCATCCGTTAGCTTAGCAACTTGATCGTTTAGTTTTACTGCTATTGCTTTCTTCATGACTTATACATGTTCCTATGACTATGAGATTATGCAACTCCCAAATACCGGAGGAACATCTTGTGTCGTGGATTTAGCACGGCAGATGTCCTAGCAAAAGGACTTAGTCGTGAAGCCATCGCTACGTGTTAGCTTAAAGGGGTTAAAGCGGACGAAGGACACAGGGATTTTATACTAGTTCGGCCCCTTCAATGAAGGTAAAGCCTACGTCTAGTTTGGTGTGGTATTGCTTGGGATTCGATGACCAGGGAGCGAATCCGCTTTGCCTGTGTCTTGAGCTGTTGTTTCTTGTCCTGAACCGTCGCCGGGTCGTCCCTTTATATAAGAGGTGACGCCCGGTCCGGTTTACAGAGTCCCGAGGCCGGCTCACAAACGTGTCCGCCTCGGTCTCTGCTCTTTCTATCTTACATCCCGAGTTACCTAATATGACGGTTTATGAATCATGGGCCTTACACATGGGCCCTGAGCCTCTTCAGGCTATAACCTCCTATTACATACTCTGCTGAGCTTCCGCTAACATGATCTTGATGACGTAAACCGGACCCTCACGGCCGGTTTATACCTGATAGTAATATCCTTGACATTAGGCCCTAGATTGATTTGAACTTGTTCATGTCAGTCTTCAAAGTCTTGTACAGGTTTCCCTTTCTGCAGCTTCCGTATACTCCATAAACCGGCATGACGTCAGCTTCTTGGGTCTCTTTAAACCGTCGTGTCATCGTCCACACATTTAATGTATGTACCTGTTTGTTACCTTTATTTATTAAAGCTCCGAGGATCGAGGTGACAACTCAATCCATATCCAATTTTTCGTCTCCTCGATTCCCGCGCTTGCCGTTTTATCTCTTTGGCCTATAAATAAGGCCGAGGGACATCTCTTTATCCCCTCTGCTTCGCCTTCCTCTGTCCTCCAGCGCCCAAGCTCCGGCGCCGTCCTTCGAGCTCGCCGTCGTCACCAAGCCCGGCCGCTGCATCAACCTGAGCGCGTCCAGAGACTCGTCGCCGCCTTTGCTTCCTCGGGTACATTACTTCTTCTTCCCCATAGATCTTAGCTCTAGGGTTTCTCTGTAGCTCGCCCTCGAACCCTTATTCTTCGCAGTTCATCACCGTAGGCCGTTCTTTAACTGTATATGTAAAACTTTTAGGTCAACTCTCTTGCGCATGACTCCGCTCCACCTTTATAATATTAGTTCCTCCAATACTGCTAGCTTAGATTGGATCTGTAGAAACCTTAGCTGTCTTCAACGGATATAACTTGAATTATCTTGATTTTTTCCTGTGTTGTAGATCCATATTTTACCACTGCTCATGTGAAAGTTGTTTCTCATACTTTGGATCTATAACTTGTCTGCTTATGTCACCGGTTCAATTGTAACCTGCGCCTTACATGTCGTGCTGACGGTTTAGATTTAGATCTGCATCCTGTAATTGGCGGTTTAACCTTTCACTTCTAAGCTTCATAACCCGGTAGCTGTCTCATTCATGCTTGCTACGGATCGGTAGGTACCATTAGTCCCTTGCTTAAACCGTCACTTAGGTCAATATCTCCATAGAACATGCCGGTTCATGTCAAGTGGATCGTAAACCGGATTTGCATTATATTTTTCAGCATTCCTTCTTTGAAAAAGATGACTTCCACGGCGAAACAGTTTGTTGCCTGCAACTAGGTTCCATCCCAGATCACCGAGGATGATTTAGTAGAGGTGGCCTGAATTGTCGTTCTGGTTCCGAAGGAGGTTCTACACTGGCGGGCCCTTGGGAAAGAGTGTCCTCCTAAGCCTAAGGAGGGAGAGATCATAGTCTTTTTCGATCATCTGGCCCGGGGCTTTAGCCCTCCCGGTTCAAAGTTCTTCCACGACGTTTTAGCCGATTTTCAACTCCATCCACAAGATATAGGACCCAATTCCATAAAAAACATCTGCAACTTCCAAGTCTTCTCAGAAGCATATCTGAAAGAGGAGCCATCCGTAGAGCTATTCCGGGATTTCTTCCATCTGAATTGCCGGACTGAATTCTCCGACGGGCCCCATACTGAACTTGGCGGTGTGAGCATCCAGAAGAGGAAGGGTGTCAGCTTCCCTCACACCACTCTTCACAGCCACCCCAAGGAGTGGAATCGGACTTGGTTCTATTGCAAAGACACTTCACCAGAGGGAGAAAATCCGATGCCGGGTTACCGCCCTTTTCGCTTGACAGCGGATCACCCCTTCCCATAGCGTCTGAGTGCCCAAGACCGGGCTTGATATGCCCCCCAGCTGTCCAAACTCAGGGCTTTCGTAGCCAACGGTTTAACCGGGGTTGATTTTGTCTGCTGCTAGCTCTCTTGGAGCATTCTCCCGTTAAGCCGGCGAACCTGTTTAATGTGCGAGTACACCGGTAATCCGAAGGACCCTCAGTGTCACACAGCTATAGTGCTTCTAGACAACAAAGTTACTAAGACTGCTAAGAAGATGTTGAATATCCCCCTAGAGGATTGTAGCCGGACCAATTTACCACCTTTCTGTGTGAACAACAAACCGCCGTCGGTAATATTCTTCTGTCCCTTTCTTTTTGCTTTAATTCATCCATATTGCTTGTCTTCAATATGTTTTTACCCCTTTACACACGCGAATGACCCCTTATGGAAGAAGAAGCCTCAAGACAAACCGGCGAAGCCAACTCGCAAGAATAGCTTGGCCGTAAAGAAATTTAAAAAGAAACTTTCCGCCGCTTCCGGTTCAAACCCCGAAGAAGATGATCCGGCTTCTGAGGTACTGCCTGAATCTTATGTCCTTTGATTTCCCTTTGTCTGCATTTATGTCAATAATGTCTTTTCCCAGGATCCGGCGGAGGGGAGTAAAGCGGATGAAGTTGAGGTAATATCTCTTTCATCTGATTCAGAACCGTTGCCACCCAAGATTCGCCGGGTACCCCGGAAATATCCATTTTCTCACCCTTATGCTCAATTGGATCCCAACTTTCTTTTGAAGAAACAGCAACATGAGGCTCGCCGGACCACACGCCATAGTGGTCACGTGGTTGAATCATCCGGATTACCCCACACGCCAGCTCGCAGACGCCGCTCAGAGGTTTTGCTTACTCCAACCATTCTTCATCCTAAAGCAGGTCTTATTCGCAAACCTCTTAAACCGTCTGATCCCAACTATCAGGAAACTCGTCTGTCTTCTTCCGGCAAGTCAACTGCTACCCATGTCCCGGTGCTTAAGACCGTTCCTGGGTAAGTCATCTTCCCAAATGTCCGGTTTACCTTTTCATTTTGACTTTGTGATTTTTATTACTCTTTTAATCTTTCAGTATGCCCAAGCCTAGTAAGAAGGCGAAATTAAATAAACCGGCAGCCGGAAACACTTCTGAACTGGCAGAGGATGTTGAAGCTGCCAATCCTCTGGAAGAGAACGCTGAGGTTCCGCTCAATGATCCTTCCCCAATGGACCAAGAAGATCTTGCTGCTCCGGGGGGCGACGCCATGGAGAACGCTGCTGAATCGGCCAGCCCTATCCGTGTTAGTCCTTCTCGGGCTAGCCCGGCTCATGTTAGTCCGGTGCGCACCGATGATCCCCCCAGGCCAACTGCTGCCTCGATAGAACATGTTGAGATAACTAGGATAGGTTTTACTGCTCCCGCAGAGCCTATTATCTTGGCCAGACATACTGCCAAGGAAGAAGCTCTCCAAAAAGACAAGGGCAAATGGAGCACTGACTTGTCAAGTTATGCCCAGCTCAGTGCCCAGGAGCTCCACTCTGGGTATCTAAACCGGCTCTTCACCAGTCGCGACCACGAGGCCGGTTTAGTAAACATGATGAAGAAAAATATGAGGTAACTTTTTTCCCTTCTGCTTGTATCTTGCAATTTGTACCTTGAGGACATAGTAGCCCCCATGTGCCGGTTTAGCCTTTAGGATGAACTGGGACTTTGATAGATTAACTGGAATAACTTGATTTACCTGTATAGCCCCCAAGTGCCGATTTACTCCATTGCGGGTGAATCGGGACTTCTTCGTTGTTTGAGAATGACCTTGCATTAGCCCCCGAGTGCAAAGAATATTACTTTGTTATGTGCTTGGGACTTGTTTGAAAAAGTTGCTTTCTTTCACTTCAATTGTACATTAGCCCCCAAGTGTCGAGTGCATAACTTGTTATGTGCTTGAGACTTTTGATTGAACTATTCTTCTAACATTTTCTGTTTTCTGCAGGCAGACTTGAACCGGAGGGCTACGGAGACAACTGAGCTCCGGAATAACCTGGCCTTTCAAGAGACTGCTTCATCTAAAGCCAAGGAGGAGCTTTCCCTTTCAAGATTTAGAAGTGGAGCTGTCCACTTGGGAGGTACAGAGGGCTTCTTTAGAGAAAATAGCCAAGGATGCGGAGGCTGCTTTTAACCCGGTTATGGAGGAGTTATCCGGGTTAAAGCAGCATATAGATGATATGACATCTACCATCTTCGGTGAGTACTCATTGTCATATGCCTTATCCTTGCAATCTTATACTGCTCCGGCCTAACTCATCACTTGTACACAGGGAGGCGCGTGACTCATCTTGGGGATGATGTACGAAGGAAACTGAAAGCTTCTTATACCTTGGTGGAACAACTCTACGCCCATGCTCAGAGGACCATCAGTGCCATGTCGAACAATAAACCGGCACAGACCACTATCCAAGGTACTCTGGAGAAGTTATCCATCTTGCCTACCCGACTTGTTGAGGTGAAGAAATCTTCTGCAAGAGCTGGCTCTCTTATGGCGTTAACCCGGGCCAAGGCATGGGTTCCTGATTTTGATCCGGCGGAAGCCATGAATGGTTATCCCAGCATGAAAGAAGACGGGTCAGCCTTCTCTGCGGAATACCTTCGCGCTTTAACCAAAGATATGCGCCCTCTTGCCAGTAAGCTTGCTGATGAAGCGGACTTAACGAGATATCATCCGGGTTACGACTTATTGAATGTGCGGGTGGAGCGACCGATCTATGACACCGAAAATCAGATTCCACCCGTTCATAACCATACCTTCGCTCCTGACATTGAACCGTCAGAACTCATAAATGATGAAGTATATTTCCGCGCCCTTGCCAATATTGACTGGAGCACTCCTGATTTCCAGCAGCTGCCAGAAGTCGATGAAGACCCGGAGCAAGCTGACCCTCAGTCTTCACAGCGAGCCGAGGAAGAGTCCTAAACCGGCTCCGGTTTAATCTTATGTGATGAATACTTTGCATGAAACTGATATTATTTTGGGCATGCAAGTGCCTTGTAATAGAATAGTTGAGATACTGCCTTTGTCCCACTGTTATCCTTCATGGCATTATTTTGATTGGTAATTTCTAGATTATCTCCTGCTTGCAATGTGTCAACAGTTTATGTTTACTCGTATATGCATAAACAATGCTAAGAATGTCCTGGCGGTTTACCACCGGACGGGTTATGTTGCCCAAACACATGATCTAATTTAACAACTTGAACTGTGTAAAAATAGAAACACGCGCCATACCTGCGATTAAGTGTATATATAAACCTTTACCCGGCCGGACCAATCCAAGGCATGAGTGTTGAGGACTTACTTGGCTCTTGTTGGTTTACCATGAAGGCCAATCCGGGTTGTGCTGAACGCCGGTTTAACTAGTACTGGTGTTCACGACCCAGACTATAGCTCTGTAGTGACAACTTTGTAGTTGTCCCATCTTAAATTAATGGACTTGGTTGAAAAACCAATGACCTTGATGATAAAGATTTGTGAAAACATTAAAAATGAAAAATAAAGTTTTTGGGCAAATAAGACCATGTAGTCGAGGCTTTTTACGAGCTGCGAGGCTCCAAATTCGAGGCTTTTTATGAGCTGCCATGCTACTGTCATTAACCATTTTAGCAAAGCCTGTCAAGATGATCCGCAATCTTTAGTACTTGCTTTATTTAATTTTCTACTTGCTTTATTTAATTTTCTAAAATCAATTACCATTTTGTACCCTGTAACAATTCTTTGTGGAACAAGTTCATTCTTATCATTAGGAACAACATTAATACCTCCCTTCTTAGGAACATAATAAACATCACTGACCCATGTACTATCATCTATATGATAGATTATACCTCCTTCCATAAGTTTTAATATTTCCGTTCTTAGCACTTCTTTCATCTTCGGATTTAACCGACGTTGCTGATCAACAATGGGTTTAGCATCAGGTTCCATATTGATCTTGTGTTGACATAGAGTGGGACTAATGCCCTTTAAATCATCAAGAGTATATCCAATAGCAGCTTGGTGCTTTCTTAGAACTTTCAATAATCTATCTTCTTCATGTTCTAAAAGGTTAGCACTAATAATAATAGGATATATCTCTTTTCATCAAGATAAGCATATTTCAAAGTGTCTGCAATTGTGTTAATTCAAACACAGGACCACCTTTAGGTGGAGGAGGACCTCCTAGAGTTCCAACAGGAAAATTGTGTTTAAGCAGAGGACGTTATTCAAAGAAAATGTCATCTATTTCATTTCTTTGATGCATATGTAAATCATTTTCATGGTCTAGCAAATATTGTTCTAGAGGACCAGTAGGATTCACAACAATAGAAGCAAGACCAATTATTTCATCCTTCCTAGGAAATTCTTTTTCATGAAGTTTCTACAAAACTTGGAGAAATTAAATTCATGAGACTCATCACCGAAACTCACACCGACAATTTGTTTCTCACATTCTATTCTAGCATTAGCGGTGTTCAATAAAGGTCTACTAAAGACAATGGGACAGAAGTCATGTTGTGGGGAACCAAGAACAAGAAAATTAGTAGGGTATTTTTGAAGGAAATATGCCCTAGAGGCAATAATAAAGTTGTTATTTATATTTCCCTATATCATGATAAATGTCTTTTATTCATGCTAGAATTGTATTAACCGGAAACTTAGTACATGTGTGAATACTTAGACAAAACAGAGTGTACCTAGTATGCCTCTACTAGACTAGCTCATTGATTAAAGATGGTTATGTTTCCTATCCATAAACATGAGTTGTCATTTCATCAACGGGATCATATCATTAGGAGAATGATGTGATGGACAAGACCCATCCGTTAGCTTAGCAACTTGATCGTTTAGTTTTACTGCTATTGCTTTCTTCATGACTTATACATGTTCCTATGACTATGAGATTATGCAACTCCCAAATACCGGAGGAACATCTTGTGTCGTGGATTTAGCACGGCAGATGTCCTAGCAAGAGGACTTAGTCGTGAAGCCATCGCTACGGGTTAGCTTAAAGGGGTTAAAGCAGACGAATGACACAAGGATTTTATACTAGTTCGGCCCCTTCAATGAAGGTAAAGCCTACGTCTAGTTTGGTGTGGTATTGCTTGGGCTTCGGTGACCAGGGAGCGAATCCGCTTTGCCTGTGTCTCGAGCTGTTGTTTCT
Organism: Secale cereale; assembly: GCA_902687465.1. Classification (NCBI taxonomy): domain Eukaryota; kingdom Viridiplantae; phylum Streptophyta; class Magnoliopsida; order Poales; family Poaceae; genus Secale; species Secale cereale. The sequence continues at coordinate 337,886,036 of LR738710.1, read as the reverse complement.
TGTCCTGAACCGTCGCCGGGTCGTCCCTTTATATTAGAGGTGACACCCGGTCCGGTTTACAGAGTCCCGAGGCCGGCTCATAAACGTGTCCGCCTCGGTCTCTGCTCTTTCTATCTTACATCCCAAGTTACATAATATGATGGTTTATGAATCATGGGCATTACACATGGGCCCTGAGCCTCTTCGGGCTATAACCTCCTATTACATACTCTGCTGGGCTTCTGCTAACATGATCTTGATGACGTAAACCGGACCCTCACGGCCGGTTTATACCTGAGAGTAATATCCCTGACATTAGGCCCCAGATTGATTTGAACTTATTCATGTCAGTCTTCAAAGTCTTGTACAGGTTTCCCTTTCTGCAGCTTCCGTATACTCCATAAACCGGCATGACGTCAGCTTCTTGGCTCTCTTTATACCATCGTGTCATCATCCACAAATTTAATGCATGTACCTATTTGTTACCTTTATTTATTAAAGCTCCGAAGATCTAGGTGAGAGCTCAATCCATATCGAATTTTTTGTCTCCTCGATTCCCGTGCCTGCCGATTTATCTCTTCGGCCTATAAATAAGGCCGAGGGGCATCTCTTTATCCCCTCTGCTTCATCTTCCTCTGTCCTCTAGCGCCCAAGCTCCCCCGCCGTCCTTCGAGCTCGTCGTCGTCACCAAGCCCGGCCGCTGCATCAACCTGAGCGCGTCCAGAGACTCGTCGTCGTCCTTTGCTTCCTCGGGTACATTACTTCTTCTTCCCCATAGATCTTAGCTCTAGGGTTTCTCTGTAGCTCGCCCTCGAACCCTTGTTCTTCGTAGTTCATCACCGTAGGCCGTTCTTTAACTGTAGATGCAAAACTTTTAGGTCAACTCTCTTGCGCATGACTCCGCTCCACCTTTATAATATTAGTTCCTCCAATACTGCTAGCTTAGATTGGATCTGTAGAAACCTTCGCTGTCTGCAATGGATATAACTTGAATTATCTTGATTTTTTCCTGTGATGTAGATCCATATTTTACCACTGCTCATGTGAAAGTTGTTTCTCATACTTTAGATCTGTAACTTGTCTGCTTATGTCACCGGTTCAACTGTAACCTGCACCTTACATGCCGTGCTGACGGTTTAGATTTAGACCTGCATCCTGCAATTGGCGGTTTAACCTTTCACTTCTAAGCTTCATAAACCGGTAGCTGTCTCGTTCATGCTTGCTACGGATCGGTAGGTACCATTAATCCCTTGCTTAAACCGTCACTTAGGTCTATATCTCCATAGAACATGCCTGTTTATGTCTAGTGGATCGTAAACCGGATTTGCATTATATTTTTTTAGAATTCCTTCTTTGAAAAAGATGACTTCCACGGCGAAACAGTTTGTTGCCTGCAACTAGGTTCCGCCCCAGATCACCGAGGACTATTTAGTAGAGGCAGCCTCAATTGGTGTTCTGGGTCCGAAGGAGGTTCTGCACTGGCGGGCCCCTGGGAAAGATTGTCCACCTAAGCCTAAGGAGGGAGAGATCATAGTCTTTTTCGATCATCTGGCCCGGGGCTTTAGCCCTCCTGGTTCAAAGTTCTTCCGCGACGTTTTAGCCGATTTTCAACTCCATCCACAAGATATAGAACCCAATTCCATATTAAACATCTGCAACTTCCAAGTCTTCTCAGAAGCATATCTGCAAGAGGAGCCATCCGTAGAGCTATTCCGGGATTTCTTCCATCTGAATCGCCGGACTGAATTCTCCGATGGGCCCCATACTGAACTTGGCGGTGTGAGCATCTAGAAGAGGAAGGATGTCAGCTTCCCTCACGCCACTCTTCACAGCCACCCCAAGGAGTGGAATCAGACTTGGTTCTATTGCAAGGACACTTCACCAGAGGGAGAAAATCCGCTGCCGGGTTACCGCCCTTATCGCTTGACAACGGATCACCCCTTCCCGCAGCGTTTGAGTGCCCAAGACCGGGCTCGATATGCCCCCAGCTGTCCAAACTCAGGGCTTTTGTAGCCAACGGTTTAACCGGGGTAGATTTTGTCCACTGCTGGCTCTCTTGGAGCATTCTCCCGTTAAGCCGGCGAACCGATTTAATGTGCGAGTACACCGGTAATCCGAAGGACCCTCAGCGTCACACAGCTATAGTGCTTCCAGAGAACGAAGTTACTGAGTCTACTAAGAAGATGTTGAATATCCCCCCTGGAGGATTGTAGCCTGACCGATTTAGCACCTTTCTGTGTGAACAACAAACCGCCGTCGGTAATATTCTTCTGGCGCTTTCTTTTTCCTTTAATTCGTCCATATTGCTTGTCTTCAATATGTTTTTACCACTTCACACACGCGAATGACCCCTTCTGGAAGAAGGCTCAAGACAAACCGGCGAAGCCAAGTCGCAAGAAGAGCTTGGCCGTAAAGAAACATAAAAAGAAACCTGCCACCTTTTCCGGTTCAAACCCCGAAGAAGATGATCCGGCTTCTGAGGTACTGCCTGACTCTTATGTCCTTTGATTTCCCTTTGTCTGCATTTATGTCAATATGTCTTTTCCCAGAATCCGGTGGAGGGGAGTAAAGCGGATGAAGTTGAGGTAATTTCTCTCTCATCTGATTTAGAACTGTTGCCACCCAAGATTCGCCGGGGAGCCCAGAAATATCCATTTTCTCACCCTTATGCTCAATTGGATCCCAACTTTCTTTTGAAGAAACAGCAACATGAGGCTCGCCAGACCACACGCCATAGTGGTCACGTGGTTGAATCATCCGGATTACCCCACATGCCAGCTCGTAGACGCCGCTCAGAGGTTTTGCTTACTCCAACCATTCTTCATCCAAAAACAGGTCTTATTCGCAAACCTCTTAAACCGTCTGATCCCAACTATCAGGAAACTCCTCTGTCTTCTTCCGGCAAGTCAACTGCTACCGAAGTCCCGGTGCTTACGACCGTTCCTGGGTAAGTCATCTTTCCAAATGTCCGGATTACCTTTTCATTTTGACTTTGTGATTTTCATTACTCTTTTAATCTTTCAGTATGCCCAAGCCTAGTAAGAAGGCGAAATTAAATAAACCGGCAGCCGGAAACACTTCTGAACCGGCAGAGGATGTTGAAGCTGCCAATCCTCTGGAATAGAACTCTGAGGTTCCGCTCTGTGGTTCCGCAATGGACCAAGAAGATCTTGCTGCTCCGGGGGGTGACGCCATGGAGAACGCTGCTGAATCGGCAAGCCCTGTCCGGGTTAGTCCTTCTCGGGCTAGCCCGGCTCCTGTTAGTCCGGTGTGCACCGATGATCCCCCCAGGCCAACTGCTGCCTCGACAGAAGATGTTGAGATAACTGGGATAGGTTTTACTGCTCCCGCGGAGCCTGTTATCTTGGCCAAACATACTGCCAAGGAGGAAGCTCTCCAAAAAGACAAGGGCAAATGGAGCACTGACTTGTCCAGTTATGCCCAGCTCAGTGCCCAGGAGCTCCACTCTGGGTATCTAAACCGGCTCTTCACCAGTCGAGACCACGAGGCCGGTTTAGTAAACATGATGAAGGAAAAATATGAGGTAACTTTTTTCCCTTCTGCTTGTATCTTGCAATTTGTACCATTAGGCCATAGTAGCCCCCAAGTGCTGGTTTAGCCATTAGGATGAACCAGGACTTTGAAAGATTAACTGGAATAACTTGATTTGCCTGTATAGCCCCCAAGTGCCGGTTTACTCCATTGCGGGTGAATCGGGACTTCTTCCATGTTTGAGAATGACCTTACATTAGCCCCCAAGTGCCAAGAATATAACTTTGTTATGTGCTTGGGACTTGTTTGTAAAAGTTGCTTTCTTTCACTTCAATTGTACATTAGCCCCCAAGTGTCGAGTGCATAACTTGTTATGTGCTTGAGACATTTGATTGAACTGTTCTTCTAACATTTTCTGTTTTCTGTAAGCTGACTTGAACCGTAGGGCTACAGAGACAACTGAGCTCCGGAATAACCTGGCCTTTCAAGAGACTGCTTCAACTAAAGCCAAGGAGGAGCTTTCCCTTTCAAGATTTTGAAGCGGAGCGGTCCACTTGGGAGGTATAGAGGGCTTCTCTAGAGGAAATAGCCAATGATGCGGAGGCTGCTTTTAACCCGATGACGGAGGAGTTATCCGGGTTAAAGCAGCATATAGATGATATGACATTTGCCATCTTCGGTGAGTACTTGTTTTCATATGCCTTATCCTTGCAATCTTATACTGCTCTGGCTTAACTCATCACTTGTACATAGGGAGGCGCGTGACTCATCTTGGGGATGATGTACGAAGGAAACTGAAAGCTGCTTATACCTTGGTGGAACAACTCTACTCCGATGCTCAGAGGACCATCAGTGCCATGTCGCACAATAAACCAGCGCCGACCACTATCCAAGGTACTCTGCAGAAGTTATCCATCTTTCCTACCCGACTTGTTGAAGTGAAGAAATCTTCTGCAAGAGCTGGCTCTCTTATGGTGTTAACCCGGGCCAAGGCATGGGTTCCTGATTTTGATCCGGCGGAAGCCATGAATGGTTATCCCAGCATGAAAGAAGACGGGTCAGCCTTCTCTGGTGAAGACCTTCGCGCTTTAACCAAAGATATGTGCCCTCTTGCCAGTAAGCTTGCTGATGAAGCGGACTTAACGAGATATCATCCGGGTTACGACTTAGAGAATGTGCGGGTGGAGCGACCGATTTATGACACCAAAAATCTGATTCCACCTGTTCATAAGCATACCTTCGCTCCTGACATTGAACCGTCAGAACTCATAAACGATGAAGTATATTTCTGCGCCCTTGCCAATATTGACTGGAGCACTCCTAATTTCTAGCAGCTGCCAGAAGTCGATGAAGACCCGGAGCAAGCTGACCCTCAGTCTTCACAGCGAGCCGAGGAAGAGTCCTAAACCGGCTTCGGTTTAATCTTATGTGCTGAATACTTTGCAAGAAACTGATATTCTTTTGGGCCTGCAAGTGCCTTGTAATAGAATAGTTGAGATAATGTCTTTGTCCCACTGTTATCCTTCATGGCATTATTTTGATTAGCAATTTCTATATTATCTCCTGCTTGCAATGTGTCAACAGTTTATGTTTACCTGTATCTTCATAAACAATGCTAAGAATGCCCTGGCGGTTTACCACCGGAAGGGTTATATTGCCCAAACACATGATCTAATTTAACAACTTGAACTGTGTAAAAATAGAAACACGCGACATACCTGCATTTAAGTGTATATATAAACCTCAACCCGGCCGGACCAATCCAAGGCATGAGTGTTGAGGACTTATTTGGCTCTTGTTGGTTTACCATGAGGGCCAATCCGGGTTGTGTTGAACGCCGGTTTAACTAGTACTAGTGTTCATGACCCAGACTATAGCTCTGTAGTGACAACTTTGTAGCTGTCCCATCTTGAATCAATGGACTTGGTTGAAAAACCAATGACCTTGATGATAAAGATTTGTGAAAACATAAAAAATGAAAAATAAAGTTTTTCAGCAAATAAGACCATGTAGTCGAGGCTTTTTACGAGCTGCGAGGCTCCAAATTCGAGGCTTTTTATGAGCTGTCAGGCTACTGTCATGATCCATTTTAGCAAAACCTGTCAAGATGATCTGGAATCTTTAACCAAATCATCAATGTCAACAGCTACCCAATGTTCAAAATATCATAAAGATTTTGGCTTGGGTAATCACTTGATGATCGTCAATTTAACGGGACCAAGTTCAGGGTCCCGAACGATTGACTTGTGATACGTTCGACGGGTCATACCAGGTTTACCTGGACGGTGCGATTTACTTGATGCAGGCAGGTTAATCCAGGGTTTTAGGTGTATACACCGGGCTTCCAAGCCGTGTTCACTACAAGGGTTTTCAACTCGCTGAGAGCCCCCAGGTAGTGTGTGAGCATGGCTCGTCGGGGCATATGTTTGAGTCGTGCTAGGCATCAAACACTCTTTTTCCCCTTCATCATCATGTGGAAATTGCCGAAGCAACCAGAGCAGTGCTCTTATGATGGGCTTCATATCGCCGCCAGTTTAAGAGGCCATGGGAAACTTCCTTGCTCGCGGAAGCCCCCATGTGATTCTTGTTTGTATAGAGAAGACGATTGATTCCTTGATTTTATCAAGGGCGCCGGTTTGAGAGGCCATGGAAAGCTTCCTTGCACGGAAGCCCCCATGTGATACTCTTTCTGAAAAGGATGGCTGATTCCCCGGTTTACCGGGGGCGCCAGTTTATTTTATTAATCATAATATATACATTATACATAAAGCAGAGCCGATGGCTCAAGTATCGTAAGGTCGAAGAAGAGCGATGTTCCACGGCCGCTTGGTCTCCTCCTCCGCCGTGCGTGAGTCCTTATGTTCTCGAACGTAGACGAGGTAGTATGATCTGTTGTGCAGGTTCTTGCGGACCACAAAGGGTCCTTCCCAAGGTGGGGATAACTTGTGCATATCTGTCTGGTCCTGGATGAGCCGGAGCACCAGATCTCCTTCCTGAAACATCCTGGTCTTAACCCGGCGGTTGTGGTACCGGCACAGGTCTTGTTGATATATCACCGATCGCGCTGCTGCCGTGTCCCGTTCCTCATCCAACCGGTCCAAGCCGTCTTGTCTTGCTTGTTCATTATCCGCTTCAACATAAGCCACCACCCGTGGACAATCGTGCCGGGTATCACTAGGGAGGACCGCTTCTGGTCCATATACCATGAAGAAAGGCGTGTACCCTGTGGATCTTTTAGGTGTAGTGTTGATGCTCCATAAGACAGAAGGCAATTCCTCCACCCAACAACCCGGTGTTCTCTGTAAAGGAACCATAAGCCGGGGTTTGCTGCCTCTCAGGATCTCTTGATTAGCTCTTTCAGCTTGGCCATTGGACTGAGGGTGGGCTACTGATGATACGTCAAGTCGAATATGCTCTCGTTGACAGAAATCCTCCATAGCCCCCTTGGATAAATTGGTGCCATTATCAGTTATAATGTTGTGTGGAAAGCCAAACCGGAAAATCACCTTTTTGATGAACTGAACCGCTGTTGCTGCATCACACTTACTGACAGGCTCCGCTTCAACCCATTTTGTAAACTTGTCCACTGCTACCAACAGGTGGGTTTTCTGGTCTTGGGATCTCTTGAAGGGTCCAACCATATCGAGCCCCCAAGTCGCAAACAGCCAAGTAATTGGGATCATCCTCAGCTCCTACGCTGGTATATGAGCCCGCCGTGAGAATTTCTGGCAAGCATCACATTTTCTAACCAAGTCCTTTGCGTCGGCGTGAGCCGTCAACAAGTAGAACCCGTGACGAAAAGCTTTAGCCACCAAGGATTTTGAACCGGCATGATGACCACAGTCCCCTTCATGGATCTCTCGAAGAATATCACAGCCTTCTTCTGATGATACACACCGCCGAAACGCTCCAGAAACACTGCGATGATGAAGTTCTCCATTGACAATAGTCATAGATTTAGACCGCCGGATTATCTGCCGGGCCTCGACTTCGTCCTCTGGCACCTCACCTCGGTTCAGGTATGCCAAGTAAGGGAGTGTCCAATCCGGAATGACGTGAAGAGCTGCAACCAATTGTGCTTCCGAATCAGGAACAGCCAAATCCTCCTCTGAAAGTACCTGCACCGACGGATTATGCAACTCATCCAAAAAGGTATTAGGTGGAACCGGTTTACGTTGGGAACCCAGCCGGCTTAACGCGTCAGTTGCTTCATTCTTTCACCGGTCTATGTGATCCACCTGATATCCTTTGAAATATCCAGCAACAATGTCTACTTCTCGTCGATATGCTGCCATGAGCGGATCCTTGGAGTCCCACTTGCCAAATACTTGTTGTGCCACCAGATCTGAATCACCAAAGCACTTAACCCGGCTCAGCTTCATCTCCTTGGCCATCCATAGACCATGGAGGAGAGCTTCATACTCAGCAGCATTGTTAGTACAAGGGAACATTAAACGGAGGACATAACAGAACTTATCACCTCATGGGGAAGTTATTACGACTCCAGCCCCCGAGCCCTCCAACTGCCTTGAACCGTCAAAGTGAATAGTCCAGTATGTATGATCCCGCTTCTGCTCAGGTGCCTGCAACTCTGTCCAATCGTTGATAAAATCCACCAGTGCTTGGGACTTTATTGCAGTACGGGGTACATACTTTAATCTGTGCGGGCTAAGCTCAATGGCCCACTTTGCAACCCTACCAGTGGCTTCTCTGTTCTGGATTATATCCCCTAATGGAGCTGAACTGACCACAGTGATTGGATGGCCGTGAAAGTAGTGCTTCAGCCTCCGGTTTGCCATGAACACTCCATACACCAGTTTTTGCCAATGTGGATATCTCTGTTTTGACTCAATGAGCACCTCACTGATGTAGTAAATCGGCCGTTGAACCGGATATTCTTTGCCCGCCTCCTTGCGCTCTACGACAATGGCCACGTTTACTGCACGGGCATTGGCAGCCACGTATAACAGCAGCGGCTCCTTGTCAACCGGGGCAGCAAGGACTGGCAGCTCTGCCAATTGCCTCTTCAAATCCTCGAACGCAGCATCAGCGGCATCGCTCCAGACAAACCGGTCCGTCTTCTTTATCATCTGGTAGAGCGGGATTGCCTTCTCCACCAAACGAATGATAAACCGGCTGAGTGCTGCAATACGGCCCGCCACACGTTGGTCATCATTGATGCACGCCGATTTAGCCAAGGACGTGATCGCCTTGATTTTCTCTGGATTTGCTTCAACCCCTCTGTTTGACACTAAGAACCCTAGGAGCTTGCCTGCCGGAACACCGAAAACGCACTTCTCCGGATTAAGCATAATTTTGTAACTCGGAGGTTGTCAAAGGTTTCCTTCAGATCCTCTATCAGTGTCTCCTCCTTCCTGGATTTCACCACAATGTCATCAACATATGCATTGACATTTCTCCCAATCTGCCCTTGTAGGAAGTTCTGCACACAACGCTGGTAGGTTGCCTGGGCACTCTTGAGCCCGAATGGCATAGATACATAGCAGAAGGCTCCAAAAGGAGTTATGAAAGATGTCTTCTCCTGGTCCTTAACTGCCATCTTGATCTGATGATAACCTGAATATGCATTGAAAAAAATTAGCCGCTCACATCCTGTCGTAGCATCAATAATCTGATCAATACGGGGGAGAGCAAAACGATCAGTTGGGCAAGCTTTGTTCCAGTCTGTGTAATCAACACACATCTTCCAAGTACCATTTTTCTTCAGTACTAGCACCGCATTAGCCAACCACTCTGGATGAAACACCTCAACTATAAAGCCTGCAGCCAAGAGCCTAGCCACTTCTTCTCCAATAGCCTTACGCCTCTCCTCATTGAAGCGGCATAGGTATTGCTTGACTGGTTTAAACTTAGGATCAATATTAAGACTGTGCTCAGCGAGTTCCCTCGGTATACCTGGCATGTCAGAAGGTTTCCACGCAAAGATATCCCGGTTCTCACGGATGAACTCGATGAGCGCGCTTTCCTATTTGGGGTCTAGGTTAGCACTGATAGTGAATTGTTTGGATGAATCACCCGGAACAAAGTCCACCTGCTTGGTCTCCTCAGCCGATTTGAACTTCAACGCCGGATCATGTTCTGTAGTTGGCTTCTTCAGCGGGGACATATCCGCCGGATCAACATTGTCCTTATAGAACTTCAGCTCCTCCGTAGCACTAACCGTCTCAGCATAAGCTGCGTCTCCTTCCTCGCACTCCAATGCAATTTTACGGCTCCCATGAACCGTAATGGTCCCCTGTGGCCTGGCATCTTAAGATGTAAATAGACGTAACATGGCCTTGCCATAAACTTGGCGTAAACCGGCCGCCCAAACAATGTGTGGTATGGGCTCCTGATCTTCACAACCTCAAAGGTCACAGTCTCTGACCTAGAGTCATGCTCATCTCCAAAGGTGACTTCCAAATCAAGCTTGCCAACTGGATAAGCCGATTTACCGGGCACTACCCCATGGAACACTGTATTGGACTGTCGAAGTTTTTTATCTGTCAGCCCCATGCGCCGAAAAGTCTCATAATAAAGGATGTTGATACTGCTGCCTCTATCCATCAGCACCTTGGTGAACTTGTAACCACCCACCTGCGGTGCCACTACCAGAGCCAACTGACCCGGATTATCAACCCAGGGTGGGTGATCCTCTCTGCTCCATACGATGGGTTGCTCAGACCACCGCAAAAAGTGTGGTATCGCCGGTTCAACAGAATGCACTGCCCTATTCAAAACATTTTGATCCCGTTTGCATAAGCTTGTGGTGAAGACATGATACTGCCCACTGCTCAGCTCCTTCGGATTATTCTGATATCCGGATTGCTGCTGCTGCTGACGCTGTTGATTTCCTTGGTTGTTGTATCCGCCCTGACCATGCTGCTGGTTATGCTGATGCTGATTGTTGCCATTGTGGTTGTCGTTACCGTCGTGGTACCCTGACCCGGATCCGCCACCTTGATAACCCGGACCTTGAAAACCGGGGCCTGAACCGTCGGGGGACCCGTGATCATACTTAGTCTGTTTCATAAATTCCTGCATAATGAAAAAGTCTTTCCAGAGATGCGTAGCCGGGTTTTCTGATGTACCGTGCTTTGGGCAAGGCATGTTTAACTGGCGCTCTAGATTAATAGGCGGCCTCCCATTGCGTGGGGGCGGCCTACCCTTGCGGCGCTGTCCATTGTCCTGAACTTTGGTATTTGTCACAAAGTTTGAGCTGCCTTCCGCTTTATGCTTGCCATTGTAACCTTGGCCCACCGGATTGGTCTGCGGCGGTTTACCGTTCTTGTTCGCCTTCCCTGACTTGTCTCCATATGCGTCTGGATATTTGGTGTTATCAGAATCTCCATATTTCACCAAAGCACCCATGAGTGTACCCATGTCGTTGCAATCACGTTTGAGCCGTCCAAACTTCTGCCTCAAAGGTTCAAACCGGCAATTGCCTTCCAAGGTTACTATCGTTGTACTTGGATTGATGCTATTGGAGGAGTGCAAGATTTCAGACACTCGATGCACCCAACTGCTTGTGGACTCTTGCTCTCCTTGAACACATGCAGCTAAATCAACAACAGACATCGGCTGCTTGCACGTGTCCTTGAAATTATTGATAAACCGGCGCCACAGTTCTCCCCATGATCCAATGGAGTTAGGTGGCAAACCCTTTAGCCATGTCCGGGCCGTGCCCTCGAGCATCATTGTAAAGTATTTAGCACATGCCGCTTCGTCCACGTCGAGCATCTCCATGGCCATCTCATAACTCTCAACCCACGCCTCCGGAGCAAGATCCACCGTGTAGTTGGGCACCTTGCGAGGACCTTGGAAGTCTTTAGGCAGTTTCACGTTTCGTAAAGCGGGGATGAGACACTGTAGGCCCAGGGAGCTAGACATGACCCCCGGTTCAACTGTGGTGGTGGGATGAACCGGCGTCGCCTGACGGGCATCATACGGGGCAGTGTGCCGGGCCTGATCCACCACCTCTTGTGCATGTGCTTCCTCTCCTGCCGGGTTATCTTGCCTCTGCCGATGACACCTCCGTGCGCTGCTTGATACGACCGGTTCATCTAGACGCCTTGTATAACTCCGGCTCGGGCGAGGGTTTGAATGAATCCTCTCGTGGCTATATGAATAAGCTTGCTGTTGAGTTAACGCTATGTCCAGCAACTCCTTGGCCCGTCGTGCCTCCACTGCTATGGGGGAGGTACCTTCAATGGGAAGTGCGGCCAGTCGTGAAGCGGCAGCAACTATGTTATCCAACGGATTAGAATAATGACCAGGAGGGGTGGGCACATGTTGGGTCGGCACAACTTGGCGATTTGGCTCTGCGGCCGGTGGCTAAACTGACATGCATATTCCTAGCGCTCCTCCCTGGTTTACCTCTGGATGGTTACTGGTTCCTGCGCCTGGCTTGCTAAAGTGATTCCTTGCCTCATAAACCGGCGGCAAACGAGATCGTTGTCTTCTCCACATCACCTCCTATGAGGCATTCTGATCTAACCTGAGCTGAAAAGCTTGAGAATCTAGCTCTGCCTGCCTTGTAGCCATCCTAGCTTTCTCCGCAGTCAGATCCAACTTGGCTTGCTCAATCCGGCTCTTCACCTGAGCGATCTCTGCGTCATGATGCTCCTTGTCGGCCTGAGCTACTTCTGTTGTTGCAAGCGATGTCAAAGTGTCGACTAAGGTGGATAGAGCATCAGAGGGCGACTGGGGAAGGTCTCCAGATCTAGCTCCCATTGCATCTGAGGTTAACGCCCCTGTCGTTGAGGGCTGCTGCATGGATTGTGATCCGGCCATGAAAACAGCAACCCTGTTTGGCGGATCGAGGGAGTCCGGAATACAGTCACCGTCGGAACAACCCTCAGACCGGCCGTCCTGCAACAGATACAAAGACTCGGTCTCTCCGGACGAAGATTCATCGCCGGAATAAATAACGGTCTCGCCTCCGGAGTCCGATCCGTCCTCGGCTTGTACTCCATGCACTGCTCCAACGAAGACGTGCTTCACGGCGGGCTGAATCCGGGCAGGTCTCGCACGCTGAGCCGACTCGACGATGTTGGGGAAGGTGTCCGGCTCAGGGCCCGGTTCGCCGATCTTGCCGATGAAGACGTGGATGCCGCCGAAGGGGACCCGGTACCCGTATTCGATTGAATCGGCCTCGGGACCCCAGCCTGCATCGTCGATGTAGATCCGCCGCGACGACTCTTAGTCATCCGGCCCACTACGTAGCCCTTGAGCCCTTCAAATCTGCCCTTCAAGAACTCAAAACCATCGTGCGATAGCCCCACGGTGGGCGCCAACTATCGTGGATTTAGCACGGCAGATGTCCTAGCAAAAGGACTTAGTCGTGAGGCCATCGCTACGGGTTAGCTTAAAGGGGTTAAAGCGGAAGAAGGACACAGGGATTTTATACTAGTTCGGCCCCTTCGATGAAGGTAAAGCCTACGTCTAGTTTGGTGTGGTATTGCTTGGGCTTCGATAACAAGGGAGCGAATCTGTTTTGCCTATGTCTCGAGCTGTTGTTTCTTGTCCTGAACCATCGCCGGGTCGTCCCTTTATATAAGAGGTGACGCCCGGTCCGGTTTACAGAGTCCCGAGGCCGGCTCATAAACGTGTCCGCCTCGGTCTCTGCTCTTTCTATCTTACATCCCAAGTTACATAATATGACGGTTTATGAATCATGGGCCTTACACATGGGCCCTGAGCCTCTTCGGGCTATAACCTCCTATTACATACTCCGCTGGGCTTCTGATAACTTGATCTTGATGATGTAAACCGGAACCTCATGGCCGGTTTATACCTGATATTAATATCCCTAACACCTTGTGTGTTATCAAACGTCACAACGTAACTGGGTGATTATAAAGATGCTCTACAGGTTCTCCGAAGGTATTCATGGTGTTGGCATAGATCAAGAATAGGATTTGTCACTCTGATTGTCGGAGAGGTATCTCCGGGCCCTCTCGGTAATAAACTTCATAATAAGCCTTGCAAGCAAATGACTAATGACTTAGTCACGGGATGATGTATTACGAAACGAGTAAAGAGACTTGCCGGTAACGAGATTGAACTAAGTATTGATATACCGACAATCGAATCTCGGGCAAGTAACATACCGATGATAAAGGGAACAACGTATGTTGTTATGCGGTTTGACCGATAAAGATCTTCGTAGAATATGTAGGAGCCAATATGAGCATCCAGGTTCTGCTATTGCTTAGTGACCAGAGATGAGTCACGGTCATGTCTACATAGTTCTCGAACCCGTAAGGTCCGTACGCTTAATGTTCGATGATGATCGGTATTATGAGTTTATGAGTTTTGATGTACCGAAGGTAGTTCGGAGTCCCGGATGAGATCACGGACATGACAAGGAGTCTCGGAGGACTATATTCGGACACTGGAAGTGTTCCGGGTGTTATCGGATAAAACCGAAGTGCCGGAGGGGGTTACCAGAACCCCGTGAGAGAGTATGGGACATAGTGGGCCTTGAGGGAATAGAGAGAGGCAGCCCATAGGGCTGGCCACACCCTCCCCCTAGGAATCCTAGTTGGACTAGGAAAGGGGGAGGCGCCCCTCTTCTTCCTTCTGCTCTCCTCCTTCCTTTCCTACTCCTAGTAGTAATAGGAAGGGGGATTCCTATTCCTACTAGGAGTAGGAATCCTACTCCTGGTGCGCCATACTTGGCCAGCCGCACCTCCCCCTTTGCTCCTTTATATACGAGGGTAGGGGCACCCAAAGACACACAAGAAACATTGTTCTAGCTGTGTGCGGTGCCCCCTCCACAGAAACACGCCTCGGTCATACCGTTGCAGTGCTTAGGCGAAGCCCTGCGCCGGTAGATTCATCATCTCCGTCACCACACGGTCGTGCTGACGAAACTCTCTCGTGAAGCTCAACTGGATCAAGAGCTAGTGGGACGTCATCGTGCTGAACATGTGCTGAACGCGGAGGTGTCGTACGTTCGGTGCTTGATCGGTTGGATCGCGAAGACGTTCAACTATATCAACCGCGTCACTAGACGCTTCTGCTTTCGGTCTGCGAGGGTACGTAGACACACTCTCCGTCTCGTTGCTATGCATCTAGTAGATAGATCTTGCGTGATCGTAGGAAATTTTTGAATACTATGTTCCCCAACAGTGGCATCATGAGCCAGGTCTATGCGTAGATGATATGCACGAGTAGAACACAATGAGTTGTGGGCGAAAATAGTCATACTGGTTACCAGCATGTCAAACTTTGATTCCTTGGTATTGTGAGATGAAGCGGCCCGGACCGACATTACACGTATGCTTACGCGAGACTGGTTTCACCGTTACGAGCACTCGTTGCTTAAAGGTGACCGGCAGGTGTCTGTCTGTCTCACTTTAGTTGAATCAAGTGTGGCTATGCCCGGTCCTTGTGAAGGTTAAAACATCACATACTTGACGAAAAATCGTTGTGGTTTTTGTATGCGTAGGTAAGAACGGTTCTTGCAAAGCCCATAGCAGCAACGTAAAACTTGCAACAACAAAGTAGATGATGTCTAACTTGTTTTTGCAGGGCATGTTGTGATGTGATATGGTCAAGACGTGATGAGTTATACGTTATTGTATGAGATGATCATGTTTTGTAAAGTTATCGACAACCGGCAGGAGCCTTATGGTTGTCTCTTTATTGTATGAATTGCGAAGGCCAAGTAATTGCTTTACTTCATCACTATGAGTTAGCGAGAGTAGTACTTGCAATTGTTGGCGAGATACCGCGACGCTACGATGAAGATCATGGTGTCAAGCCGGTGACGATGGAGATCATGACGATGCTTTGGAGATGGAGATCAAAAGCACAAGATGATGATTGCCATATCATGTCACATATTTTGATTGCATGTGATGTTTATCTTATTATGCTTATTATTTTGCTTAGTACGATGGTAGCATTATAAGGTGATCCCTTACAAAATTTCAAGGTACAAGTGTTCTCCCTGAGTATGCACCATTGCGAAAGATTGTCGTGCCGAGACATCACGTGATTATTGGGTGTGATAAGCTCTACGTTCAAATACAACATGTGTAAGACATTTTTGCACATGCAGAATACTCGGGTTAAACTTGACGACCCTAGCATGTACATACATAGCCTCGAAACAATGGAGACCGAAAGGTCGAGCGTGAATCATACAGTAGATATGATCAACATAAGATGTTCACCATTGAAAACTACTCCATCTCACGTGATGATCGGACATGGTTTAGTTGATTTGGATCACGTGATCATTTAGATGACTAGAGGTATGTCTATCTAAGTGGGAGTTCTTTAGTAATATGATTAATTAAACTTTAACTTATCATGAACTTAGTCTTGATAGTATTTTCAAATTATGTTGTAGATCAATAGCTCGCGTTATAGCTCCCCTATGTTTCTGAGATGTTCCTAGCGAAATCAAAGTAGAAAGATGTTAGTACCAATGATGCGGACTAGGTCCGTAATCTGAGGATTATCCTCATTGCTGCACAGAAGTATTATGTCCTTGATGCACCGCTAGGTGATAAACCTATTGCAGGGGCAGATGCAGACGTTATGAATGTTTGACAAGCTCGCTATGATGACTACATGATAGTTTAGTGCGCCATGCTTTACGGCTTATAACCGGGACTTCGAAAATGTTTTCAATGCCACATAGAATATGAGTCGTTCCAAGAGTTGAAATTATTATTTCATACTCATGTCCATGTCGAGAGCAAGGTTGTCAGAATCGCGATTCTATTGTAGGATTCTACGACTTTACGATCCAAACTAACCCCTATGATTCTACAATTTTAGTTCTTAGAATCTACGGTTCTACGATCCCGATAGTGAAGATTCTATGATTTGCGATCCTACCATCGAAGCTCCGATCCGATTCTAGGTCACGATTATAACAACCTTGGTCGAGAGGTATAAGACCTCGGACAGTACTTTGCCTACAAGATGGAGGATAATAGCTCAACCAGTGAGCATGTTCTCGGATTGTCTGGGTACTACAATTGCTTGAATCAAGTGGGAGTTAATCTTCCAGATAAGATAGTAATTGACAAAGTTCTCTAGTCACTATCACCAAGTTAGTAGAACTTCTTGATATGCAAGGGATGACGAAAGTAATTCCTGAGCTCTTCGCGATGCTGAAATCAACAAAGGTAGAAATCAAGAAAGAGAATCAAGTGTTGATGGTTAACAAGACCACTTGTTTCAATTAAAGGGCAAAAGGATAGAATGGGAACTTCAAGAAGAAACCCAAATCTGAACTCAAGCCTGAAACTAAGTGCTTCTACTAAAAAGGATATGGTCAATGGAAGTGGAACTGCCCTAGATACTTGGCGGATAAGAAGGATGGAAAAGTGAACAAAGGTATATTTGATATACAGATTATTGATGTGTACTTTACTACTGTTCATAGCAACCCCTAGGTATTTGATATAGGTTCAGTTACTAAAATTAGTAACTCGAAACGAGAGTTGCAGAATGAAGAGAGACTAGTTAAAGGTGAAGTAACGATGTGTTTTGTAAGTGGTTCCAAGATTGATATGATCATCATACCACACTCCCTATACTTTCAGGATTAGTGTAAAACCCAAATAAATGTTATTTGGCATTTGCGTTGAGCATGAATATATTTGATCATGTTGGTTGCAATACAGTTATTCATTTAAAGTCATAGAATAATTGTTGTTCTGCTTACATGAATAAACCCTTCGATGGTCATACACCCAATGAAAATAGTTTGTTGGATCTCGATCGTAGTAATACATATATTCATAATATTGAAGCCAAAAGATGCAAAGTTGATAATGACTAGCAAAAGAGCCCGTGCGTTGCAACGGGAAAATCACATGTCCCTAACACAATAATCATGACTGAAGACCTCAATGGGTTCGTGTGCATCCCATCAATGTTGTCGCTTATCCTTATTCCCACACTTGTCGACCGTGACCTTAGTACTCACATGATCACAACACATTTAAATGTAGTCAATTCTAAGATGTATTTCTTTCTCTCCACATAAAATGAGAAGCCTACTTTTTCACCGGTGTATGTGTGGTTATAGATGTTTTTTTTTCTTCTCCACACTGATTTAGCCGTGGTGTTGACTTTCAATCTGGATCTACATTGGTACGAAAAGAAGACGAATCATGCACTATTGATTAAGTTTTCCCCCTAAATAGCACTTTCTTAAATAACAAATATAACAACATCATATTAAAATTCTACACATTTTTCTAATCAACTTTTATATATAATATGTTAAAATTGGAGTTATGGTTTCGATTATATGAATATGAATATATTTTTAAAAGCATTTGAATCGCATTTTTTAAATATTTAACAGGTAAAATAACATCATATTTAGATTGTACGCATTTTTCTAATCAATTTTCATCTATAACATGTCTAAATTAGAGTTACGATTTAAAAGATACGGATATTAAAAAAACCATTTAAATCTGCCCAAACATAATAGATGGACGGCGGGTTGATTAACTAAAAGATCAGGGGGTGTTCCTGAAAAAGACGAATCGTTTTTTCACTTAAAATAGGACGGCGGGTTTATTATCTAAAAGTACAGGGGCTTTTATGAAATAAGGACAACGAATCGTTTTTTCTCACTTAACAATGTACTGCGGGTTGATTTCATAGAAGTACAGGGTGTTTTTCGTAAAAATGCGAACGACGGACGGGCTGAAACCCAACTTTCTTTATTATTAGGTAAAGATAGTGCAACTTATTTGAGGCACTGCCGTTTAGGTCATATTGGTGTAAAGTGCATGAAGAAACTCCATGTTGTTGGGCTTTTGCAATCACTTGATTATGAATGACTTGGTGCTTGCAAACCATGCCTCATGGGCAAGATGACTAAAACTCCATTCTCCGGAACAATAGAGCGAGCAACTGACTTGTTGGAAATCATACATACGGATGTATGCGGACCAATGATTGTTGATGCTCGCGGCGGGTAGACCTTCACAGATGATTTGAGCAAGATATGGGTAAATCTACTTGATGAAGCACAAATCTGAAACATTTGAAAGGTTCAAAGAAATTTCAGAGTGAAGTAGAGAATCATCGTAACAAGAAAATACAGTTTCTACGATCTGACCGTGGAGGCGAATATTTGAGTTACGAGTTTGGTCTTCATTTGAAACAATGTGGAATAGTTTCACAGCTCATGCCACCCGGAACACCACAGCGTAATGTTGTGTCCGAACGTCGTCACCTCACTTTATTTGATATGGTGCGATCTATGATGTCTCTTACCAATTTACCACTATCGTTTTAGGGTTATGCATTAGAGACAGCTACATTCACGTTATATAGGGCACCATCTAAATCTGTTGAGACGACACCGTATGAACCGTGGTTTGGCAAGAAACCTAAGTTATCGTTTCTTAAAGTTTGGGGCTGCGATGCTTATGTGAACAAACTTCAACCTGATAAGCTCGAACCCAAGTCGGAGAAATGTGGCTTCATAGGATACCCAAAGGAAACTGTTGGGTACACCTTCTATCACAGATCCGAAGGCAAGATATTCGTTGCTAAGAATGGATCCTTTCTATAGAAGGAGTTTCTCTCATAAGAAGTGAGTGGGAGGAAAGTGGAACTTGATGAGGAAATAGTTCCTTCTCCCGAATTGGAAAGTAGTACATCACATAAACTAGTTCCAGTGATTCCTACACCAATCAGCAAGGAAGCTAATGATGATGATCATGAAACTTCGGATCAAGTTACTACTGAACCTCGTAGGTCAACCAGAGTACGTTCCACACCAGAATGGTACCGCAACCCAGTTCTGGAAGTCATGTTACTAGACCATGATGAACCTATGAACTATGAGGAAGCGATGATGAGCCCAGATTCCGCAAAATGGCTTGAGGCTATGAAATCTGAGATGGGATCCATGTATGAGAACAAAGTGCGGACTTTGGTTGACTTGACCGATGATCGGCAAGCCAGTGAAAATAAATGGATCTTCAAGAGGAAGGCCGACGACGACGGTAATGTTACTATCTACAAAGCTCGACTTGTTGCGAATTTTTTTTGACAAGTTCAAGGAGATGACAACGATTATAATTTCTCACCCGTAGCGATGCTTAAGTTTGTCCGAATCATGTTTGCAATTACCGCATTTTATGATTATGAAATCTGGCAAATGGATGGCAAAACTGCATTCCTAAATGGATACCTGAAAGAGGAGTTGTATATGATGCAACCAGAAGGTTTTGTCGATCCTAAAGGTGCTAACAAAGTGTGCAAGCTCCAGCGATCCATCTATGGACTGGTGCAAGCATCTCAGAGTTGGAATATATGCTTTGATGAGGTGATCAAAGCATATGGTTTTATACTGACTTTGGGAGAAGCCTGTACATGAAAGTTGGTGGGAGCTCTGTAGCATTTCTGATATTATATGTGGATGACATATTGTTGATTGGAAATGATATAGAATTTATGGATGGCATAAAAGGATACATGAATAAGAATTTTTCAATGAAAGACCTCGGTGAAGATGCTTACATATTTGACACCTAGATCTATAGAGATAGATCATGACGCTTGATAAGACTTTCGATTAGTACATACCTTGATAAATTTTTGAAGTACTTCAAAATGGATTAGTCGGAGAAGGAGTTCTTGCCTGAGTTATAAGGTATGAAGTTGAGTAAGACTCAAAACCCGACCATGGCAGAAGATAGAGAAAGAATGAAAGTCATTCACTATGCCTCAACCATAGGTTATATAAAGTATGCCATGATGTGTGCCAAACATTTTGTGTACCTTGCCATGAGTTTGGCAAGGAGGTACAATAGTGATCCAGGAGTAGATCACTGGACAGCAGTCAAAATTATCCTTAGTTACTGGATGACTAAAGAAATGTTTGTCGATTATGAAGGTGATAAAGAGGTCGTCGTAAGGAGTTATGCCGATGCAAGGTTTAACACTAATCCAGATGACTCTAAGTATCAATCTAGATGCGTATTGAAAGTGGGAGCAATTAGCTAGAGTAGCTCCATGCAGATCACTGTAGACATAAAAATTTGCAAAATACATACGGATCTGAATGGAACAGACCAACTGACTAAACTTCTCTCACAAAGCAAAACATGATCAGACCTTAGTACTCTTTGGGTGTTAATACATGGCGATGTGAACTAGATTATTGACTCTAGTAAACCTTTTGGGTGTTGGTCACATGACGATGTGAACTATGGGTGTTATTCACATAACGATGTGAATTATCGGTATTAAATCACATGGCGATGTGAACTAGATTATTGACTCTAGTGCAAGTGGGAGACTGAACGAAATATGCCATAGAGGGAATAATAAAGTTGTTATTTATATTTCTTTGTATCATGATAAATGTCTTTTATTCATGCTAGAATTGTATTAACCGGAAACTTAGTACATGTGTGAATACATAAACAAAACAGAGTGTCCCTAGTATGCCTCTACTAGACTAGCTCATTGATCAAAGATGGTTATGTGTCCTAGCCATAAACATGAGTTGTCATTTGATCAATGGGATCAGATCATTGGGAGAATGATGTGATGGACAAGACCCATCTGTTAGCTTAGCAAATTGATCGTTTAGTTTTACTGCTATTGCTTTCTTCAGGACTTATACATGTTCCTATGACTATGAGATTATGCAACTCCCGAATACCGGAGGAACACCTTGTGTGCTATCAAACGTCACAACATAACTGGGTTATTATAAAGATGCTCTACCGGTGTCTCCGAAGGTGTTCGTGGTGTTGGCATAGATCAAGAACAGGATTTGTCACACCGAGTGTCTAAGAAGTATCTCTGGGGACTCTCGGTAATACACTTCATAATAAGCCTTGCAAGCAAATGACTAATGAGTTAGTCATGAGATGATGTTTTACGGAAAGAGTAAAGAGACTTGCGGGTAACGAGATTAACTATGTATAGTGATACCGACTATCGAATCTCGGGCAAGTAACATACCAATGACAAAGGGAACAACGTATGTTGTTATGCGGTTTGACCGATAAAGATCTGCGTAGAATATGTAGGAGACAATATGAGCATCCAGGTTCTGCTATTGGTTATTGACCAGAGATGAGTCTCGGTCATGTCTACATAGTTCTCAAACCCGTAGGGTCCGCACGCTTAACATTCGATGAGGATCAGTATTATGAGTTTATGAGTTTTGATGTATCGAAGGTAGTTCGGGGTCCCGGATGAGATCACACACATGATGAGGAGTCTCGGAATGTTCGAGACATAAGTATTAATATATTGGACGACTATATTTGGACACCGGAAGTGTTTCGGGTTTTATTGGACAAAACCGGAGTGCTGGAGGGGGTTACCGGGACCCCCAAGGGAGTATGGGCCATAGTGGGCCTTGAGGGAATAGAGAGAGGCGGCCCATAGGGCTGGCCGCACCCTCCTCCTAGGAATCGTAGTTGGACTAGGAAAGGGGGGATGCGCCCCTCTTCTTCCTGCTCCTCTCCTCCCTCCTTTCCTACTCCTAGTAGGAATAGGAGGGGGGATTCCTACTCCTACTAGGAGTAGGAATCCTACTCCTGGCGCGCCATACTTGGCTAGCCACACCTCCCCCCTTGCTCCTTTATATACGGGGGCAGGGGGCACCTAAACACACACAAGAAACATTGTTCTAGCCATGTGCGGCGCCCCCTCCACAGAAACACACCTCAGTCATACCATTCCAGTGCTTAGGCGAAGCCTTGCGCCGGTAGCTTCATCATCTCCATCACCACGCCGTCGTGCTGATTAAATTCTCCCGTGAAGCTCAACTGGATCAAGAGCTCATGAGACATCATCGAGCTGAACGTGTGCTGAACGCGGAGGTGTCGTTCGTTTGGTGCTTGATCGGGTGGATCGTGAAGACGTTCGACTACAACAACCGCGTCACTAGACGCTTCCGCTTTTGGTCTACGAGGATACGTAGACACACTCTCCCCCCTCATTGCTATGCATCTAGTAGATAGATCTTGCGTGACCGTGGGAAATATTTGAATACTACGTTCCCTAACAATTTTAATTTTCCCCCACAAGACTTCAACATCTCTAATAATCCCAATTGGTGATATAGTATCTCTATTAGCAAGTTTAATAGTAACATCTATGTATTCTATCTCTGCGGGTGCTATGTCATTCATAATTTCTTGGTATAAGGAGTAGGGAATAGCACTCACAGTAGCACCTATGTCACATAAACCATGATAACAGTGATCCCCTATTTTCACTGAGACAACGGGCATGCCAACAATAGGTCCATGTTTATCCTTTTTATCTGGTTTAGCAATTCTAGCAGTTTCTTCACAAAAGTAAATAACATGTCCATCTACATTTTCTTCCAAGAGATGCTTAACCATGGCAATACTAGGTTCTTCCTTAATTTGTTCATCTGGTTTAGGTGTTCTAATATAACTTTTATTAACCACAGTTGAAACTTTAGCATGTTCGTTTATCCTAACAGGGAAAGGTGGTGTTTCAATATGAGCAGTAGGAACAACTGGATCAACATTATAAAGTATAGTTTCTTCCTTAGCTAGCACCGGTTCTTTAATAGGTGGGTGTTATTTAAACCACTTCCCTTTAGAGAGATCAACATGAGTAGCAAATGATTGAAAGAAGGAGGCTACTAACTCAGAGTCAAGTCCTTATTTAGTGCTAAACTTTTGAAAAGCATTGGTATGCATAAAAGATTTAACGCAATCATACTTAATATTTATACCCTCCTCTTTACCTTCGTCGGTTTCCCAGTGTTCAGAGTTACATTTAATTCTTTATAAAAGATCCCACCGGAATTCAATAGTCTTCTTCATGAAGGAACCAGTACAAGAAGTACCGATCATTGATTGATCATTACGAGAAAGCCGAAAATAAAAATTCTGAATAATAATGTCTCTTGAGAGATCATGATTGGGGCATGAATATAACATTGAATTAAGCCTCCCCTAAGATAGAGCGACACTTTCTCCTTCACGAGGCCTATATGTAATTCTGATCACGATGAACTAGATGCATAGGATATATTTTTGGTGAAACTCCAAGTTCAATCGATTCCAGTTCCAAGCTCCAATATCATCGCATAGCCTATACCATGCTAATGATTTTCCCTTTAAAGATAAATTAAAAACCTTCTTCATAACGTCATCTCCTGGTAAACCTGGAAGCTCAAACAATCCACAAATTTTTTCCACATATATCAAGTGCATATCAGGATGTTCGGTTCTGTCTCCTGCATAAGGATTAGCTAGCAGTTGTTCTATCATACCTGAAGGAATTTCATATTAAATATTTTCAATAGGAGCAGTAGTTTGAGGGGTACCTAATTGTGGTTCCGGTCGAGGTGATGATATCCCAAACAAAACCCTCAAAGGATTGTCCTCCATGGTAACAAGTGACAATAAATTTCAGCACACTATATGAAAATTTCCTTACCAATTTCCACTTACCAAAGGCGCATTACTCCCTAGCAGTGACACTAGAAAATAGCCTTGATGACCCACAAGTATAGAGTATCGAACCCAACAAGGAGCGGGAGGAAATGACAAGTGGTTTTCAGCAATGTAATGTGTGTAAGTGCTGAAATTGTAAGTAATAGAGTAGTTTGATAGCAAGATATTTTTTTAACGAGCAAGTAATGGTAGTAGTAACAAAGGGCGGGGTAGCCCAATCCTTTTGTGGAAAGCGATAGGCCAAAATGACCTCTT
The DNA here is from genome assembly GCA_902687465.1 of Secale cereale. Classification (NCBI taxonomy): domain Eukaryota; kingdom Viridiplantae; phylum Streptophyta; class Magnoliopsida; order Poales; family Poaceae; genus Secale; species Secale cereale. The sequence goes on along the minus strand of LR738710.1, from coordinate 337,861,848 downwards.
ATAATAAGCAAAGCGTTCTTGAGTGTACACAGGAATTTCATCTAGTCACTTTCACCATGTTGTTTCGATTCGTGTTCGCTACTTTGATAATTTGATATGTGGGTGGATCGGTGCTTAGGTGTTGTTCTTAATTGAACAAACCTCCTACTTATGATTCACCCTCCCGCAAGCATCCGCAACTACGGGAAAAGTATTAAGAATAAATTCTAATCATACCATTAAACTTTTGAATCCAATCGGTCCCTTACGAAATAGCACATAAACTGGGGTTTATGCTTCTGTCACTCTCACAACCCATCATCTAATTACTACTCCACAATGCATTCCCTTAGGCCCAAATATGGTGAAGTATCATGTAGTCGACGTTCACATGACACCACTAAGGGAATCACAACATACATACTATCAAAATATCAAACACATATCAAGTTCACATGATTACTTGCAACATGATTTCTCTCGTGACCTCAAGAACAAAAGTAACCAATCACAAATGATAATAATGGTCTAGATCAGAGGAGTATTAAATAGTATAATGGATCTGAAAATATAATCTTCCACCAAATAAGCCATATATAAATCAACTACAAGATGCAATCAACACTACTAGTCACCCACAAGCACCAATTTATAGTTCCGGTAACAAGATTGAACACAAGAGATGAACTAGGGTTTGAGATGAGGTGGTGGTGTTGAAGATGTTGCTGCAGATAGCCCTCCCCTAGATGGGAGAGTTGTTGGTGATGATGATGATGATGATTTCCCTCTCAGGGAGGGAAGTTCACCCGGCGGAATCACTTCGCCGGAGGGCAAAGGTGCTCCTGCCCATGTTCCGCCTTGAGACGCCGGCGCTCCATCCCGAAAGTCCTCTCCTTATTTTTTCTAGGTCAAAATTACTTATATACTAGAAGGGGGGCACCGGCGGTGGGCCTGGGTGAGCACAACCCACCAGGGCGCACCTAGGCTCCATGGCATGCCTGGCCTCCCTAGCGTGCCCAGGTGGGTTGTGCCCACCTGGTGGGGCCCCTCTGGTGCTTATTTGCTCCAATAATCCTCGAATATTCCATAAAAATTCTCCGTGAAGTTTCAGCTTGTTTGGAGGTGTGCAGAATAGGTGGCCTGACATAGCTTTTTCATGTCTAGATTTCCAGCTGACGGAATTCTCCCTCTTGGTGCATACCTTGCAAATTATGAGAGAAAAGGCATTAGAATTACTCTAGAAAGCATTATTATGCATAAAACATCATAAATAAGAGTAATAAAACATGATGCAAAATGTACGTATCACCCGACAGCTTGCTCCTGCCCCTCTACGATAGCAATCTTAGCGGCCTCCTCAGCGGCGTCTTTTCATATGTCTGCCACCTCCTCCAGAAAATCTGGCTCTTCACTTGAAGGGGCTGGAAGCAGATTCAGTAGTCAATTGCAAGAATACAGAGTCAGAGATACAAAGCAAACTGATCGGGAAAAACTTGAGGAGAAAAATTGATAAGTTATCCAGAGAGGGCTGCCGAGCGGAGAGTTCGGCTTCCCCGACAACATCAGCTGTCGGGCCAAGATTGTCGTCTCTTCCCTCAGGAACCATGGTGTCAGCCTGAGGGGGCTCTTCCGTCGGAGCCCTTGGCGGAGATCCGTCGGCTCTAGCATTCGACAGGATGGCCTTTCTTGGAATGGCTCGTCTTGAATGGTCCCCTCCCCCCAGCGGCCTCTGCAAGGGAGAGCTCTTCACCACCATCACCAGCAGGTGGAATCTCCTTTGCGCTGTCGGGCCGGGAGCTGAGTTGGGGGCTTGGCATCGGGGTGCTCGTGTCGCTCCCTGCCGGACGCGTCTCCTCGACCGTTGTCGATGGATCCACACGCTTGAGTAAATTGGATTGGTGAATGAGGGTCTCCTCCTCCTCCTCCCTGATGGCAACCAGTGAGCCAAATCATTTCGTGAACAAAAAAAAGCATACAAAAGAACACACAAGGAAAGAAGATAAGGAGGAGGCTGATCTCTTACTCTTCATCAATGAGCATGGAGTTCATCTCGAACTCCATGGGCGGCGTGGGGGCCCTGTTCCTCTTCTGGGGCGGGGGAACGGAGCTGCTCAGCAATTTCGGGCCTTGCCGGGGCACAGGAGGCTCCGATGAAGACGAGCTCTGCGAAGAGCACAAACTCGATTGGGCGCCAGAGTCGCCCATCGAGGTTACCAGTTGCTTGGCGGGAGGGGCCCCGTCCCCGGAGAGCCGAGGTGAATGCCGGCGCACGGCCTTGGAAACACTTAACTTGTTGGCACTCTCCTTTGACCTCCTAGCAGCTAGCGCATGATCGGGGGCTGTCGCTCCTCGGTTGGCTGCCCGCTTGCGGGGGCGCAGGTTCAAGACCGACTCAGGGGCTTGGTGGCCTTTTGTGAGCCATACCTCCGCAATTACCTACACTTCCCCAACCCCTTCTTCCTCTAAGGACTCTATTGCTACGGTATATAGAGCCTCGATCTCGGAAGGCCCATCCTCAGTAGGCTCTCGACCGAGAGGCTCTTCCCCGGCAACCTCTTTCAAGATTTGCGCCCCACCCTTGCCGTGGGGCGAGCTCTCACCTCTAGCTTTTCCCCTTGCCATTGCTGCCTTCGCAGCGTTCGCCGCTGCCACGGGTCGGGCCGCCTTGCCTTCTTCAAGCCGCTTCTTAACGTACGCCACCTCCATTGCGAAGGTGCACTTGTACATCCTAGTATCCACCATAGTGACCCTTTCTACTAAGGTGGAAGACCAAGCCAGCTCTTCATCAAGAGTGGGTAACTGCCAGTCACCTGAAACGCCGCTAGCATTGCACTGCGGCATCCATTACAAGATTTGACTCCTAGTGGAGTTGATGTTGAGCGGGATGATGTTTGCCAGTAGCGGGAACAACCCGAAGCGGCCGAAACGCTAATTGCACAACCAGGCATGGTCGTAAACTTTTAAGTTGTTCGCCAAGCCAGGAAGCAATCTCATCCTGTCCCCAGCATTCCCATACTGCCAGGTGAATTTATCCCTCTTTTACAGAGGAGCAATTTTGCGAAGGAGCTAATCGGCCCCTACATGCTCAACAGTCAGCCCAACAGTCTTCAAGCAGGTAATACTTTTTATTGCCGGGTGGAGCCTGTCCTCGGTGAGATCAAATGCCCTCCATACATTGTCATGCTCGAGGCATTCTGTTTTTGCCTGGCAGAATTCAGGGGCCTCCTTATCCTGAATCCAACACCAATATCCCCTCCACTCGTCCTATCTGCTGCTCTGACAGCTAGAGATATAATCCCTATTCTCTCTTGGAACTACCCGCGACATCCAGCTTTTATTGTTAGAGTGGTGAGTTTTGTTCTCCACCCGTGGGACAAAGTAATGCCTGAACAGATCAACACAGGGGGCTACCTCAACGAAGTTCTCGCACAAATGGGTGAAGCTGGCCATGCACGCCGTTGCATTTGGCGTGAAATCCAAGAGGTGGAATCCATAGACCGCCATCATCGCTTCAAAGAAATCCAAGAACGGAGGCCAGAGAACACATATGAACTATGCGCAGAAAAATATGTATGAATTTGGCGGGTCCTCCTTCCCCTCCGCCAGAACCTTGGGAGCATCATGCCCTTGCGGGACGGCCCTCCCCCACAAGTATCCATACCTCGCCTGTAGAATGTCACCATCAAGATTCGATGGGAAGAAGACGGTGTGTCCTCTTCGCTTCTTGTCCAGCTCCGTCGCCTTCTTGCTCATCTCGGTGGCCGCCTCCTTTGCAACGGCCACCAGCTTCCCCTTGGATGTGGTCTTCTTCCCCATATCCCCCAAGTTGCAGTGGAAGGCACGGGAAGGTGATCGAAAGGGATTGGCAGTGAATGTGGGAAGAAGGAGTGGGTGGTTGCTTGGATTGCGGAGGAAGATGACGTGAAGGCGAGGCAGGCAATAAAAGTGCAGCACCGTTCCACATTTTCCCCATCTTATGGGATTCGACGGGGAGACAGTGTGGCTCTTCAGAAAATTTATCATTTATAAATTAACTACTATAGTCCCATGCCCCCACGACTCGCTATAATTACGTGAAGTGGACGTTGGATTGAGTGGTCATCATGAGAAACCACCGCGCGCATGGCCTTTTCCCTACTGTGTGTCCATTCACTGTTGGGGCCTAAACCAACATGCCCAGCGACACATATGGATCAGGCCAGGGGGCTAATTTCGGGGTACACAAACAGGCGTGTATGTTTTCCCCTGACCCGTGCCCTTATGACAAGCCAACATGCCCAAGGGCAAGCTTGCAACACCAGGATTAGCTCAAGACACGAAGGGATCAGCTCTTTGAGGAATTAGAGAGTTGGTCGAGGAGATCAAGACAACCAAGACTAGCCAAAGAGCCAAGATATTACCAGAAAATGGGCCTTCATCGCCGGGCACGCGAGCCTGCCAAGGTTGAATCGCCCTGGAAACAAGCCTCCAAAAGCGCCCCAGCAGGCTTGCCATGGCTCACAGAGGCAAATCACCATCTCACAGGGATGCCCGTCGTCGATCAGTGCTCCTAAGTAGCTCAGTGGCTGCCCCCTGCCACATGGCAGCCACTTCCTACGGAAAGAACCTCCAAATGACACATGTTCTGAGACATGTCAAGCAAGCAGGCCCGAAGTAGGAAAAACAGCCCTACATGGCCTGCCGGGCGAGCCGTGATGAGACACTAAGCGGCACATTTAATGCACTCTGCCAGCCTGCAGTGTTAGGTATGATAGCACTGTTCGCTATCTAATCAGTATGGGAAGAATGATTTGGCACTGTGGTGAACCCTTAATCTTTAAAAGGAGGACCATGTAACAGTAGAAAGGATTCGGCCGATCCGAACCCTCACACATTCATATGCGTGTAGCCACTCTCGTCCTGAGGCAACCTTGCCGGGCAAGAGCGCGACGCCTATTCCAGCATCCACCATCAATCCACCAAAGTAGGAGTAGGGTTTTTACGCCTCGCGACAGCCCGAACGTTGGTAAAAATTGACCGTGTGATCTCTGTCGTGCTGCGCTACGCTGCTCCGCTCTTTGTGCCACATGCCCATCCCCTTGCCGAACCAAAAGGGGCCCTTTGTCCCATAGGTGGCCGTGGTTTTACTGTGACAACACTACTTCAGGATGTTGCTAACGTGACACTACAATCAGAGACCCTTCGACAAAACAGTGTCCGATGCATTAATCGCAAACGGTGATCTAAAAAAACTGGCAAAAAATATGCAAAATGTTTGAGATTGTTGATGCATCAAACACAGTTTAGATTTTAGAAGCATGTGTGATGTGGGGCATATGGTTCATCCATAAGAACTGTTTGCGATGAGACAGAACAACATAAACAGTCAGCCAGATGAAGGTGTGTGCAATATACGGTATATAATTCACTCGGATGAACTGTTTGTGATTAGGCATCACAAAAGAAATGGTCAGCCCGATGGATGTGTGCGCAATATACGACATACAGTTCACACGGATGAACTATTTGCGTTGAGCCAATAGAATAGAAACGGTTCGACTTAACAAGATGTGTGTGATACGCGGCAAACAGGTCTGCAATCAAAAATGCGTGGGAAGACCGATAACAACAAACACGATTGTTGTTACCAAGCCAAGTGTGCTGTAAGAAAACGATTGCAAGTATACAATTGTGAGTGGTTGATGAAAACATCACTGACGGGTTCCATTGTTTAGTCCGTGTGCGATGTGATTTGTTCTGTCCACACAACATCTACGTTCTGTCTACAGAGCATCAACATATATACTTAAAAAGATAGCATTGCATAACCAAATTAAGCATACAATTACACAAGTGACTACACATGTAACATTTCTGTCGGATTTAGGGGCTCCGCAAAACCCAAGAAGTTCGAACACAGGGGCATGAACAAAGATCTCTCCCACTTGCGTCTACCTAGCGCCTCGCCTTTGTCGGTGAAGAGATTCAAGCAAACAACAGATAGAGCATGCAAGAGTTTACCCTGGTTCGGGCCACCGCGTGGTGTAAGACCCTACTTTCTGCTTTGGTGGATTAGCGTCGGGAGGATTGGAATATGAGGTAGTACACCGATTCTTGAGCTTAGGAGGTGAGTTCAAGATGGTCAGGAGGCAAGTGATCTTGCTCCTTGCGTGGTGGCAGAGTGTATGGATCAATCCCCCTTTTCATAGTGGGGATCCTAGCTACTTATATAGGCGGCCACGGTCCTTTTCCCCCGAAATGTTTAGGCGGGAAGGGATCCCACAACGGCCAATTTTGAGTGGGAACACAAGGACGTTCCTACCCTGACAAAAGCAGTCTTCGCGTGCAAAAGGACCAGGCAGTGACGCGGTGGTGGGCTCGAGGGTGACATCCTCCTTGTCGTCCTTGCGGTCTTCGGTCTTGTTGCACCAATGGGTAAACCTTTGGCCCACTCCTCGGGAACCTGCGGCTGTGCAGTCCCCCTTGCACCGAAATGGCAACTACGCCACTGGCGAGTGCTGGCACCCACTGGCGCAGTGTGTCACTACTGACAGCACTGCCTCCTCATGAGGCAGGCTTGGCCTTGGATTCTCCGCCCCTCTGGAGCACCTTGCTGAGGCAGCTCCTGAGGAGGTCTTGACAATGTTCTCCTCGCGAGGCTTAGCTCCCTCGCGAGGGTCTTGGGCAGCTGGTTGATCAGCTGGGCCTTACCAGGGCGCTGTAGGAGCGCGTCGCAGCCCGCAAACAGGCAAGTCTGGGTACCCTGGTTCCTAGTACGCCGACAGTAGCCCCCGGGCCCAAGGCGCACGCGGAGTTGGCTTCAGGGCGAAGCCTTAGTCGAGGACGAAGTGCCGCGGGCCCTAAAAGGCTGCGGGCCAGGCCGGCATACGACGGTTGGATGGAACGTGACGGCTCCGCTCCCCATGCAGTCTTGGTGATCGTGTGACTTGACAACTCCTTGGCGTAGGCGACGGGGGCGTTATGGCTGCGACGCCAATGGCTGGCGGTTGGGCTCCTCCGCCCTATAAATGGGACCAGGGGGGAGCCCCCAAGCCGTTTCCAAGTTAGCGACGTCTTCCCCTTGCTTGTTCCTCGCTCTCTCTCCTTTCACTAGATCTCCATGGCACCGTCGAGGAAGCCATCCGCCGCAGAGAAGGGGAAGGCCCCGACGGATCCGGCCCCGCTGCCGCCGAAGAGGGGCCGCGGTCGTCCCTGCAAGCATGCCGCTGCGCCTGCAGCGACTTCTCGAGGAGGCTGGCGCGGCCTTCTGAGTTCTCCCACGGCCGCTGGTGAAAGGCGCGGGACGTCGTCCCGTGGTGAAGGTGGTCGTGGCCGTGGAGGGAGAGGAGGCGCGCAATGGTGCCTGTCGGTCGCGCGTCCTCCACGCCCGCAGCTCCATTCCTTCGACGTGTCGTCGGAGTTAATGGTGTGAGCGGAGAAGCCTGGTGGCCCGTGGCTTCGGCTTCCCCGCTCGTTTGGTGACGTGTTACCAGCCGGAGGCCTTGGCAGCATCTAGCTGCAGGCTGACAGTTGCTGGAGTGGTGCGTCCTGGGTGGAAGATGTTGTGGCTCCCTCGGGCGATGTGTTCCTGGAGCGCGGCTGGCAATCGTTTGGTTGAGCACGCCGGATGCAGGGGAGGTGTGCGCTCCACTTCAGGTACAATGGTGTCTCCACACTATTCATCATGGTCTTCTCGGAGGAAGGAAGGCGCCTTGGGTGCTGTCCCGAGGTCGATGACGAAGAGGACGATGGGGACGGTGCCCGGAGGAGCAGCTCCTTCTCCAAAGACGATCTCAGTCCCGGGGGGCGCCGTGGGTCCCCCCTCTATGGAGGCAGCAGCTCCTCGAGTAGTGGCGGCCGCGACGAACCACCATGCCGCCGAGCTCGGCCTGGCGCGGGGAGGGGGTTGCCGCGCCACTGTAGCTCGTTGAAGCCGGAGGAACTGGAATACTCTGACTGAGCGGGAGCGGCCTCTGCTTCTTCTCCTTTCCTTTCCTTCATGTCCTTTCTACATTAAAATTTGAAGTTTCCTTGAGGAGGTGTGTAATGGACTCTCATATATGTAGGAAGCGAGAACTCGTTGTCATGTTTTTTTGTTGCCTAGGTGAAATCACTTAGCTTTATGAGTCGCGACGTCCTGAGGCGGAGTCCTCCTGACTCTGGCTTCATGAGACCCATCGGGTCATGACGGGGTGGCCGAATCTGAAGGGATCATGCGACCCCCGAGCGGGGGTGAGCCGCTGAGATCTGTTGAGAGCGCCGAGCGCGGGTTAGAGCACCAAAGCCTGAGTCGGATCGGTAGGATAGGTTGCACGGACTGAGAAGCCCGGCGGCAGAGCCTAAGCAGGCTTGGCCAGAGGAGGTCACGAGGCCGCGGCAGACGAGGGCCGGTGATCGACCGTGCCCCAGCCCCCATGCGCGAGGCGCGTGAAGAAGAGCGAGTGGGGCAGCTGAACTTAAAACTGGCGAGAAAGATCCAAAACAAGACTTTCAACCAAATGCAGGAAGCGCAAGAAACATGAGAACTTCATAGCATGGGGTAGAGGAAGGGCTGATAGCCACGGAAGTAGAAAAGGCTGACAGCCAAACACAAGCCAAAAAAGGAAAAAAGGTCGCGTCCGACCCCTACCCTACGTCTTCTTCCCAGCGCGGAGCTAAGGACAGCACTGGGGCGTGGGTGGGAGCCCCGTCTAATGGCCCGTAGGCAGCGCACAGGAGACTCTGAGGCATGTACAGCCCCAACTCATTATTACGTGAGAGTGTCATGGGCGGAGACCTTCACGGGCACGGAGCCTTGATTACGAATAGAACCTCCTGAGGTGTTCGATATTCCAGGAATTCTGGATAGGTATCCCATCCTGCGTCTACAGGCGCACAGCTCCAGGCCTAGAGACACGGGCGATTCTGAACGGGCCCTCCCACATGGGCGAGAGCTTGTGCAACCCCTCACGGGAGAGGACCCGCCTCAGGACCAAGTCACCAACTTCAAGTGTTCTTGCGCGGAAGCTGCGGCAGTGGTACCGCCGCAGCGCCTCCCGATAACGTGCCGCCTTGAGGGAAGCTCGGCGGCGGCCCTCCTCGCCTAGCATGAGGTCCATCCGCCAGGCGGCATCCTGGCATACCTCATTAAAGGCCAAGACCCGTGGGGAGCGATGCTTGACCTCGTGAGGGAGGACCGCCTCCGCCCCATAGACGAGAAAGAAAGGAGTTTCACCCATAGGTTTGGTGGCAGTGGTTCGGATTGACCACAACACAGACTGGAGCTCGTCGATCCAGCCCCTGCTGCAAGCCTCAAGCTTCTTCCTAAAGTTGCGCATCTTGAGGGCACGCAAGACTTCCGCGTTGGCACGCTCGGCTTGGCCGATGCTCCTGGGGCGAGCAACCGAAGCGTAGCAGATCTGTGTTCCAAGGTTAGCACAATATGACCTGAAGAGATTGCTTGTGAACTGCGAACCGTTATCCGTGATGATGCGGCTGGGGACCCTGAATCGCCTCATGAGGCCCTGGATGAACTTGACTGCCGACCCGGCTGGGATCGCACGAACAGGCTCCACCTCCGCCCACTTGGTGAATTTATCGATGGCGACATACAGTAAGCGGTAGCCCCCTGCTCCCCGAGGAAATAGAACCAGGATGTCCAATCACCATACCGCGAAGGGCCAGGAGAGCGAAATTGTCTGGAGGCCCTGCGCCGGCTGGTGGATCTGCTTGACATGAAACTGGCACGCCTCGCAAGCCCGCACGTGCTCCGTGGTGTCGTTGAGCGCTGTGGGCCAGTAGAAGCCGCTGCGGAAGGCCTTGCCCACGAGGGTGCGGGACGATGATTGATGACCACAGTCTCCACCGTGGATATCAGCCAGCAGCTCACGCCCTTGCATTCGCGATATGCATTTTAGCGAGACGTCGTTGGGGCGCCTCCTGTAGAGTTCACCATCTTGGATGCAGTAAGCTGAGGCCTGTCGGACCACGCGCTCCGCGTCTTCTTCCTTGTAAGGTAGGTATCGTGTTGCAGGTACATCTTGAGTTCCTGGGTCCAGGAACCCTCCTCGGGCTCCGCGGCGAGCAGCAGGCAGGCTCCAGAGGGTGGTCCGTAGGGCGGGGCGCCATCCGGAGGCGCCGTTGGTAACCCCTGCTGAGGGGAGGCCGGCTCAGGGGCTAGCGGTGCCGCCGATGGCTTGAGTAGCCGCTCTATGCCCGCAAGGCCTCCTGCGGCTGGGCGGCGCCCCAACCTGCCGAAAGTGCGACTTAACGTGTCGGGCAGATGCCGGCCCTTGGGATCCACCGAGGATGCAAGCGACCCCACGATAAGGCCGCTCCCCGCTGGCGACGCCCCGTAGCTCGCAGCTGCGGGCCGTTCGCGTGCCGTGAGTTCCGGTGAATGGCCGGTGCTGGGGCAGCCATCGTGCCATCAAGAGCGTGACCGGCAAGGCCACAGGAGGCGGGAGTGGCGGTGCAGGCCGCCCTCCAGTGGTTTGGCCGGCGAGAGCATCGTCGAGGAAGGAGGAGGACCGGCCATGGGTGACGCGGTCCGCTGGTACCGCTCAGTCGACGGGGAGGGAGTCAGCCCCCGCGCGGATGTGGCAGGCCGCAGTCATCGTAGTGGCGCTGAACAGGAGAGGGGAGGCGAGGTCGTCAGAGAGGCGAGATTTCGACATGCCCCCTACCTAGCGCGCCATATGTCGGATTTAGGGGCTCCGCAAAACCCAAGAATTTCGAACACAGGGGCGTGAACGAAGATCTCTCCCACTCGTGTCTACCTAGCGCCTCGCCTTCGTCGGTGAAGAGATTCAAGCAAACAACAGATACATCATGCAAGAGTTTACCCAGGTTCGGTCCACCGCGTGGTGTAAGACCCTACTTCCTGCTTTGGTGGATTAGCCTCGGGAGGGCTGGAATATGAGCTAGTACAGTGGTTCCTGAGCTCAGGAGGTGAGCTCGGGAGGGTCAGGACGCAAGTGTTCTTGCTCCTTGCGTGGTGGCAGATTGTATGGATCAATACCCCCCTTTCATAGTGGGGATCCTAGCTACTTATATAGGCGGCCACGGTCCTCTTCCCCCGAAATATTTAGGCGGCAAGGGATCCCACAACGGCCTTTTTTGAGCGGGAACACAGGGACGTTCCTACCCTGACAAAAGCAGTCTTCGCCTGCAAAAGGACCAGGCGGTGACGCGGTGGTGGGCTCGACGGTGACATCCTCCTTGTCGTCCTTGCGGTCTTCGGTCTTGTTGCACCAATGGGGAAACCTTTGCCCCTCTCCTCGGGAACCTGCGGCTGCGCTGTCCCCCTTGCACCAAAATGGCAACTGCGTCGCTGGCGAGCGCTGGCACCTGCTGGCGCAATGCGTCACTGCTGACATCACTGCCTCCTCATGAGGTAGGCTTGGCCTTGGATTCACTGCTGACATCACTGCCGCTCCTGAGGAGGTCTTGACGTCGTTCTCCTCGCGAGGCTTAGCTCCCTCGCGAGGGTCTTGGGCAGCTGGTTGATCAGCTGAGCCATACTAGGCCGCTGTAAGAGCGCGTCGCGGCCCGCAGACAGGCAAGTCTTGGAACCCTGGTTCCCAGTACGCTGATAATTTCCACACACCAGAGTAATCAATTACATGCATACTAAACTAGGAGACACGAGGATCTAATCATCTACTTCTTGTTGCGATGATGCTAGCCATTGCTCTACTTCCGACTGGATCTCAGGAAGTTTTGGGGAAGGAGGCACATCCTCATGTCAACGATCCGGCTGTACATATCGTAGCTCGTGTACACCTACTTGGGTGCGTACACGACGTGATTTTTGTCGAGTTTCTCCATCCACGCACACTTGTCCTTGTTGCAGGAATCCTTCGCGTCTTTATAGTAGGGATCAATGATGGCCTCGGCGAGGCGAACCTATGAGTCCTTCTCATGCGCATTGCTACCCCACAGCTTGTATTGGCCCTGGATGTCGAAATGATTCGGGCATGCGATGCCCGAATTCATGTGCACCTAGCGAAACGCTCGCAAGGCCTTATGGCCAGACAGTAGTGGTAGACGAGGACGTGATTGGGCACGCACATCTGGGTGAGGACAACCTTGGGACGAGACCCGGCAACAGCGCGAGAGTACTAGAGGACGAACCCGACCACCTTTTACTTTTCCTCATAAGGCAAGAACTCTATGATGTGGATGGAGTGCTCCACCCATAATGGGTTGTTTGTGTACACCACCGAGAGCTCCGTGAACCTTCTGTGGGTGTCCACCACAGCATGCATGGTGAACTGCCGCTTGTCATCCGCAGCCGCTCGGAGCACCATTAGAGCCGCGCAGGATACCCTCTAAGAATTTTTCATGGTGTGTGTGCTTCTTGCAATAGTGGGGCACGATCGAAAGGTTGAAGAGACCCGAGGCATAAATGGACGCTCTAATAAATGGGGGCCGGCCAACCTGTAATCGTCATGTCTTGTTACCACGTTCATAGTGGAGGATTCTAGTGGACGCTTGAGAACACCACATGCGTGGGCTCGAAGAGGCGTCAAATGTATCACCGTTTATCATGTTCCTGCACAACCGCGCAGTTTACCGCGCAAGCTTCTAGCCCGGCTAGTTTGGACACCAATCGGCTAGAAGAGGGACAAATCGTGGGCGTTTATTCACAAAAGGCAATGTAAAAACGAAGTGTGTGGAATAAATTCGGTCGTAGGTTTACCGGTGGGTGATGAGGTCAAAGTTACACAGAAGGGTGATGATGGACACTCAAGTGTGATAATTAATTCAGCGTTCTAGAGGGCACACGGTTGAAGAAACCAACTATGTCCAATATTGTCTAAGATCACAGTCGAGTAAGCTATACAGATCATGTGCTATGAGGTCAAAAAAATAAACACATTCGAGAATGGTTAATAAGATCTAAGACCATTGCATATTAAGGTCAAAATAGTCCTACCAATATACGTGTCTCATACGATGCCATTTCAACGATTGTACCACAAAAGCTCGAACAATGTTCAAATTCCAGAGTTATATGGCTCAAATTCGAATATTACAAGGTTCAAACTTATATTAGAAATGAAATTCAGCTCATCAGCTGCAAATGCCCGAGCTGTTCCACTGAACATGGATATAAGAGAGGTTTAAACTAATATTACCACTTGTAAGGCTGGTTTCGAAACGTCATAATAATTGGAAAGGGGTCAGCCACTGAGAAGTCATGCAAGGGGTTGACACGATAACTTCCGATTACTCTGTCATCTGAAGTTCCATAATGAAATTCAGCTTTTTTGGAGCCTACTTCATCCTATCGTAACCGCCGGCGCTGATCAACAAACCATTCGTTTTTGCGAAATAAATGTAGGACAAAGCTCATTACCTTCAGCACCCTTGCTCTAACAACAAAGAACCTAGCGAATATAATCTCCGGTAAGGTCCCTCTGTACAAGTTGAAAGTAATTTCTGAGAGATGCAGATCTAGGCATTCGATGTGATTGTTATATTGTATCACATTGGCCACCACCGGGCCTAATCTTATCTACAAAAGAAGAAAACGTGTTAGTGCCTACATGTAGTTTTGAACACTACTACATGCCTATTTGGTTTGCAGGATATGTAATTACAATATAGAAAAATGTATCCTTCTTCACTAGAGATTGGAGTGGAGGAAAAGTTCCCTAAAAAACTAGTATAGATGAGTCGAAAGGAGAAATGGTTATGGATTGTAACAATATGGTTCAAGCAACCAATATGGGGATGGGGCATGTAGGTACTGAAATCCTCCAAAAATCCTTCACAAATCATAGTACATTGTCATTGTAAACTTGGATAAGGTGTCAAAAATTAAAATCCTTTATGGATAACATTTAATGGGAAAGGAACATCAGCTCGATATATAGCTTCTCTGGGCATGGAAAGCATCTCAGGAAACTAACAACTTGGTCTAGGTTGGGGCGGATAGATTCTAGTGCCAAGACCTTCATTGTGCAATGTTTCACGGTCAAGCTTGTCGTAATCATTTTCTGTGTGACAGACAAACATACATCTTCAAAATAAGAAATAACGTTAATTTCTAGAAGGAGAAGTAGAAGGCGGTTGTTGTCCCTGAATGAGTGTGGACCAATAACAATGTCGGAGTATTTGTCACACGAGTAGCCCACCACTGTCAATTTCCACGCAGAAATGATACTGATTCTTGTGGGACCTTCTTGATCAACTATAAGTAATCTCTCAAGTAAAGGTGTGTCCACAGTGACCATACCATGGCTAACAATTTGTGATGTCTTCTTGCAGCACCAGCAACACACATAAATAGTCCGGACAGTCATGGAAGCTATGTGTAAGCTACTCAACCCATTGGTCGCCTGAAGACAAAGGTACTCAAGTGTTGTACGGCCATGAAGTAGGCGCTCCATGTCACTGTTTGGGAGGCAGACGGCGAGTCATTAAGGCGGGATTGCAGTTCCTGAACTTGGCGACGCGCAGCATGAGCGCGAGGCATAGTGCAGACATTGGCAGTAAGCGCATATGCCCATCATCAAAAGTGAGCTCCTCGAGCTGATGTAGGGCGGGGGATTGGAACCACTCGTCAAGCTTGGCTCAGTTCTTGCAGTTGGAATGGAACTTGCCCATCCTAAGGCATCTGGTTGGGCCATGGTGACTGCCCTGGATCTTGGAGAATGAATCCAAGCTTTTGCAATAGCCATGGCAGAGCTCGTGGGTGTCGATGATGTCGAGATGGGTGTAGTGCCATAGGGGGTGCCACCGCCGGGAAATGAAGGTTGTTTGCGCCCCATATTTGATTGGGAATAGGGAGATGATGACTATCAACATATCATCGGAGAGGCTGCTGATGAAGTCTAGGCCTCCTCGAGTCGCTTGCGAATATTGCTCGACCCGGCTCTTCTTGTTGGCTGCCCCGTTCTCCACCTCCGGAGTCTCCTCATCAGCGACACTTTTTGATAGAAGTAGGAGCACATGAAATATTTAGTTAAAACATAATAAAAGAAAAGTGTATTTGCAACTACAAGTTAGTAGGTAGGAAAGTGTCGGGGAAATGACACCTATGGGATCCCGGGGACCACTACTACGGTTCGTGGGGCGTAGAGGTGTACAAAGAGCAGGTCTAGATGATGAAAGCGTGGGAATTTTTATCCAGGTTCGGGCCGCAAGATGATGCGTAAAACCCTAGTCCTGCTTGTCTTTGTATATTTGGTGTTCTTGAGCTCTTGACTGGCCTCTATGCGTGCTTGTCAAAAAAGTCAAAATCCTCTCTCAGTATGCCTCGGGCCTCCTTTTATATGACCAAGGGGTTGCCACAACGACACACAGAAGGTGTAAAGATACTATAGTGTACTAGGTTATCTCCTAACATCTTAGGACAAACACATTTAATGCGCCGCCTATGTTTACCATAGATTTATCGAGGATGGCAAGGAAGCTTGTACCGCCCATTGTCGCGTCACCTTGCTCCGACACGCGTCTAGGCTGACGAGGCATGCGGCGCCTTGCTGGCTGCTAGCTGCTATGGTGGCAGGGTCTTCACAAAGATCTGCATGCCACCACGCAAGTGCTAGTAGTTGGCTTAGGCGCCGCATGCTTCCACGCAGGTGCTTGTCCAGTTGGCGAGTTGGTCTCGCATAGGAGTGCACACGGGGCAGCGAAACCTTGGCGGGCGCGGGCCCGGCCGTGGTCCAGCAGATGCCCCCGGCAATGAGTCTTGCCAGGGTCTTGTGGCCGTCCCCGGCAAGGATCTTCTCGGGGGTCATCGGTCATCGCTGGCAAGGCTCTTGCCGGGGGTCTTCGTCATCTAGTCCCTTGTCTAAGTTTTCTGCCCCCTTGGCCCTACAAGAACCTGCATGCCACTGCGCAGGTGCCCCTTGAATCTTGGCCTTGACGTTGTCGATGGTGTCAGAGCTCTCAGACCCAAGGGTGGTGGCTTTGCTGGTGTTTGGGCGGGCTGCTCTAGCAAGGCTCTTGCCGGGGTCACATACGCCTCCATGGCAAGGGCGTTGCTGGGGGAGTAGTCCACCTTGCCCCTCTGTCCTTCATGTCTCCGGCTTGGGAGTCGCCTTGGCAGGCTCGTGCCCCTCCTTCTTCTGCTCCGCCAAGCGTGGCCGTAGGCGTGGCTGCAACCGCCCGTGCACAAATAAAGGGGCGCAAAAGGACCCCCCCCCAGTTTTGTACACCAACAAATAGAGTAAGAAAATGGAATAACAATTGGTTGCTTAAATACTACACAATTCCTTTGATATTGCTAGCTAAGTCAACAAGCAGATACTTGAAAAGAGCACTTACATCGAAGAAAGTCTGGATGGATGATATCGTCGGGGAAGTTAGCGTATATCTCATGACTAGGCACTTTTATGTGGAGTGCAATTTTAGTGCCAGGTTTCAGTACATAAAACATAGAAATTTCTGTCCAAAGGCCCGTGGCAAAATAGGAGTGACCACATTCATGAAGTCTTATAGAAGCAACGATTGTAAATCCATGGTTTCTGTTCAGTATGACATACCTGCAGTCTTGATTTATGTAAAGGGCAATATTGTGTACTACAGATTCTATTCCATAGCAAGGGACGCACTGCAAAAAATGGTAGGATTGTTAAAGATATGGTAACATGCAAATATGGGAAATATTGAAAGAACTGTACAACAGTTCAAATCAAAGGACAAAAATCTATAATTAAACAAATAGGGTAACCATTATGTCATGGAAATATGAGAGTCATCGAAACAACAATGCAACATTAATTTTCCTAATCTAGAAAGAAGAGATAAAAAATCCCCTTTGACATATTTGTTGCATGTGGCACCTTTTATCCAAATGCAGCAATATATAGTATATGTTCAGAAAACTAGGCCATGCCAACCGATTTAGGGTGAGCATGAACATACCGTGCACATCCTCAAGTCATTTGGTACTATGAGATGGAACTCCATGCATGTATGGCAAGGCCGCAAAGTCCTGATTTGTCCGCGCATTGTACACTCTATGAATGAAAGAAAATCCCTCAAATCAGCTCGAATAAAAATGAATTCACGGCGATTTCAGCCGGTTGATTAAAGGAGGCAGAGAAACTCAGATAAGACATGAGATAATATGGTGGATTCCCCAATCCGGCGGAGCTGGGTCGACCACGAGCAGCGTCGAGAAAGTCGATGGTGGTAGGCGGCGGCAAGCGAATGTGGGGTTTGCCGGCAGCCTGGCGTTGGCGACAGGCGTCTAGCTAAGTGGTTTCCTCCACGATAGGAGGAGCCATGCAGAGTCATGGAGGAGATTGTGCAGGTGTGAATGGGGACCGGAGGGCGTGGCTGGCGGGGTGAGGGTTTTTGTGACGTGGGGATGGTGAGGGTTTTCTTTTTTATTTCTTGAATTGAGAGGTGAGGATTTTTTGTCCCACAAAGAGTTTCAGATGCAACAGTTTGCTAGACATAACAAGGAAAATTAAAGTCATTGTACACGGTTCTAATTTTGGGAATCGTGCGTTATTGACGTACAACCAACATCCTTGTTTAATGGTCCCTTTTGTAATTTGTGCCAAATTTTGACCAAAGATTTAACTAACAAATATTTATGTTGGTCACCAAATTATTTGTCATTGAACACTATGTTCAAATACGCACCGAACGATATAATCTGTGCTGACCTGCACTAACATTTTTTCATTCAAATATTTTGTTAAAATTTAACCCAAATTACAAAGGGGACCAATAAACCAGGAAGGAGGTAGATTCCATCAACTGGAATGATTGCATCCATATCCAACATTTAGACATAAGTAAACATACATTAAACATACCTAGACATAGATAATAAACGTACACAAGTATATAGTTCAACTATCATTAAGCATAGTCAAGGGCATTTATTATTAACATAGTACATAGGCATACATAGTTCGATCCCACATCTCATCTCATATGCCGGCACGATCCCGAAGCTTCTCCAGGTACTCGGCTTACGCGGCGTGCCATCCTGCGAGAATACTCTTCTTGTAGGAGCCAACGGCTCGTCCTCTTGCATGTGCAAGAACTCACTGATATGCGGGATGAATCATTTGGTTTCAAAATGGGGATCCATAGCCGCAGTTCCAGGTCCTAATACGCTTGTCATGCATTCCCACATAAAGATCCCTAAGGATTTCCCTCTTGTACCTCCTCTGGCCATCTTCATCCTCACTGTCGACATCGCCAGACATCACCTATACATATAGTAAGAAAATGTGGCGTCAAATTAATGTTTACAAACTAATCTCTACCAAACATTTGGCAGTTGCCAAAATTTGGCATCAAATCAATTTTACATGACATAAAGTAGGATTAGGAATTTATGGCTATTTGTTCAGACATACCCAGAGATTATGGTTCGATTTAGCACAAACGTCTATGTACAGACCAATCTTGAAGAAAATAATGGCACTAACATATATGTAGGTAATTTAAAATAAATTGTCAAGAGCTGGCTAAGAATCATTAGCATTGACACTAACCCCAATCGTATTATTAACAGAAATCATTTACACAGATGAAGCAACTCATCACTTATCACATGTACCATTCATATAATCAATACATTACACAGATCTAGTGAAACTTACTCAGATTTCATGGATTGGGAGAACATAACCATAGGAAATCTATTGCAAAAAGGGAGAGTCAGGACACAGGAGTAACCAGAGAAACCTAGGATGTATTTGATAAATAAATTGTTATAAATGACTAGCCAGTTGTCCGACCTCATTGGAGTTCTCGCAGGAGTCGGTGTGGACCTCCGGCTCTGGCTGTGGAAGCACAACGTCGTCAATGACATCAAGGTGCAAAGATACCTAGCCGGCGGCGATGGCAACCTCTGTCTCCATTTCCACGCCGTGCTCCGGTGCTTCAGTAGCACCGGCGTCGCCACACCCTCCGATGGGGCGCTTTGAGGACTGAGAGTGGCGTCGAGGATGCAAACGGAGAGAGAGGATTGTGCGTCTGGCGAGGATGGGGGTGCGGCCGCTCGGGCACGCTATTAATATGGAGTAGTGGGAGAGAGGCGGGCGACAGTCAAACCGCTACCTCGCCTCCCGATGTGCCCGGGCACCAGACTTCTCGCATGCCTAACGTCATTTCACACAACTACTCACACGCCTCTCGATGGCACTGCGATTCGAGCACGTATGACAGCCTGCTTTTTGCCCTCTTTTATTTGCCTGAGTATTCATTTGGATTTAATTTGAACCTTGGGGTTCTTGAATCTTTTCATATGGACTTAAACACTTGGGTACCCTTGGCTTTCACCCAAGTGCCTCATCTCCATCTCAAATCATCTTTTCCATCTGATTCAACCTAAAATAATTATTTGGAATATTTTTCTTAATTGAAAAATATTCATTTTGCCCTCCAAAACCCTAGTTAGCTCATTGTGCTCCAAAGCAACCCAAATTTTTATGGCCCACAAAAACCTGAGGAAATTCAGAAATATTCTTTGAACCCTAGGACACCTTTCTGAGCAAAAATATTGCACCAATTTTTGGAATATTTTTGCTACAGAAATTATTTCCTTTCAGGACAAAAATGGTAGTTTCTATAGCAACTACCATTTTACTTGCTCCATTGTATCTGAAACTTCTTATGCATCTTTACCTTAGTAACTTATGGCTAGCCTCCAAAGCACAGCCTCCAACTCGCAGCTATTTTACCTCAGTAAGCTCTCAAAGTTATTGTCCAGATACTTACCAAGATGCTGAAATCTTTTCTACGGCACCTGGATCCAAACCAAACCAGGGTATTATTCAAATCTACCACGAACAACATGCCAGACATGACCTTTGGCCTCTAGCCGGCCTGGAGGCAAAGTTCACACGGTGACCACGCGTGTCCACAATGCCAGGTTGCTAGTCAACGTGCTCTGAGTGCCGCCGAGCGCTCTGTTTCGCGTGTGCTTGCTTCTCCGCCTGCCAGAGCTTGCCAAACCGCGCCACCATCTTTGTCTCGACTTCTACAGCTCCTCCTGGTGCTCGCTGATGCCGGAGCTCGCTACAGCGAGCACGGGCACGGTCCGTCCAAGGCAACAGTGCGGTGCGCACTATGCTCGTCTCCTTCCCAGTGATCCTGTCCTTGTCTCCGTTCGTGCACAGTCCTCGCGTGAACCACGTCGCCTTCTCCCCCCTCACTGACATCGTTCTTCGCCGGGCACAGTGTCCAGGTGTCTCCGGCGGAGCCCCGATCCCCCCTCTCGACTCGCCTATAAATGGAGCCCCTCCCCGCCTTTTCGAGCACCTCACTCCACTCCCACACATCCCACAACCGTGTAGAAACTCGTAGCCCGGCCGGGCAGGCCGCAGGCCGCCGTCCACGAGCTTGAGCTCATCGGCGATCCCCTCGGGTCGTCGTAGTAGCTCCAGCCCCGCCCAGGCCAGGGCAACTCTTCCAGATCCTCCGCCACTCTCTGGTGGTGCCGTTCTACCTAATTGGGACCTCTGGAGTCGCCGTTGCTCGTCGTCGTCCTCAACTCCGGCGACCACCCCGTTCTGCCTCTGCTTGCGTGGCCGTTTCCGACGCCGTCCGAACACCCCTAGCTACGTTATGGGTACGGGCAGGTGCGCCTCGATCTCCTCTGTACATCGGCATGTGCTCCGGCGGAGCCACGGTCGTCTTTGTTCCTCTCTCCCTCCCCCCCCCCCTCACATGACTAGCAGGGCTCTCTAGTCAGCCACCGTGTACTTGCGCGAAGCAGTACGAGTGGTGGCGCCCTGGGTCTTTACGCCTTCGACGTCACCCCTTTCCAGTCTGTTTATTTAAATTTCAAATTTATATATATTCCAGAGCACTTCAAACTTCAATATCTTTTTAACCATAAGTCCAAATGAATTGATTCTTTTTGCATTGTGTTCTTTGTAAAGAGATCTTACAGCACGCCAAAAATGAGACTTTCCTGTGCTGTGTAGATTTTCTGGTGAATTTTAGAATGGTTCTTGATATTTCCTTTTTCTGCCTTTAAATCTTTTCAGAAGGTGAAGCTTGTCTTGAGGAGCACCAGGAGCCTTGTGAACCTCATTTGCACTAAGGCAAGCCACAACAACATTTCATGGTGCCATTTCAATATTTGTGATTTTCCAACTTGTATAAATGATTCAATCAATGCACATGAATTATTTTTCTTATTTGTATTCTGTTGGTTGCTGTACTTAGTTGTTATAGTTAGTTTACAGAAAGTTGAAAGTTGATTAAGTTGTTAATGTAACCAGAAGAAAGTTTGGGTTATGAACGGCTAATATGATTATGGATATAAATATTTATCTGAAGTTATTTTTTTGCATAAGAACTATGGTAAAATTTTGCTAGAATATATTCTGTTTAAATTGAAAGTAAATCCTAACCAGAGGAATATTAGAAGTTGTGATGCTTACACTTAGTATGGTAGAGCTGATCCAGTTCTTTACGGTAATACATATCGGTGTGTTGCATTGGCATGGAATTTTATGACACCGGTTATTTTTTTAAGTTGAACCTGCTAATAACTCAACTTGAATAATTTGTTGACCGGGTCATGGTGCCACTGAATCGAGTATTTCCTAGTGCAACCACATTTGTCTTTATGGGAAGGTCTTTATTCGGTCCGTTGTCATGCCTCTGGTCGATACCTCCAAGTAGGGAAGGTTATGGGTGTGCGGTACCCTGGCCCGGTAACCAGACATAACCTTGTGTGCCCGTTGTTGAGTTTATGGTACCGAGTCCCCGTTTGGGACAATTTATGTTTTGCCATGATGGTGGTCGTTGTGCCTTTGGTAGGCACGGGGCCACCCAGGACTATTCCGATGGGAAATGAGTCGGAGTGGCTGAGAGAGTGTCACGGCTATGGAAGGATTTTGTCAAAATGCCGTTGGTCCACCCGAACGGGAGAGCAAGGCCATGGGATCCGTGGTGTGGGTACAGTGCACTACCTCTGTAGAGTGTAATTAATCTATCGATAGCAGAGTCCACGGTCACGGACACGCTCGAAAGTAGGTCACACCATGGGTCAACATTTAATAAAATTTTGCTCACTAAATTTTGAACTTTGCACTAATAAAGATAGTGGAAGAGCCACCGGGATGATTGAGACCAAGTGTGGTCAGGGTTGTGATCGCCGGAAAGATCATGAGATATGTCCTTTTGAGACGGACAAGTTGGTATGTTAATAAAGATCACCGTTGGTAAGTCAGTCCGAGGGACTATTTTCACAAAGACATGAGCACAACATGATGGTTATATTCCTACACATGTATGTTGGTGCATTTTAATTGAAGAATTGTCATGATATTGTTTGTCATTATGATTATGTTTGTTGTAAGCTTGCAAGTACATTCAATGTACTGACCTGGCGTGTCATGCCAGATTTCAGGAAAGTTGCGCTGGAAAGGAGTGCCGTCCGAGTCTAGATCGTGTCCACATTCATGTCCCTGTGCTATGGAGTTCCGCTACGAAGTCGTCTGCTGCCGCGTAGTTGTTATGACCAAGGCCTTTTATGTTAACTAAATAATGTACATATTGTCCAGCCGCACCGTGTGTGCCGCTTCGCCTCGCTACCTGTTGTAATGTAGAACTTTGATCCGCTAGTATTAATAAAGCGGTTGTTTTCTGTACCAAGATGTTGTCTGTTGCCAGAAGACAAGGTTTCTGGGCTAGCAATGCAGGGTAAACCGATCGCTCTGAGCCGGGGTGCCACAATGCTTCGTATTAGAGCTGTGCTGACTGTAGGGCACGTTAGACTAAGACGTGTTAACTAAATGCTAGATGCGAGTCTAAGTTGAGTGCCGGTAGCCTGTGTAGGTGGTTGTTGCTTTGCATATACTTGCCTCATTTTTTATGCTAACCTAATGATGGTTGTGAGTGTAGATGGCTCCAGTGACGTATCCGTGCTAGTTGCAGCTGATGCCATACAGGTCACCGCATTTCCTTCGTAACGTGTGGCGTCGGCTATACCTCTCGGAGATGACCCAGTTTATCGTGTGTACCGGGAGCGTCTAGCAGGCTCAGTGTATGAGTATAAGGCAGTGGTTACTCTACGCACCAATTCTGACTCCATCTCTTACACTCGTACCTCTCGGAGTGGTTACGCTTCTACTGCTTCGCAGGCCGTCCAATTTGCTGCATTCGAGATCCTTGTTGAACTCCGTCACAGTGAGGTCCGCATGCAAAATCACCCAGGTTTCCAATACTATCCTTCTTTGCACGACAACTGTCGTGTTCGTTTCCATGATATTGATCCAGAGTCTGATAGTGTTGCTAGTCACCTTTCCCGATATATTACTGCTAGCTATCTCCTAATCCACGAGCTAGCTCGCGAGTTGACTAACACTCGTATTGCTTTAGCCACTACTAGGTCTATCACTATTCCCGCATCCACGGGATTTACCCCTTACATTCCCATCAGTTCGGGTTCCCCTATTTCATCAGTTACTCCTCCGAGTAGCTCAGGCGCCTCGACCATAAATCCTCTCAGTGCTCCTGCTGAGTGGCTTCGCTTCTCACTACTCCTGTAGCTCATATGATCCACCCTACTCCTGCCCCGGAAGGAGAGGCTCCGAGGCAGCATCGTCGTGTTACCTTTAACCCAGAGGTTTCAGTTAACCTCGTCAGTTCAGGATCCGAGTCCGCTTCATGAGAGGACCCCGCAGCATCCGCAGAGCAGTAGAGCTCCAGAGTATTCGCAGTTGTCAGGATGATGTCTGGATGTAGTTGTACGAGTCATGATGTTTTGTTTCATGTATGAGTGTGGTGGAACCAGGCATGTTAATTACTTTTCATGTATGAGTCCATGTATAATTATGCTGGAACTGTATTTCTTGTATTCGCTGTCTTTTATTCGTAATTTTGTTTTCTCTCGGGGTTTGTTGCTGGCTTTTCCCCAATGTTCCTTTTGAATGTTTCTCATCTCGGTTGTGTTGTCTTGGGAAAAATCCATAATAGGATGATGCGGGGAGGCAAAATTAGCTGCGCTCACGAGGATGCTCTTGTTCGTCATTCCGCCCGACAGGCAGGACACTCTCCCGAGCCGTACATACCTCCACCGCCTCCACCGCCAAATCCGCCTATCACCGAGCAAATTATGTGTATGTTTGAGGAAAGGAGAAGCAATGATCTGCTTGAGATATTGAGAAGTGTTCAAGCTATGGTTGGACATAATGGAAATCAAAACGGTCACCACTCCAAGCTATCAGATTTTCAGAGAACTAAGCCTCCAAGTTTTAGTCAGGTTATTGACCCTCTGGATGCCGACGATTGGTTGCAGACCATTGAAAGGAAGCTTGAGATTGCCCGTACTGCAGAAGAGGACAAAGTTCCCCATGCAACTCACTATCTTGAAGGCGCTGCTGCCATATGGTGGGAAAATGCAAAAGCCATGAGGCCTGCTGATGAAGAACTCACCCGGTCAAAATTCAAGGATCAGTTCCGAAAATATCATATCCCTACTGGAATTATGAAGACCAAGCAGCGTGAATTTCTTGCACTCACCCAAGGAAATCTGTCTGCGGGTGAATATTTGCAAAAGTTCAATCATCTAGCCCGTCACTCCCTTTATGACGTGGCCACTTAAGAAAGAAAGATTGAAAGATTTCTCGGAGGATTAAACTCGCAACTCCGGTGCACCCTCAGCATGCTCGATTTTCCAGATTTCCAAACTTTGGTGAACAAAGCTTTCATTACGGAAAGAGAACACAAGCTCGTGCTGGACAACATGCCTGCTAACAACGAGAACAAGCGCAAGTTTGAACCAAGGAAAGAAGGGCAACCAGTGCAGAAGGCTCGAACCTGGCAGCAAATTCATGTAGAATACAAGCCCAATTGGCAACAGGATGTTAACAAGGCCATTAGTCATGTCAAAAATGTCGTGACCAACCCAGTACACGAGGGGCGTCAGCGCAACAATTCTCGTTTCAGTTGTCGCCAAAACAGACTTTATGCCAGATAGTGCCCCAAGAACAGCAAGGCGAACGCCTTATTCAGGCCAAAAGTCTACTTTTATGGGGTCATACCCGAACCAGCAGATCATCGTCGGGCACGTCCATCACCTCTCTGCGGATGAAGCCCAAGAAAACCCCGAAGTAGTCATTGGTATGTTTTCTGTTAATAGCATACCTGCAATAATTTTATTTGACTTGGGGGCTTCCAACTCTTTTATTTCTCGGAGTTTTGTTACCCAAAACAATTTTCCTTGTTTGCTTTTGGGCAAAAATATGCTGGTACAAACCCTGGGATCTTTAATCAAGAGTAATCTGGTCTGCTGTGATTTGGGAATGAATATCAATGGAATAAGTTTTCTAACTTCATTGATACTCATCGAGTCGGTACAGTTGGACGTTATTTTGGGCATGAATTGGTTGACCCAATATCAAGTATGCATAAATTGTGCAACCCGAGAAGTCATTCTGACCAGTCAGAAGGGGCAGACTACCAAATTCTACTCTCGCAGAAGCATACCCAAGAAGGGAATAATCTTCACCGTTGTTGCTGAATTAGAATTAATTCCCATGGTCAGTGAATTTCCTGATGTATTTCCAGAAGAACTGCCAGGCATGCCGCCAGATCGAGAGGTTGAGTTTGCAATAGATCTTGTACCCAGAACCGCACCGCTCTACAAGAAGTATTACCGGATGCCCTCATAAGAATTAGTGGAACTAAAGAAACATCTCGATGAAATGATTCAGAAAGGATATATCCGTCCCAGATCCTCCCCATGGGGATCACCTGCTATCTTCGTAAGCAAGAAGGATGGCAGCCTCCGCACGTGTGTGGATTACCGTCAGCTGAATGATGTCACCATCAAAAATAAATATCCGCTGCCAAGAATTGATGACTTATTTGATCAGCTCAGTGGGGCCAAGGTATTCTCCAAGATTGACTTACGGACAGGATACCATCAGCTTAAGATTAAAAAGGAAGATATTCCTAAGACCACATTCACCACTCGATACGGTCTTTATGAATATACATTTATGTCCTTTGGTCTCACCAATGCCCGTGCGTTCTTCATGCACATGATGAACAAAGTATTCATGGGCTTCCTCGATAAGTTCGTGGTACTCTTTATCGATGACATACTTATACACTCAAAAAGCGAAGGGGGTCACAAAGAACACCTCCGAGCAGTGCTACAACGACTCCGCGACCATCAGCTTTACGCCAAATTCAGTAAGTGTGAGTTTTGGCTCAAACAAGTGGGATTTCATGGACATGTACTACCACCCAGGGTATAGCCATAGACCCAAGCAAAGTAAAAGATGTGCTCAATTGGTTGCCACCAACAACGGTATCACAGATCCGGAGTTTCTTTGGACCGGCCGGATGTTACCGTCTTTTCATTGAAGGGTTCTCCAAGATTGCTAAACCCATGACAGAGATGCTAAAAAATGACAAGAAGTTTGAATGGACTAAAGACTATGAGAAAAGTTTCAGTGAGCTAAAAATACGACTGACGACCGCACCCGCATTAACTCTTCCAAACATCTACCGCAGTTTTGATGTATACTGTGACACATCCAGACAAGGACTTGGTTGCGTACTTATGCAAGATGGCAAGGTAGTAGCATATGCATCACGACAACAGCGACCGCACGAGGGAAATTATCCTACTCATGATCTGGAATTGGCCGCGACGGTTCATGCTCTCAAAATATGGAGGCATTATCTCATCGGGAAGCGGTGCCAAATATTTACTGATCACAAAAGTCCCAAGTATATATTTACTCAGCTAGATCTAAATCTCCGTCAGCGAAGATGGCTTGAGCTGGTTAAGGATTATGATCTTGGAATAAATTACCACCAGGTAAAGCCAACGTGGTGGCTGACGCACTCAGTCGAAAGCCGGCCAGCCTAAATGTCATATTAAAATCCTTGCCCCCTAAACTTCAAGAGGAGATTGCTCAACTCAATCTGAACATAGTTGATGCTGGTCTCGCTAAAATTTTGGAAGTTACCCCCACACTTGAGGCAGAAATCTGCAAGGCCCAGCCAGATGACCCTGCCCTGCAAAGGCATGCCAAGAATATGGTGGAAGGACGTACCTCTGATTTCTCAAAGGATCACTTTGGGACTCTCCGATTCCGTGGAAGGATTTGTGTACACAATCAGTCGGACATGAAAGAGAAAATCTTGTTAGAGGCACAAGAATCCTCATACTCTATTCACCCGGGAGGTACAAAAATGTAGGAAGACCTTCATATTTTGGTGGGATGAAATGAAGAAAGACATTGCCTATTTTGTGGCCTGTTGCGACATATGCAATAAAGTAAAGGCAGAACATCAGAAGCCAGCTGGACTTCTCCAACCACTACCCGTTTCCCAATGGAAATGGGATGACGTCCGCAAGGACTTCATCACTGGACTACCCAAGACTCAGCGAGGCAATGATGCCATATGGGTCATAGTGGACAGTTTAACCAAGGTCACCCACTTTATTCCGGTCAAGACCACCTATCGAGCTGATCAACTTGCACAGCTGTATGTTCCCAGAATAGTCAGTCTGCATGGATTACCTTGAACCATCACTTTTGACCGAGGTTCACTCTTTACCTCCACTTTTTGGTCACGTCTCCACCAAGCCCTAGGGACCGCGCTAAAATACAGTACCTCTTATCATCCTCAGACTGATGGACAGATAGAGCGGGTAAACCAAATACTTGAAGATATGTTACGAGCCTACGTCTTGGCCCAAGGATCTAAATGGGAAGATTGTCTGCCTTACGCCGAGTTTTCCTACAACAACAGCTTCCAAACCAGTCTAAAGATGTCACCGTACGAGGCTTTGTATGGCCGTAAGTGCCGCACCCCTTCAAATTGGTCTTAGAATGGAGATAGTCGTATCTTCGGGACATACCTTATGATGGAAGCTGAGAAACAAGTTAAGGGGATCAGAGATAGATTGCAATTGGCCAAATCTCGACAGAAGAGTTATTATGATGCAAAACACCGACAGATCAGTTTTGAGCCCGGAGAACACGTATACCTCCGAGTCACTCCTATGAAAGGAGTCAAGAGATTCTAGACTCGCGGAAAGTTGGCACCAAGATTTATTGTCCCCTTTGCAGTTATTTCTCGAGTGGGCACTGTTTCTTATCAGTTGGAATTACCCCCAGAATTGTCCGATGTGCACAACATGTTTTATGTCTCACAGCTGAGGCGGTGCATATCGCCGCCTGAGAAAAGGACTGCCATGACCAACATAGAGTTGGCAAAGGATTTAACGTACGAAGAGAGACCGTTCAAAATTGTGGATCAAATGGAAAGGGTCACTCGCAGTAAAGTAAGAAAGTTTTATAAAGTCTAGTGGGAGCATCACACCAAGTCAGAATCAACCTGGGAACAGGAAGAATTCCAAAGGACACATTATCCAGAATGGTTTTCCCAAGCAATCGAATCTCGAGGACGAGATTCATTCTAAGTGGGGGAGGTTTGTGACAGCCTGATATTTGCCCTCTTTTATTTGCCTGAGTTTTCATTTGGATTTAATTTGAACCTTGGCGTTTTTGAATCTTTTCATATGGACTTAAACACTTGGGTACACTTGGCTTTCACCCAAGTGCCTCATCTCCATCTCAAATCATCTTTTCCATCTGTTTCACCCAAAAATAATTATTTGGAATATTTTTCATTATTGAAAAATATTCATTTTGCCCTCCAAAACCCTAGTTAGCTCATTATGCTCCAAAGAAACCCAAATTTTTCTTGCCCACAAAAATCTAAGGAAATTCAAAAATATTCTTTGAACCCTAGGACACCTTTCTGAGCAAAAATATTGCACCACTTTTTGGAATATTTTTGCTATAGAAATTATTTTCTTTTCTGGATAGAAATGGTAGTTTCAACAATAACTACCATTTTACTTGCTCCATTGTATCTGAAACTTCTTGTGCATCTTTACCTTACTAACTTATGGCTAGCCTCCAAAGCACACCCTCCAACTCCCACCCATTTTTACCTCAGTAAGCTCTCAAAGTTACTGTCCAGAAACTTCCCAAGATGGTGAAATCTTTTCTACGGCACCTGGATCCAAACCAAACCAGGGTAACATTCAAATCTACCACGAACAACACGCCAGTCATGATCTTTGGCCTCAAGCCAGTCTGGAGGTAGAGTTCATGCAGTGACCATGCGTGTGAACCATGCCAGGCTGCTAGTCAACGCGCTCTGAGTACCGCCGAGCGCTCTGTTTCACGCGTGCTCGCTTCCGTGCTTGCCAGAGCTTGCCAAACCGCGCCACCATCTTCGTTTTGACTTCTACAGGTCCTCCTGGCACTCGCCGACACTGGAGCTCGCCACAGCGAGCACGGGCATGGTCCGGCCAAGGCAACAGTGCGGTGCGCACTATGCTCATCTCCTTCCCAGTGATCCTGTGCTCGTCTCCGTTCGTCCATAGTCCTCGCGTGAACTACGTCGCCTTCTCCCCCCTCACTAACGACGTTCATCGCCGGGCGCAGTGTCAGGTGTCACCGACGGAGCCCCGATCCCCCCTCTCGCTTGCCTATAAATGGAGCCCCTCCCCGCCTTTTCGAGCACCTCATTCCTCTCCCACACATCCCACAACCGCGTAGAAACTCGTAGCCCGGCCGGGTAGGCCGCAGGCCGCTGTCCCCTCGGGTCGTCGCAGTAGCTCCAGCGCCTCTCAGGTCAGGGCAACTCTTCCAGAGCCTCCGCCACTCTCTGGTGGTGCCGTTCCACCTAGTTGGGACCTCTAGAGTCGTCGTTTCTCGTTGTCATCCTCAAGTCCGGTGACCTCCCCGTTGTGCCTCCGCTTGCGAGGCCATTTCCGACGCCGTCCTACCACCCCTAGCTACGCTATGGGTACAGGCAGGTGCGCCTCGATCCCCTCTGTAGATCTATCCCTCCCATCTTGGCCAAGAAGCTCGCGTTGTCGGCGTGCATTCCGGCGGAGCCGCGACCGTCTCTGTTCCTCTCTCCCTCTCCCGTCACCGGTATGAGTGGTGGCGCCCTGGGTCTTTACGCCTTCGACGTCACCCCTTTCCAGTCTGTTTATTTAAATTTTAAATTTATATATATTCCAGAGCACTTCAAACCGCAATAACTTTTTAACCATAAGTCCAAATGAATTGATTATTTTTGCATTGTGTTCTTTGTAAAGAAATCTTACAACACACCAAAAATGAGACTTTTCTGTGCTTTGTAGATTTTGTGGTGGATTTTAGAATGGTTCTTGACATTTCCTTTTTTTGCTTTTAAATATTTTGAGAAGGTGAAGCTTGTCTTGAGGATCACCAGGAGGCTTGTGAACCTCATTTGCACTAAGGCAAGCCACATCAACATTTTCAAGGTGCCATTTCAATATTTGTGATTTTCCAACTTGAATAAATTATTGAATCCATGCACTTGAATTATTTTTGTTATTTGTATTATGTTGGTTGATGTACTTAGTTGTTATATTTAGTTTATAGAAAGTTGAAATTTGATTAAGTTGTTAACGTAACTAGAAAAAAGTTTGGGTTATGAAGAACTAATATGATTATGGATATAAATATTTATGTGAAGTTATTTTTTTGCATAAGAACTATGGTAAATTTTTGCTAGAATATATTCTATTTTAATTGAAAGTAAATCCTAACCAGAGGAATATTAGAAGTTGTGATGCTTACACTTGGTATGGTAGAGCTGGTCCAGTTCTTTACGGTAATGCATATTGGTGTGATACATTTGCATGGCATTTTATGACACCGGTTATTTTTTTATGTTGAACCAGTTAATAACTCAACTTGAATAATTTGTTGACTGGGTCATGGTGCCACTGAATCGAGTTTTTCCCAGTGCAACCACATTTGCCTTCATGGGAAGGTCTTTATTCGGTCTGTTGTCATGCCTCTGGTCGGTACCTCCAAGTAGGGATGGTTACGGGCGTGCGGTACCCTGACCCGGTAAGCAGACATAACCTTGTGTACCCGTTGTTGAGTTTATGGTACCGAGTCCCTGTTTGGGACAGTTTTTGTTTGGCCACGACGGTGGTGGTCGTGCCTTTGGTAGGCACGGGGCCACCCAGGACTATCCCGATGGGAAATGAGTCGGAGTGGCTGAGAGAGTGTCATGGCAATGGAAGGGTTTCGGCGGAACGCCGTTGGTCCACCCAAATGGGAGAGCGAGGCCATGGGTTCCATGGTGTGGGTATAGTGCACTACCTCTGCAGAGTGTAATTAATCTATCGGTAGCCAAGTCCACGTTCACGGACATGCTCGAAAGTAGGTCACACCATTGGTTAACATTTAATAAAATTTTGCCCACTAAGTTATGAACTTTGCACTAATAAAGATAGTGGAAGAGCCACTAGGATGATTGAGACCAAGTGTAGTCAGGGTTGTGATCGCCGGAAAGATCACGAGATATGTCCTTTTGAGACGGACAAGTTGTCATGGTAATAAACATCACCGTTGGTAAGTCAGTCCGAGGGACTGTTTTCACAAAGACATCAGCACAACATGATGGTTATATTCATACACATGTATGTTGGTGCATTTTAATTGAGTAATTGTCATGATATTGTTTGTCATTATGATTATGTTCGATGTAAGCTTGCAAGTACATTCAATGTACTGACCTGGCATGTCATGCCAGATTTCAGGAAAGTTCCGCCGGAAAGGAATGTCGTCCGAGTCTAGATCGTGTCCACATCGGTGTCCCTGTGCTATGGAGTTCCGCTACGAAGTTGTCCGCTGCCGCGTAGTTCTTATGACCGAGGCCTTTTATGTTCACTAAATAATGTACATATTCTCCAGCCGCACCGTCTGTGCTGCTTGGCCTCGCTACCTGTTGTAATGTAAAACTTTGATCCGCTAGTATCAATAAAGCAGTTGTTTCCTGTACCAAGATGTTGCGTGTTGCCAGAAGACAAGGTCTCTGGGCTGGCAATGTAGGGCAAACCGGTCGCTTTGAGCCGGGGTACCATAGCACGCCTCCCATCAATTCACACACCTACACGCCAGACCGCTCACATGCGTCCCATTAACTCACGCTTGCTTCCACGGCACACCGCTCGCGTGGCGGCAGGTATATTGGTTTTCTATTTTTATGATTAATGATGTTGCTTTATTACTTAAGCGAAGCATGTCACGTATCTATTGTTGGTCTATCGCCCACGGTTCGAATAAGTAATGCATTTACGATATTGGTCCCAATTATTAGTAATATCCTGTTTGCAAGAAGATAAATATTACATCAAAACTTATCACATATTTGACAAAAAAAGTATGATGCCACTGTGTATTGGTGTCCATATGACAACACGACAATTTTCATGAATTTCAAATAAGTTTTGGATGTTCTAGATTTTAAAAATCAAGATTTTCAATGTTTGACATTTCTTGCACAGGGAGTAAACATGCACCCAATGAGACACATGTGTTTTTCCAATCCATTTAGGTGCACTGTCACATGTGCATGTAGCTCAAATTTTATTTTTCCACATTATACCCCTAGAAAATCAATCGATGTACTAAAACGTGTTAATGATCTCTGTTTTTTTTTTCAAAATTAAAACATCCATCCTTTGGTAACATATGTTCACCGCAGGAAAACTTAACATGCATCGCAGGTGCGGTGGATGCGCGGTGTGTGTGTGTGTG
>LR738710.1:337771201-337827286 GCA_902687465.1 Secale cereale | reverse complement strand
CCCCCCCCCCCCACTGAAGGAGTCCTGGATTTGGGGGTTCATGAGTTTCCGGTCTACCAAAGTTGGGTTGGATAGATGGGCCATGAAGATGAAGATAAACTAACATCCCCCATGTCCGGTTAGGACTCCTGTGTATGTAGAAAGGCAGGGTAGATGTTCGGATGTTTGATTCCTTTCTTCCCAAGTAATCTTTGTAACCATATGTCGCCTCTGGTGGATATATAAACTGGAGGGTCTAGTCTGAAGTGGGTAGCAGAATCACAATTGCATAGGCTAGACTCCTAGGGTTTTTTAGCCATTACTATCTTGAGGTTGATCAACTCTTGTAACACTATATTCATAAAGATCCATCAAGCATGAAGTAGGGAATTACCTCGATCGAGAGGGCCTGAACCAGGGTAAACATCGTGTCCCCAGTCTCCTGTTACCATCGATCCTTAGACGCACAGCTTGGGCACCCCTACCCGAAATCTGCCGGTTTTGGCACCGACAATGGTGCTTTCATTGAGAGCTGTGATGTGCGCTCGGTACAAGCGATCGATGGCTCATCTCGTCATCAATGACGATATCACCCTCGGAAATGGCTTGGCTTTGGGCCAGATCCTCTAGCTCGGCAGATTCGTTTTATGCGCCCGCGTGGCCGCCAGGCCAGCCGCGCTTCCCGCGGTCATCGAGCACCACTCCTATATCGGCTCCGAACACTCCGAAGACACAGTTTCGACGGATTCATTGTCCTTATACATGCTGCTGGATAGTACTGCCACAATGGGGCTTTCATCGCCAATGATCAGATCGGGCTTAAATCCGGTCAGGAGGCAATTCCACCCCGACCAGTCACCAGGTGGCGGCCATCGAGGAACGGGCCGAAGATCTTTCCCCTCTTCAAATGGAGACCGGCACTATTTGGATCTCCCAACCCTTCGAGCCGAACACACCTCTTTCAGGTGGCACTTCATGTCTTTCGAGCTCAGGGACAGTTACCGAGCCCACGGGACATTTTGGTCCCGCAGGACCTGGATCGTCCACACAGGAGGTTGTACGAAGCCCACACACTACATTGGGTAGGGACTCAAATTTATCCACATCCACGCACCACAGTACATGCTCTCCAAGTAACTACGGACTTCCGAACATAGGTTATCTCACATACATACAACAGCAGCCCCAAGACACAGTTCATCACTTCAGGGCCAGATTCCTGCTTGTCAAAAACAAGATTAAGGACTACTGCGACGACTACATGGTTCCTATATTTTACCGCAATTGCACAGACGAGGCAGTCTTGAACGCCCTCAACCGCCGTCGAATACGGAGTTTTGCAGAATTGTCGCATTTAATACGAAAGTATCGTGCTATGGAAAACACTTGGAAATCCCAGAATACACCTCTGAAACAGTCCATCTTCGGACCATACACTGCTCAAGAGAAGTGGACATGTGACACCCCGAGACCGGTGCGCCAGGTATCAGCCAGTTATTCGTTGTCAGTGCAATCTCATCTTCTTGCGTGTTGCATCTTGCCATCTCATCATGTGTGTTGCATCAGCATGTTTTCAAAACTTGCATCCGCCCGAGTCCCATCGTCCTTTCCGTTTTCCGTTCTGAGCCCAGACACACTCACACGTGCCAGCGGTGCCTCCGAATATTTATTTTATGAGTGGCCGAAAAATGTTCTCGGAATGGGTTGAAACTTGGCGTGTGGTCTTATTATAGTGTAGACAGGCCGTCTGCCAAATTTCATCGCATTCGGAGCTCGTTTGATAGCCCAACGGATATTTATAGCGGCACTAGTCGCCGGTTAATTCGTCGGACGTTTTCGGTCTCCGAAAACATCCGCGGGCCTCTCCCTCTCTTCTCTTCCCTAAGCCCAAGGTCTTCTACACAGCCCATTAGCCCACCTACAAACCCCCCTCCGGTCCGGACCGTCCGATGGCAATCGAACGGCTTCGAAACGGAGCAATTCCACTAACCCTAGCCCTTTTTCCCTATATAAAGGCCCCTCCATGCCAAAAATGGACTAATCCTAGCCTTCCCCTAACCTCCAGCACCGCCCCGCATCGTTTTCCGCGCCGGACCCCTCTACAGCCGCCACTTGGCGCCTCCCCACCAGTCAGCGCCGCCGCGGCCCGCCAGGCCCGACCGCGGCCCGCCCGAGCCGCGATCTGGGCCCGAAGCCGCCCCGCACCGCCCAGGATCCCGCTTGCTCAGCGCTCGAGCGCCCCTCCCCGATCTCCCCAACGGAGCGCCGCTGCTCCTCCCGATCTGGGCCCGAGCGCCGCCCTCCAGGCTGCTCCAGCGAGCCCGTCCCGTCGGCGACCACCTCAGGTCTCCTCGAGCTATCTTCGCCAACCCCCGCCCCACGCCTTCGACCCCGCCGCCGGCAGGAGCTCCTTCGCCGAAACTTCACTTCGCCGCCGG
The DNA here is from genome assembly GCA_902687465.1 of Secale cereale. Lineage (NCBI taxonomy): Eukaryota > Viridiplantae > Streptophyta > Magnoliopsida > Poales > Poaceae > Secale > Secale cereale. Next base: position 337,824,869 of record LR738710.1, on the reverse strand, counting down.
ACCTCCCCGTCGCCGGGAACGGAGTCGCCGGACACTGTTCCGGCCAGATCCGGTCCCCCCCTCGCCGTTTCCCTTCGCCGGAGGTCCCTAGCTGCCCCGCCGGAGCAACCCAGCACGCCGCCGCTGTTTCTGCCTCGTCGGGCAAGGACGACGACGCCCCGAGCGCTCCTGGGCCAGCCACACCAGGACCGCATGGGCCGGCCTCGCCTCCCTCCAACCTCGGCCCCGCAGCGCGCCCGGCCAGCCCACTCCCTCAACCGACCGGGCCTCCCCGTCCTCCACAGTGTTGGGCCGAAGCCCACCAGGTGAGCTAGATCTGCGAAAACAACTAAGTCCTTTTTTCTGTTAGTATCATATTGCATTCTTGTGGAGCTAATATCTTTTTGTGTGATGGTCAGATTTGAGTGTATGATATGTCAAAATGATCGTGGTGTTGTGCTCTACACTTTGTTCCATTGCGCCATGCTTGTTTGAGTTCATCTAGATGCTCTAATATTTGTTGCAAGAGTGCTACTTGTTATAAACTGCTGCTACTTGTTATTTTGTTGCCATGTTTGTGATTTGATAACTTGGTGCATGTTTATCCAAATGATGCAAATGATATGTCAAAATGTTCATGATGAAGAGTACTACATGATGGTTGCTGTTGCATGCTTGTTTGAGTCCATATTGCGATGTTTATCTCTGTTGCAAAAGTGCATTTGGCTGTTAGGTTTTGTAACTTGTTACGAGATGCCTAGTTGAGGAGCTCGTTGCTATTGATGTGTTTGCCCCCTTGTCACATGCCTAGATGTTTTAGAATCTCCATCATGTGTTCTTTGTTGTGGTGCATTTAACTTTCCATGATATGCCTTGTGATGACTTAAACATGCTCGCAAACATGCCATGTTGTTGTTACTATTTTAACACTTAGTGAAATTTCACTAAGTCTGGAATCTGTAATATCCTGATGCTATGTTTGCTTGATGCCCTAGGCAAATCCATGTTAGTTTTGGGGTGGCCATTGATCATTCCTTGCTGTATATGTTGTTGTCTATCCATTCATGCCCTCACTTGCTCATTTGGCTTGTTGTAGCTTATTTAATTCTTGCTCCCAAGTTGCTATAAAATATTACTATTAAGTTTTTAATGTCATGTTGAAAATGTTGTAGCTTGTTGCTATTGATCCATGCCTCTTATGGAGATGCTCCAATGGAGTTGTTTGCTGTAGGATATGTCTACTTCATGTCCATGCTTCTTGTCACCATGTTTGAGTGCTGTAGAGTATATATTTCTTGCTCCAAAGTTGCTATGTGGTTGTTAACTTCAGCTTGTTGTCATATCTTGTTTCATGTGTATCTTTTAGCCCGTTGCTCCGTTTTGGGTGTGCTTTATATAAAACTTGTGTGATTTTGCATATAAAATCATAATATCATATTGTTTTCATGTTTGGAGTGAGTTGCTTGATGTTTGGGTGCATCTTGCACCGTTGCCATGCTTAACTTGTTTTGCTCATATCTTCTAGGCCGTAGCTCCGAATTAAACAAACATTATATGAAACTTGACTAGAATTTCGTGTAGATCATCTTGGTGCATGTTAACTTGCTTTTTGACAACTTGAACACAAGGTTTGTTCAGATCTGGACTAATTTCAAACTATGCATATGAGGACTTACCGGGTTTGATATATGTAGTTTCGGGCCTCTTTTAAACTTGTTGACTTGTGTTGTTTTTGAGTGCTTCCTGCCTTGCCATGTTTTGCATCAAATATAGACTTGTCTTGCATCCTACTTGCTTGAGCATATTGTCATGTTCTTGTGTTGTTTTACTGTGCTTCCTACCTTGCCATGTTGTGCTTCCTGTATAGACTTGTCATGCATCATCCCTTGCCATGTATTGCATCATATAGACTTGTGTTCTTTTTCTGTGCTTCCTACCTTGCCATGCTTTGCTTCCTGTATAGACATGTTGTGCATCATATGTAGACTTGTCTTGCATCCTACTTGGTTGAGCATATTGACATGTTCTTGTGTTGTTTTTCTGTGCTTCCTACCTTGCCATATATTGCTTCCTGTATAGACTTGTCATGCATCATACCTTGCCATGTATTGCATTATATAGACTTGTGTTGTTTTGTTGTGCTTCCTACATTGCCATGCTTTTTTTTCCTTTACAGACTTGTTGTGCATCATATGTAGACTTGTTTTGCATCATACTTGTTTGAGCATATTGTCATGTTCTTGAGTTGTGTGTTTACCGTATTGCTTGCTTCTTCTCGTTAGTGCTTGTTCCGTTTCGACCGTGAGGATTCGTTCGTCCACCCGTGGTTCTTCTTCAAGGCTTCTTCTTCGTCTACTTCATGGATCCGTTCTTCTTCCTTGCGGGATCTCAGGCAAGATGACCGTAACCTTGGATACCTTTACTATCATCGCCATGCTTAGTTGTCTCGATGCTATCGGTATATGTCGCGCTACCCATCTTTATTGTCAGCCCCTCTCCTTGTTGCCATGAAACCTCTAACCTTTGAAACCTTCCTAGCAAAACCATTGTTTGGCTATGTTACCCGCTTGCTCAGCCCCTCTTATAGCGTTGTTAGTTGCAGGTGAAGATGAAGATCGTTCCATGTTGGAACTTGTTGTTGGAATATCACAATATCTATTATTATTATTAACACACCTATATACTGGGCATGGGTGGAAGGCTTGGCCTTTTGCTCGGTGTTTTGTTCCACTCATGCCACCTTAGGCGCCGATAAACCGGCATTGTGTTCCTTGATTTTGCGTTCCTTACACAGTTGGGTATATGGGGACCCCTTAACAGTTCGTCTTTGAATAAAACTCCTCCAGCAAGGCCCAACATTGGTTTTAATTTGCTCATAATAACAACTTAATTATTAATTAAATTGCATAGGGAGTTAGCGCTACCCGAGGATTCTTTCTACATAGCAGGGGGCCAGTGCTGATGGTGTTGGTCCCAAATGGGGAGACTACGGGACTGCCTCGGGGAAACTCGAGGTATCTGTTTCATGTAGGATCACCTATCCGGTCGTGGCCTGAGACGAGATACGCGCGGCTACTATCAGGGTGTCGGCACGCCGGGAGGTCTTGCTGGACTTGTTTTACCATTGTCGAAATGTCTTGTGCACCGGGATGCCGAGCCTGATCGGATTTCCCTAAGATAAGGGGTGATGATATTATATTTATCACTTCAACTGATCGTGAGACCTTGTGATGGGCTAAGTTGGGACACCCCCGCAGGGTTATGATCTTTCGAAAGCCGTGCCCGTGGTTATGTGGCAGATTGGAATTTTTTAATGTCCGGTTGTAGAAAACTTGACAGAGGATCCGAAGTAAAACACACAACTGTGTGAGTAACCATGACTGTCTCTTTTCACTTGAGAAGAGAACACCGTGGGGTTATGTTTGACTCATAGGTAGTTCAGGATCTTTAGCGATCACTACTAGTTGCGACCGTTTTGCGTAGATGCTCATCTTATTCTGGTACTCGTAAGTTAGCCACCACATATATTGCTTAGCCGCTGCTGCAACGTCACCACTTTACCTCTTCCATCCCATTAAGCTTTGATAGTCTTGTTACCCATGGTTATGGGATTGCTGAGTCCTCGTGGCTCACAGATACTGCAACAACAGTTGCAGGTGCAGGGTTCCGATGTCTTGACATGAGAGCGATGTTCGTTTTGTTGGAGTTCTTCTTCTTCTTCTTCTTCAGTCTTGGGTTAGGTTCCGGGTCGGCAGCCTGGGATAGCAGATGGATGTCTTTGAGCTTTTCATGTTTGCATCCGTAGTCGGATGCCTTGTATTGATGTTGTTGTATTCATGTGACTTGTATGTATTGTCGTATCGCCCATGTATGTATGTAATGGTACGATGTAATGATATCCATCTTGCTAAGCGCCCGAAATGCGGTTGTGCCCCAATCACGTAAGTGTCACGTGATCATGATAGAATCGCATCTTGGGCCTGACAAGTTGGTATCAGAGCCTCGACCGACCATAGGAGCCCCCTTGATTGATCGTAGTCTGGCCGTTGTTGAGTCTAGCAAAAAACTTTTTCGGAGTCTAGTTATATCAGAGAGTAGGAATACTTTTTACTCCCCTGCCCCTTCGTCGCTCTGGTGAGGAATCCTGACGTAGGTGTTTTGGATCACCCCTCTTCCCCTTCAAACTTTTTTTAGGATCACGCGGTTAGTTTTCGTTCGTTGCGTTGTCAGTTGTTTCATCTGGTGCATCTCTCGTCAAGTGGACTCGACCCTCTTCTCCTTGCAAGTTCAACCTCAGTTCTTTTCAACCTACGGTGTTTCCCCTTCCGTTGTGGTCTTTCTTTTCCCACCCTCCCACCTTTTGTTTCTCGGAGCCGGAGTTCGTAATCGAGTATCCATCCTACTCGTGTGAAGTCTTTGCTTTCTTTCATCAATTGTTTCAGTTGGTGAATTCTCGTCTAGCTCATCATCGTTCTTCTCTTTTCTTCTCCCGGAGAATTCTCCTCTCGTTCGATATTCTTCATCTCTTTTCTTTTCGGGTGGATTCAACTCAAGTATTCGGTGTTGTTCATATTCTTTTCCCTCGGCTCGAATATTCCCCTTGCTCGTTAACTCTCGTCATTTAATAATCTCGGAGTTCTGACGACATCTCAGGATATTCGTCTGTCTTTCGCTTATTTCGAGGTTGTCACCTCCTTCGAGTCTTTTAATCGTTCCGGTGCATCTTCTCCTTTTCATGTCATTTCAACGGCGTTTCTCTTCGGTGGGCTCATAACCCACAGGTCTTTTCCCAGGATCTTACCTGACTCTTTTATTTCCCGGAGTGTTCCAAAATTCTTTTCAAGTGTGACGTAAGTATGGATTCCATCTGTCACGTGCCTTCCGAAGTTCGTTTACAATTCTTTTCATGTGTGGTTCAACCTTCTTCTTTTCATCCATCCGGAGTATTTCATGAATTATTTCCGTTGTGTTCCTCCGAAGGCCATCATTTCAGAAGATTTCTTCGTTCTCAGTTTTCAACTCCGTCCTCAAAATATTCTTCATTGATGCCTCTTCGTTCGTCTCACATTCTTATGGTGCTTCGTTCAAGTATTCTTTAATCTGTTCGCGATCTCTTCGTGCTCGTCATCTAAATTCCCCAAGTGCTTTATTCTTCTGGCAATTCATCATATTCACTCGCTTCATTTTTCTTACGGTGGCTTGTCCTCTTGCATCGTTCAATTTCATTCCTTACGGTGGTCATTCTCGTTCTTCACTCGATTGTAATTCTTTTCGGTGGTTTGTTCTTTTCATCATTCGATTAATTCTTCCCGGTGGTTCGTTCATTTTCTTCAATCGGCTTTAATTCTTTACGGTGGTTCGCTCAACAGAGTTCTATTCCGGTGTTATCATATCAATCCATTCATTTCTTTTATTCCAATCCTACCGGTGTTTCATGAAGATTTTCGCGAGTTCCCGATATATCCCTCTTTAATCATCTCAACGAGAATAAGTAGTATGCGAATTCATTGCTTCTCATCAATTTAATTGGTGGAGGATAAGCATAACATAATTCTTATTCCTTTTTCATTAAGTTGATTTAATTCCTTCCTTTGGAGTTTATTCTTGATGAATAAATTCTAGTTCCAGGTGTTTTATATTTTTCTTCCCCGGAGTCCAAAGTTTTCCTCGGCTATCCCGTCTAAACATCGCAAGGCTTCAATCTTATTCCTGTCGTTCGTCATTTCTATATCATCATCCTTTCATTACCGGAGTTCTCCGTGGTGGTTCTTCATCATTTAATTCATTCTTCAATCGTTCATCTAATTCTTCTGGAGCAGCTCAAGCATTCTTATTCTTTTGCCTCTCGAGTGTAATTAATTCTCCGTATTCTTTTGAAATGAAGTTTTGCATTTTCATCTCATCTATTCAATAATTGGTTGCGGCATAATTCACCTCGAGTCTTGAGTTGTTTAAATAAGCCCAAACCAAGCTTATTCTTTTGTGGTTGTTTTTCTCAACAACTCTATCCAAACCTTTCTCTTCAGGATGCTCTTTCATATTCATTCGCGCTCAAAATTGTCATTTTCTTCTCCGTTCTTCTCATTCCATTATTTAATTCTTCCGGAGACATTTTCTTGTTCATCTCGTCAAGTTCTATTCCATCTTCTCGAGGTTATGTTCTATTCCTTCCACTTTCAGCTGGAGCGCTGCCCGATTTCCTTCGTGGAGATTCATTTTCCATCTCTTATAACCGGAGTGGTTTCGAATTCATTCTCGTTACTTCAGCTCGTGCTTCGTGCCTTTCAACCTCCTTGATTCTCATTGTATTCCTTGCTCATCTTGTTTAACGAAGTTTTTGCAACTTCGTTCATCTCCGTTGTACCTTCTCTCATATTGTTCAACCTCTCAACCTTCTTTGGTTTCACTCTTTTGTTCTCGAAGAACTTTGTTCGTCCTTTTTTCCTTCCATCTCGTTCCTAAGATCTCGGGACGAGATCTCATGTTAGTAGGGGAGTGTTGTGACACCCCGAGACCGGTGCACCAGGTGTCAGCCAGTTATTCGTTGTTAGTGCCATGTCATCTGCTTGCGTGTTGCATCTTGCCATGTCATCATGTGTGTTGCATCAGCATGTTTTCAAAACTTGCATCCGCCCGAGTCCCCTCGTCCTTTCCATTGTCCGTTCTGAGCCCAGACACACTCACACGCGCCCGCGGTGCCTCCGAATATTTATTTTATGAGTGGCCGAAAAACGTTCTCGGAATGGGTTGAAACTTGGCGTGTGGTCTTATTATAGTGTAGACCGGCCGCCTGCCAAATTTCATCGCATTCGGAGCTCGTTTGATAGCCCAACGAATATTTATAGCGGCACTAGTCGCCGGTTAATTCGTTGGACGTTTTCGGTCTCCGAAAACAGCCGCGGGCCTCTCCCTCTCTTCTTTCCCTAAGCCCAAGGTCTTCTACACAGCCCATTAGCCCACCTACAAACCCCCCTCCGCTCCGGACCGTCCGATGGCGATCGAACGGCTCCGAAACGGAGCAATTCTACTAACCCTAGCCCTTTTTCCCTATATAAAGGCCCCTCCATGCAAAAAATGGACTAATCCTAGCGTTCCCCTAACCTCCAGCACCGCCCCCGCATCGTTTTCCGCACCGGACCCCTCCACCGCCGCCACTTGGCGCCTCCCCACCAATCAGCGCTGCCGCGGCCCGCCAGGCCCGACCGCGGCCCGCCCGAGCTGCGATCTGGGCCCGTAGCCGCCCCGCCCCGCCCGGGATCCCTCTTGCTCAGCGCTCGAGCGCCCCTCCCCGATCTCACTACCGGAGCGCCGCCGCTCCTCCCGATCTGGGCCCGAGCGCCGCCCTCCAGGCCGCTACGGCGAGCCCGTCCCGCCAGCGATCACCTCAGGTCTCCTCGAGCTCCAATCGCCAACCCCCGCCCCGCGCCTTCGACCTCGCCGTCGGCAGGAGCTCCTTCGCCGGAACTTCACCTCGCCGCCGGACCTCCCCGACGCCGGGAACGGAGTCGCCGGACCCTGTTTCGGCCAGATCCGGTCCCCCCTCGCCATTTCCCTTCGCCGGAGGTCCCTAGCTGCCCCACCGGAGCAACCCAGCACGCCGCCGCCGTTTCTGCCTCGTCGAGGAAGGACGACGACGCCCCGAGCGCTCCTGGGCCGGCCACCCCAGGACCGCATGGGTCGGCCTCGCCTCCCTCCAACCTCGGCCCCGCAGCGCACCCGGCCAGCCCACTCCCTAAACTGACCGGGCCGCCCTGTCCTCCACAGTGTTGGGCCGAAGCCCACTAGGTGAGCTAGATCCGCGAAAACGACTTAAGTCCTTTAATTCCTGTTAGTATCATATTGCTGGAGCTAATATCTTTTTGTGTGATGGTCAGATTTGAGTGTATGATATGTCAAAATGATTTTGGTGTTGTGCTCTACACTTTGTTCCATTGCGCCATGCTTGTTTGAGTTCATCTAGATGCTCTAATATCTGTTGCAAGAGTGCTACTTGTTATAAACTGCTGCTACTTGTTATTTTGTTGCCATGTTTGTGATTTGATAACTTGGTGCATGTTTAACCAAATGATGCAAATGATATGTCAAAATGTTCATGATGAAGAGTACTACATGATGGTTGCTGTAGCATGCTTGTTTGAGTCCATATTGTAATGTTTATCTCTGTTGCCAAAGTGCATTTGGGTGTTAGGTTTTGTAACTTTTTACGAGATGCCTAGTTGAGGACCTCGTTGCTATTGATGTGTTTGTCCCCATGTCACATGCCTAGATGTTTTAGAATCTCCATCACATGTTGTTTGCTGTGGTGCATTTAACTTTCCATGATATGCCTTGTGATGACTTAAACATGCTCGCAAACATACCATGTTGTTGTTACTGTTTTAACACTTAGTGAAATTTCACTAAGTTTGGAATATGTAATATCCTGATGCTATGTTTCCTTGATGCCCTAGGCAAATCCATGTTAGTTTTGGTGTGGCAATTGATCATTCCTTGCTGTATATATTGTTGTCTATCCATTCATGCCCTCACTTGCTCATTTGGCTTGCTGTAGCTTATTTAATTCTTGCTCCCAAGTTGCTATAAGATATTACTGCCAGGTTTTTAATGTCATGTTCAAAATGTTGTAGCTTGTTGCTATTGATCCATGCCTCCTATGGAGATGCTCCAATGGAGTTGTTTGCTGTAGGATATGTCTACTTCATGTCCATGCTTCTTGTCACCATGTTTGAGTGCTGTAGAGTATATATTTCTTGCTCCAAAGTTGCTATGTGGCTGTTAACTTCAGCTTGTTGTTATATCTTGTTTCATGTGTATCTTTTAGCCCGTTGCTCCGTTTTGGGTGTGTTTTATATGAAACTTGTGTGATTTTGCATATAGAATCATAATATCATATTGTTTTCATGTTTGGAGTGATTTGCTCGATATTTGGGTGCATCTTGCACTGTTGCCATGCTTAACTTGTTTTGCTCATATCTTCTAGGCCGTAGCTCCGAATTAAACAAACATTATATGAAACTTGACTAGAATTTTGTGTAGATCATCATGGTGCATGTTAACTTGCTATTTAACAACTTGAACATAAGGTTTTTTCAGCTCCCGACTAATTTCAAACTATGCATATAAGGACTTACCGGGTTTGATATATGTAGTTTCCGGCCTCTTTTAAACTTGTTGACTTGTGTTGTTTTTGAGTGCTTCCTGTCTTGCCATGTTTTGCATCATATATAGACTTGTCTTGCATCCTACTTGCTTGAGCATATTGTCATGTTCTTGTGTTGTTTTACTGTGCTTCCTACCTTGCCATGTTGTGCTTCCTGTATAGACTTGTCATGCATCATCCCTTGCCATGTATTGCATCATATAGACTTGTGTTATTTTTCTGTGCTTCCTACCTTGCCATGCTTTGCTTCCTGTATAGACTTGTTGTGCATCATATGTAGACTTGTAATGCATCCTACTTGGTTGAGCATATTGACATGTTCTTGTGTTGTTTTTCTCTGCTGCCTACCTTGCCATATATTGCTTCCTATATAGACTTGTCATGCATCATACCTTGCCATGTATTGCATTATATAGACTTGTGTTGTTTTGCTGTGCTTCCTACATTGCCATGTTTTGCTTCCTGTACAGACTTGTTGTGCATCATATGTAGACTTGTTTTGCATCATACTTGTTTGAGCATATTGTCATGTTCTTGAGTTGTGTGTTTACCGTATTGCTTGCTTCTTCTCGTTAGTGTTTGTTCCGTTGCGATCGTGAGGATTTGTTCGTCCACCCGTGGTTCTTCTTCAAGGCTTCTTCTTCGTCTACTTCATGGATCCGTTCTTCTTTCTTGCGGGATCTCAAGTAAGATGACCGTAACCTTGGATACCTTTACTATCATCGCCATGCTTAGTTGTCTCGATGCTATCGTTATATGTAGCGCTATCCATCTTTATTGTCAGACCCTCTCCTTGTTGCCATGAAACCGCTAACCTTTGAAACCTTCCTAGCAAAACCATTGTTTGGCTATGTTACCCTCTTGCTCAGCCCCTCTTATAACGCTGTTAGTTGCAGGTGAAGATGAAGATCGTTCCATGTTGGAACTTGTTGTTGGAATATCACAATATCTATTATTATTATTAACACACCTATATACTGGGCATGGGTGGAAGGCTTGGCCTTTTGCTCGGTGTTTTGTTCCATTCATGCCACCTTAGGCGCCGATTAACCGGCATTATGTTCCTTGATTTTGCGTTCCTTACACGGTTGGGTATATGGAGACCCCTTGATAGTTCGTCTTTGAATAAAACTCCTCCAGCAAGGCCCAACATTGGTTTTAATTTGCTCATAATAACAACTTAATTATTAATTAAATTGCATTGGGAGTTAGCGCTACCCGAGGATTCTTTCTACATAGCAGGGGGGCCAGTGCTGATGGTGTTTGTCCCAAACGAGGAGACTGCGGGACCGCCTCGGGGAAACTCGAGGTATCTGGCTCCTGTAGGATCACCTATCCGGTCGTGGCCTGAGACGAGATACGCGCGGCTACTATCAGGGTGTCGGCACGCCAGGAGGTCTTACTGGACTTGTTTTACCATTGTCGAAATGTCTTGTGCACCGGGATGCCGAGCCTGATCGGATTTCCCTAAGATAATGGGAGATGATATTATATTTATCACTTCAGCTGATCGTGAGAGCTTGTGATGGGCTAAGTTGGGACACCCCTGCAGGGTTATGATCTTTCGAAAGCCGTGCCCGCGGTTATGTGGCAGATTGGATTTTGTTAATGTCCGGTTGTAGAAAACTTGACAGAGGATCCGAAGTAAAACACACAAGTGTGTGAGTAACCGTGACTGTCTCTTTTCACTTGAGAAGAGAACACGGTGGGGTTATGTTTGACTCGTAGGTAGTTCAAGATCTTTAGCGATCACTACTAGTTGCGATCATTTTGCGTAGATGCTCATCTTATTCTTGTACTCGTAAGATAGCCACCACATATATTGCTTAGCCGCTGCTGCAACCTCACCACTTTACCTCTTCCTTCCCATTAAGCTTTGATAGTCTTGTTACCCATGGTTATGGGATTGCTGAGTCCTCGTGGCTCACAGATACTACAACAACAGTTGCAGGTGAAGGGTTCCGATGTCTTGACATGAGAGCGATGTTCATTTTGTTGGAGTTCTTCTTCTTCTTCTTCTTCTTCTTCTTCTTCTGCAGTCTTGGGTTAGGTTCCGGGTCGGCAGCCTGGGATAGCAGATGGATGTCTTTGAGCTTTTCATGTTTGCATCCGTAGTCGGATGCCTTGTATTGATGTTGTTGTATTCATGTGACTTGTATGTATTGTTTTATCCCCCATGTATGTATGTAATGGTATGATGTAATGATATCCATCTTGCTAAGCGCCCGAAATGCGGTTGTGCCCCAATCACGTAAGTGTCACGTGATCGGGATAGAATCGCATCTTGGGCCTGACAGGACATACCCTAGCAGAGCATCCGATAACATACCCATTGGCAAGAAAAATAGACCTTTCAGAGGACACATGTCCGTTCTAGATGAACTGTTAGATAAGCCTTGCCAAATGCATGCCGCCCCGGACACTATCCCAACCCACTGCCTCAGAGCATGTTGGGTACTCCTGCAGGTAGCGAAAAGCGCTGAAGCAATCCTCGTCATCGCAACTCCAAGGGAGAAAAATTTCTATGTCTTTACTGTCTTTGAGACATTCTCTTCAAACAACTGGCACAAGAGAGCAAATCACAAACTTGCCGAGGTTCATCAAATCAGCACTGCAAGCCCATGGAGCGACACGGCAATCACTTTTTCTCCCGAAGACGAACCACGAGTCCGGCTGGTCCGAGCCTGTCACACCCTGCATTTTGTAACATGTTATTTGTACCTTTGGAGCATGAAAATTTGGACCAGCAAAATTTTTTGGCGTCATTTGGCTTTTATTTGAATTGAGTTTTCTTCATGTGCTTTTTCTTGTGCTCATTAAAGTCAACTATGACCTCTTGTAGAATTCATCTCCATACCCAAAACTTCTGCCCAATGATCATGCCAAGTGTTATATAACAGTATAGAATTTTCCTACAAAATTAATTTGGCCAAAAAGTATTTTATAAATTTAGTTTTCCAAAAACCCCTGAAATGAGATTTGCACTGCAAGTACTTGATTTAGGGTGAGAAAATTATTTCAAAAGGTTTATTTGAGACCTAGTAGTCATAGGACTCCCAGAAACCACAAAGGTACAATTTTAAAAGTTATTTTCCTATTTTATTTAAAAGCTTTTTCTTAAGGCCAGAAATGGTCTTTAATAGGGGAAAATTATTTAACTATTTCAAAAATATTTGCCAAAATTCAGGGAGACTCAGAGGACATATATTGTCCATATATGAGAGTTTCAACACTTGGTCATGTTCAAAATAATGGGCTAAACTCTCTAAAACCCTTTCTGGATATTCCAAGCTTTTGAAATATTTACAAAAGAAACTTTCTCCACAAATTCCAGGGAAATTCTATCATGTCATTTATGACATATTTGATGATCTTGCCAAGTCCCATGCCTTGGGAAGCAAGAAAACATCCTCAAACCCCTTCATAACCATTCTGTCCATATTTGAAGTTTGAGCAACTTTACATTGCCAAACTTGTCCAAATGCTCTCAAACTTGGTGCACATGCTAGAATGGTCTAATAAGGCATCTAGACCAAATGGCACAAGATTTGGAATAGAGCAACTTGATCAGATCACCCTAAAACCCTTTCTGTTCAAATGCAAATTTGAACAACTTTACATTACCAACTTTTTATCTGGAGCTTCAAACTTTGTGGGCATGATCAATACCCCAAATGATGATGCTACACCAAGTGGTGTATCAAGGGGAGATGATTAGCTTGACTCAAACAAGATGAAGCTGTTTCTGTTGATTTCTAGGGTTCACCAAAGTTACATTGGCTAGTTTCTTCAAATGAGCACAAATTTGGTGAAGCACCCTATTTTCTCATGTCTTTCAATCCTGTTAAGTGCCATGTCAAGTGGAGGTCATTTGCTTGACCAAACACTGATCAAACACCTTCTGGCTTTTTACTAAAACCTTCATCTTGATCACTTTTACTCTTCTCCATGGCCTCAACTTTTTACCACATGATCATTGAGTTACTGGCTACCCCCAGTAACTTCCCCAGCACCCCAGCTCCATGATTGAGGGGTAAGAACCCAAGTTTACCTTGCTGGACAGCAAGTTTTCACCAAGTCACCAGCATCCTCCCTCTCTCTCAGCATCTCCAGGGATACAAGGCCGCATGCCATTTCTTTACTCCTCCCCTGACCTTCTAGACACTCTTGGGCACGTTGGTTTTGACCGGAGCGGCGAGGGCACGGTGGTGCCAGCCATACGCGCGCTCTGGAGCACGCAACAGTGCGGACACGCACTGTAGCTCCAGCCAATCAGCCACCCCCGACAGCCTCGGGCCACTCCCTCGCGCCCGTCGATGCTCCTCGACGTCCGCGCCGGCGCTGTCCCCCCTCCTCCTGCGCCCTCCAGTGATCATCGTCGCACGCGCACCGGCCGCCCGCAACGGCCACTCTTCTGCCTCGCACGCGCGCGCGCTCCAGAAGCTCTCCCTGCTCCTCCTCTCACCTCTACTGGACGTGGAGCTCGTCCAGCAACTCCGTAGACACATTCCCCTCGCCCCCTGTGCGCTGTAGCTTCGAGCCGGAGCTCGCCGGCGCACTGGACCACGGGCCTCCATCGACCCCCTATAAATAGGTCCCCCCGGGCCTCTCCAGCAGCATCAGCAGCTCCACCACACCTCACTGAGCCCTCCAACACCACCAGTTCCTCCCCAGGTAGTCCCATTATTCGGGATCGACCGGAGCTCCGCCGCGTCGGGCCACCGGTGATCTCGCAGTACGGGCCTCCCCTGCCCTTCTTTCTGTCCGATCTAGAACCGCGGTGCGCCACTGACCATTTCCCCTCTGTTTCCCCCTCCTATTGCAGTCGGAAACGACCAGGGCAACGACCTCCCGACGAGCTTCCGCCGTCCCACCTCGCCGCCGGCGAACCTGACCTCCCCGGCGTACCGTACCACCACCCCTACAACCGCCACTCGACGCTGAACCCAACCCTGCCCTCCGTTGCCGTCGCCGTGGCCGGAAACCTCGCCGGTGAGCTCGCCATCGCCGTGGCCGCAAGGTTGGAGATGACAGGCGGGCCCCGCCTGTCATCCCCACATCTCTCTCCCTCTCCCCTCAGTCACTGACCGCCGGGCCCCGCCCGCCAGGTTCAAAAACCTGACGTGCGCGCGCAGGCACCCGTGCGGCTGGGCTGGTCCGCCCTGGGCCGTGCACTGTGGCCTTCCCTGGCCCAGTTGCACAGGGCACTTTTCCTTTTTCTTTTCTGTAATTGTTTTAAACATTTCTACAGAAAAGAATAATGGTCCAAATAAAATAATTCCAACTCCTAAATTCTTGTAATATTCCAACCTATTTAATGGTACCACTTTCACTCACATCTATGAAACTTTTATGTACTGTTCAAATTTAAATTCAAATTTGGGCAGTAAAACTCATGTTCAAAAATCAATAGGTTCCATTCTGTTACTCCAAAACTCCAACTAAGATTTTTCCCCATCTTAGAAATCCCTCTAGTATTTAACAAAAATAAGTTGACATTTTTCTGAGCACTTTGATTTTTTCTGTTTTATTTGTGGCCTTATTTTTCCATGGTTATTATGCGACGTATAGATTCCGTATTTGACGAAGTTGCTGTGGAAGAAGAAGGAGAAGGATTTGAAGACTTTGAAGACCAAGCCAATCCAGGCAAGCATCCCTTTGACCATGATACACTTGTTCTTCGGAACCCGTTTGTTTCCGATGCATGATGTTAGGGTTACGATAGTGACCTAGTTGATTCCACCACATGATGCATGCCTTGATCTTGATCTTGCTCTGTGCTAGATGACATGCATATGGTTAGTAGTAATGGATAGTGATGCATGTGTGACATGAACCTTCGTGGTTAAAAACCTTTGCATGAACCCATCGGGTGCCCCTAATGCCCGAGGGTTATGTTGAATTAGGTCATCACTTGAGAAAGAAGTGATGTGACGGTAAAATCATGTGCATGGTGAAATGATGGATTAGATTTATGTGTGACTACCGTCCCAACCAAACATGTGCAACCACACTACCCCTTATGGGACGGGGCTTTATTGATTACTTAGGTCGATACTAGCATGGTGCCCGCATTACTAGTGACGGGAATACTTGAGGTCTTTCCCGGGACGGGGTCGTGCTTGGATAGACGACAATGATTGTTTTCACAGGGCACCGGACACACCGTTGGTCCCTTCGGGTACGCGTGACATTGAAATTAAGGCAAGTCCCGTGATCTATTGTTTGTACCCGAGGGCCGTGTACCAACGAGTGGACTCTATGTTAGTGTCGTCTAAGGAAAGGTAATGACCGGGTGCTTACCCCGGGTACTTGAGGTACCGCGGGTCGTGGATGACACGGAAGTTCCCCGGATCTTGTGGGTAAAGTGCGCAACCTCTGCATAGTGTAAAACTATTCGAATAGCCATGTCCACGGTCATGGACAGTTGGGTGGTGCTACTTAAACTATGTCCAGAATTTTACTTCATCGGCGATAGTATGTGTGTGATGAGTCAAGGTGGTGACTTGACTTGATGAGTTGAATCATATTCATGTTGATATCGGTAACCTGTCTTCGAGGTTACGCGAGGTTATTGATGCATAAACTTGATAGTAGAATATTTATTCTAGCCTTTTGCTAGATTGTTCATTATTGTTCCATTGCATTATTACCACATCATGGGTTGCTTGCGAGTACATTCAAAGTACTCATTGTCTTGCCACTGGTTATTTAATTGGCAGGCATGGAAGAGCAGGATTATGAGGAAGAATTCTTTGGAGACGAACATGCGAACTAGGACGCTATCCCAGTCAGAATGCCTGTAGGGTTAAGGCAGATGGCATGGGCTCTACCCATTATCGAAGACTTTCGCTATTTGAGTTATTTGCTATTTAGCCCGTGAGGCTCTATCTATGGAAGACTTGGCCATAATGGCCATAATTCGTGTAAGACTATTTGTATGGATGTAAGACTCTTGTTATGCAGCTTCTGTGTGTTAAGTGAGCATTGATCTCTGGGATCACTATACACGTGCATTCGGTGATCTCGACTTCTAAGTCGGGGTCCCCACCGAGCTGGTATCAGAGCCATCCTGACTGTAGGAAGCCTTAGTTAGCATGGGCGTTAGTTAGTTGAGACCCCTTTTTAAAAAACCTTCTGAACCTCTCTTCTTTTCTAAACCTGAGATTTCATCAGCCTATTAACCCCTCCTATTCCCCCTTTGTAGATGGCCGCTGTACCCGAAGAGCACCTGACCACTGGGTTTCCCTTACTTCTCGAGGATAGCCTCCAGGAGTGTCAGTTCCATCGAGCACCCATCCTCACCTACCTTGAGCATTGGGTTAGCGACACTGAGGTGGAGTACCATGTGGAAGTGATCGTGAAGGCAAACGATCCTCCCACAAGTTGGTTCTTCGAGGGACCCCAGATGGCAACACTACCACAAGTTGTCGAGGCTGCTGCACTCAAGGCATTAACCCCTCTCCGCGAGCTTCTTCCGGAGATGGCAGCCAAGATGACAACTCGCTTCTTACCTTACCGGAAGGAAGGTGAAGAAGAAAGCAGCGCAATAGCCCCTCCACTGAAGGAAGGACTCTCGCTTCGGTTCCAGACCTACTTCAGTCTATGTGCCGACAGCTTGGCACAAGACTTGGCCTCGGAATCAATGAAGCTTCGAGAAGAACTTCACAAGACCAAGGCACTTCTTCGTCGAGCTCAAGAGAAGGCAAATAGGATCAAGAAGGAAGGAGCACCTTCTGGACAATCCGCTATCGCATATCGAGGCGGAAGGCCCTCCGAGGATGTGTCTTCCAAGAATGAAGAACCACCTCGGCGACGCCGGATGACGGCAAGGGAATATCGCAAGCTTTTCCCTGCACCACCGACGAAGGACCGTCGTATCCAACTCCTCCACTCCCCCACACCCTCAAGTGACAAGGGGGCCCAGACATATGAAGACAAGGAGGAAAACCCAGAAGAGCCGGAATACGCGACCGAGCATTCCGCCGCTTAGGCATTATTCGCTACTCGGATATGCTAGTTGTGACCTCTACGGTAGGATAGGTCGTGTAACCCCTATGCGCAGTCGAGTCCTTGTATGGTTCATATGAAACCATCTAGTGCTTGCTTTTGTTGTGTCTGGATGAATGTCGTATTCTTCCTTCGGGAATGTGTAAACGACTACATCACCAATTTGTATTTTTATGAATGTGTTTTGGCCTTACGGCCCTTGCATGATTTGATTTAGTGTCACACCCACCCCCTTACTAGGCACCCATCTATCTTGCTTTCCCTCTTCCGAGTCATGAGACCTTTTACCGCTCCAACAGGATGCCTGTTGTAACTCGTACTGGTACCTCTACCCAGCAGCCCGAAGCCGGAGCATCCGCTTAGCCAGAGGCAGGCCACGACCAAACCAACGACCAAGCTCCACCACCACCTCCTCCAAGCATGGACATGGCTCAGCTTCTCCAAGCTTTCCGAGAGGAACGTGAAGCCAACACTGCAGCCCTTCAGCTGATTGCTCAAGCTGTCACCAACAACCGCCAGCCGGCGGGGAATGGCAATGGACGTTCCACGTTGGCAGAGTTCAAGAAGCATGCACCGCCAACCTTCATCGAGACTGCTGAACCCCTGGATGCAGACGACTGGGTCCGTTCCATTGAGGAGATACTGGAACTAGTCGGATGCACCGAAGACCGTGAGAAGGTGGCTTATGCAGGCCACTGCCTCGGGGGGACCGCTAGAGCTTGGTGGGATGGATTCAAGGTCATGCACGTTGAACAAGACATCACTTGGGTTAACTTCAAGGCAGAATTCCGCAAGGCCCACATTCCTTCCGGAATCATGGCTATCAAAAAGCATGAGTTCCGAGCCCTGAAGCAAGGAAGTGGCACTGTCAAGGAGTACATGCAGAAGTTCAGTGTTTTGTCAAGGTATGCCCCTGAGGATGTCAGCACTGATGCTGCAAAAAGGGAGCGCTTCATGGAAGGCCTCAATCAGACTCTGCAATACTCGCTTGTCGTGTGCGACTGCCCGTCTTTCCCTGACCTGGTTAACAAGTCACTTATGCTTGAAGACAAGCGGCGTGCTTTGGAAGACACTCGCAAGCGTAAGTTGGTCAGTAAGGGAAGTTCCAGCAACCAGAAGCCTCGTCCGTGGCAGTCAGCCCCGGCCAAGCCAACCTATCAGCAGCCAAGAGCTCCTACACCTCGTACCAATCCTCAGCCTCAGCAGTATGCCAACCCTAGGCCAGCTTTCAACCCCAATACCAGTGGTGGCAACAAGATCAATCCAAACCAAGTCACTTTCTTTGGATGTGGTCAGTCCGGACACATCTCAAGGGTGTGCCCCAACAAGAAGCCTGATGCCCCGCGCCCCAATGCGCAGAACCAGGGACAAGGCCGTGGAATGCCACCAAGGAACCCAGCTCCTCGCAATCCACCTAACCATGGGAAGGGGCGTGTGAATCACGTCACTGCTGAAGAAGCCCAGGAAGACCCGGACGTCGTGCTGGGTACGTTCCTTGTCAACTCAGCACCTACAACTGTCTTGTTTGATTCTGGAACAACGCATTCATTTATCACTCAAAGATTTGCATTAAAAAGTGGCATGACCCCTACACCCCTGAATAACCCTATGGTGGTACAAACCCCCGGAGTCGAGATGAGAGCCAAGATAGGCTGTAAAGGAGTCGGTATTACCATTAACGGTGTAGACTTCCTAGCAGACCTTATCATCCTGAGATCACAAGGCTTGGATGTGATCTTAGGGATGGATTGGCTCAGTAAGCACCAAGGCTTGTTAGACTGTGCCAATCGGACAGTCACTGTGACCAATGACCAAGGAGTCGAAGTCAAGTTTGCTTCCAACTCCTCTTCCGCTCAAGCCGCTAAAGTCAACTGTCTGTCTGAAGTAGGGCTAGATCAAGTATCGGTGGTATGTGAGTATCCTGATGTCTTTCCAGATGAACTACCGGGAATGCCCCCTGACCGTGACATTGAGTTCATCATCGAGCTCGTGCCCGGAGCAGGACCCATCTATAAGAAGCCTTATAGAATGGGGACGGAAGAATTAGCCGAATTGAAGAAGCAGCTGGAAGAGCAGCTAAGGAAGGGATTTATCCGCCCAAGTGCCTCCCCTTGGGGATCTCCTATTCTATTTGTGGCAAAGAGGGACGGTACCATCCGCTTATGCATCGACTATTTTTCCCTCAATGAAGTTACAATCAAAAACAAATATCCACTTCCCAAGATCGAAGATCTGTTTGATCAGCTCAGCGGAGCCAAGGTATTCTCCAAGATCGACCTCAGATCTGGGTACTACCAGCTGAAGATCAGACCCCAAGATATTCCGAAGACGGCATTCGTAACCAGATATGGCCTGTACGAGTGCACGGTCATGTCCTTTGGGTTAACCAATGCCCCAGCTTATTTCATGTATCTCATAAATAAAGTCTTCATGGAATATTTGGACAAGTTTGTTGTCGTCTTCATTGATGACATTCTTGTGTTCTCGAAGTCGAAGGAAGAGCACGAGCAGCATATGAGGATGGTCCTAGACAAGCTTCGTGATCACCAACTGTATGCCAAATTCAGCAAGTGTGAGTTCTGGCTGCATAAAGTTGGATTCTTAGGTCATGTGTTGACCGAGGAAGGATTATCTGTTGATCCCGCGAAGACCGAAGATGTGACCCAATGGCAATCTCCAACGACCGTCAAGGAAGTCAGAAGCTTCCTCGGACTAGCGGGCTATTACCGCAAGTTCGTGGAAGGATTCTCTAGCATTGCACGGCCAATGACTCAGCTCCTCAAGAAGGACAAGAAGTTCGAGTGGACGCCAAAATGCGAAGAAAGCTTCCAAGAGCTCAAGAAGAGATTGACCACCGCCCCAGTTCTGGCAACACCTGATATTCACAAGGAGTTCGTGATATATTGTGATGCCTCTCGAACCGGATTGGGAAGCATTCTGATGCAAGAAGGCCGCGTCATAGCATACCTCTCCAGGCAGCTACGACCCCATGAGGAGAACTACGCTACTCACGATCTTGAGCTAGCGGCAGTAGTTCATGCCTTGAAGACATGGCGGCATTACCTCCTAGGGAAACGGTGTGAGATCTACACAGACCACAAAAGTCTCAAGTACATTTTCACCCAAAAGGAATTGAACATGAGGCAGCGGAGATGGTTGGAACTCATCAAAGACTATGTCCTCAGTGTTCAGTATCACCCTGGGAAGGCTAACGTGGTGGCCGATGCCTTAAGCAGGAAGGCTTGCTCTTTGAATGTCGTTATTCAAGAAAGGCAGCCATCCTTGTTTAAGGAGATCGAACAATTCAGTTTGGAATTGGTCACCCCTGGATTTCTGGATCATTTGGAAGTCAGACCGACCCTGATGGATGACGTCAAGAAGGCACAAGATGGACACGCAAGCATTGAAGGCATCAAGAAGAAGATGAAGCTAGGCAAGGCCCCAGGATTCTCCGAATATGAGCACGGGATTGCTTGGTACAAAGGTCGCATCTGCGTACCAAACAACACAGAGCTGAAGAACCTGATTCTGCAAGAAGCCCACGACACTCCGTATTCCATCCACCCCGGAGGAACCAAGGTGTACCAAGACTTGAAGGCATGATTCTGGTGGCACGGGATGAAAACAGAGATTGCAACCTATGTTGCAAAGTGTGATGTGTGCCAAAGGGTCAAGGCTGAGTATCAACGACCTGCTGGATTGCTTCAACCACTCAAGGTTCCTGAGTGGAAGTGGGATAATGTCGGAATGGACTTCATCACTGGATTACCAAGGTCAAATAGAGGACATGACTCTATCTGGGTCATAGTCGATCATTTGACCAAGGTAGCCCATTTCATTCCTGTCAAGACCACTTATGATGGCAACCGGCTGGCAGCTCTATACATCAACCGAATCATAAGTCTTCATGGTGTTACCAAGGAGATTGTGTCAGATCGAGGAACCCAGTTCACCTCAAGGTTCTGGAAGAAGTTCCAAGAAGCCTTGGGAACCAAGTTGTCTTTCAGCACGGCTTTTCACCCACAGACCGGAGGTCAGACAGAACGAGTCAATCAGATTCTCGAAGACATGCTCCGAGCCTGTGTCCTAGCATATGGAGCCAAGTGGGAAGATTGTCTCCCTTTTGCCGAGTTCTCCTATAACAACAGTTACCAGTCAAGCCTTCAGATGGCACCATTTGAGGTGTTGTACGGACGCAGATGTCGCACACCCCTCAACTGGTCAGAGACTGGAGAAGGACTAGTCTTTGGACCGGATAATCTCCGCGCAGCAGAAGAGCAAGTCCAACTAGTCAGAGAGCGATTAAAGGTAGCCAAGTCAAGGCAGAAGAGTTATGCTGACACTCACCGTTGGAACATGAGTTTCCATATCGGGGACCATGTGTACCTGCGGGTAACTCCTCTGAAGGGAACCAAGTGTTTCCACGTCAAGGGGAAGCTCGCACCAAGGTTCATTGGACCATTTGAGATCACTGCACGATGAGGAGAAGTGGCTTAGCAGTTGGAACTACCACCTGAGCTATCCGATGTGCACAATGTATTCCATGTGTCACAACTCCGGAAATGTCTCCAAGTTCCAGACAAGCCCAATCTCTACAAGGATGTGGATCACCAAGCCATTGATCTGCAGCCTGATTTGACCTACCGCGAGAAGCCCATTCGCATTCTGGACGAAGCAGAACGACGGACGCGAAGCCGTACCATCAAGTACTTCAAGGTCCAGTGGAGCAACCACACCGAAGCAGAAGCAACCTGGGAACGAGAAGACTATCTTAGATCCGAGTTTCCCGACCTCTTTTAAGACCTAGTTTAGGAATCTCGAGGACGAGATTCTTGTAAGGGGGGTAGGTTTGTCACACCCTGCATTTTGTAACATGTTATTTGTACCTTTGGAGCATGAAAATTTGGACCAGCAAATTTTCTTGGCATCATTTGGCTTTTATTTGAATTGAGTTTCCTTCATGTGCTTTTTCTTGTGCTCATTAAAGTCAACTATTACCTCTTGTAGAATTCATCTCCATATCCAAAACTTCTGCCCAATGATCATGCCAAGTGTTATATAACAGTATAGAATTTTCCTACAAAATTAATTTGGCCAAAAAGTATTTTATAAATTTAGTTTTCCAAAAACCCCTGAATTGAGATTTGCACTGCAAGTACTTGATTTAGGGTGAGAAAATTATTTCAAAAGGTTTATTTGAGATCTAGTAGTGATAGGACTCCCAGAAACCACAAAGGTATAATTTTAAAAGTTATTTTCCTATTTTATTTAAAAGCTTTTTCTTAAGGCCAGAAATGGTCTTTAATAGGGAAAAATTATTTAACTATTTCAAAAATATTTGCCAAAATTCAGGGAGACTCAGAGGACATATATTGTCCATATATGAGAGTTTCAACACTTGGTCATGTTCAAAATAATGGGCTAAACCCTCTAAAACCCTTTCTGAATATTTCAGGCTTTTGAAATATTTACAAAGGAAACTTTCTCCAAAAATTCCAGGGAAATTCTATCATGTCATTTATGATATATTTGATGATCTTGCCAAGTCCCATGCCTTGGGAAGCAAGAAAACATCCTCAAACCCCTTCATAACTATTCTGTCCATATTTGAAGTTTGAGCAACTTTACATTGCCAAACTTGTCCAAATGCTCTCAAACTTGGTGCACATGCTAGAATGGTCCAATAAGGCATCTAGACCAAATGGCACAAGATTTGGAATAGAGCAACTTGATCAGATCACCCTAAAACCCTTTCTGTTCCAATGCAAATTTGAACAACTTTACATTACCAACTTTTTATCTGGAGCTTCAAACTTTGTGGGCATGATCAATACCCCAAATGATGATGCTACACCAAGTGGTGCATCAAGGGGAGATGATTAGCTTGAGTCAAACAAGATGAAGTTGTTTCTGTTGATTTCTAGGGTTCACCAAAGTTACATTGGCTAGTTTCTTCAAATGAGCCCAAATTTGGTGAAGCACCCTATTTTCTCATGTCTTTCAATCATGTTAAGTGCCATGTCAAGTGGAGGTCATTTGCTTGACCAAACACTGATCAAACACCTTCTAGCTTTTTACTAAAACCTCCATCTTGATCACTTTTACTCTTCTCCATGGCCTCAACTTTTTAATACATGATCATTCAATTACTGGCTACCCCCAGTAATTTCCCCAGCACCCCAGCTCCATGATTGAGGGGTAAAAACCCAAGTTTATCTTGCTGGACAACAAGTTTTCACAAAGTCACCAGCATCCTCCCTCTCTCTCAGCATCTCCAGGGCATCCAAGGCCGCAGGCCATTTCTTTACTCCTCCCCTGACCTTCTAGACACTCTTGGGCACGTTGGTTTTGACCGGAGCGGCGAGGGCACGGTGGTGCCAGCCATACGCGCGCTCTGGAGCACGCAACAGTGCGGACACGCATTGTAGCTCCAGCCAATCAGCCACCCCCGACAGCCTCGGGCCACTCCCTCGCGCCACTCGATGCTCCTCGACGTCCGCGACCGCCCCGGCGCTTTCCCCCCTCCTCTTGCGCCCTCCAGTGATCATCGTCGCACGCGCACCGACCGCCCGCAACGGCCACTCTTCTGCCTCGCACGCGCGCGCGCTCCAGAAGCTCCCCCCGCTCCTCCTCTCACCTCTACTGGACGTGGAGCTCGTCCAGCAACTCTGTAGACACATTCCCCTCGCCCCCTGTGCGCTGTAGCTTCGAGCCGGAGCTCGCCGGCGCACTGGACCACGGGCCTCCGTCGACCCCCTATAAATAGGACCCCCCGGGCCTCTCCAGCAGCATCAGCAGCTCCACCACACCTCACTGAGCCCTCCAACACCACCAGTTCCTCCCCAGGAAGTCCGAGTACTCGGGATCGACCGGAGCTCCGCCGCGTCGGGCCGTCGGTGATCTCGCAGTATGGGCCTCCCCTGCCCTTCTTTCTGCCCGATCTAGAACCGCCGTGCGCCACTGACCATTTCCCCTCTGTTTCCCCCTCCTGTTGCAGTCGGAAACGACCAGGGCAACGACCTCCCGACGAGCTTCCGCCGTCCCACCTCGCCGCCGGCGAACCTGACCTCCCCGGCGTACCGTACCACCACCCCTACAACCGCCACTCGACGCTGAACCCAACCCTACCCTCCGTGGCCGGAAACCTCGCCGGTGAGCTCGCCGTCGCCGTGGCCGCAAGGTTGGAGATGACAGGTGGGCCCCGCCTGTCATCCCCACACCTCTCTCCCCCTCCCCTCAGTCACTGACCGCCGGGCCCCGCCCGTCAGGTTCAAAAACCTGACGTGCGCGCGCAGGCACCCGTGCGGCTGGGCTGGTTCGCCCTGGGCCGTGCACTGTGGCCTTCCCTGGCCCAGTTGCACAGGGCACTTTTCCTTTTTCTTTTCGTTAATTGTTTTAAACATTTCTACAGAAAAGAATAATGGTCCAAATAAAATAATTCCAACTCCTAAATTCTTGTAATATTCCAACCTATTTAATGGTACCACTTTCACTCACATCTATGAAACTTTTCTGTACTGTTCAAATTTAAATTCAAATTTGGGCAGTAAAACTCATGTTCAAAAATCAATAGGTTCCGTTCTGTTACTCCAAAACTCCAACTAAGAATTTTTTTCCCATCTTAGAAATCCCTCTAGTATTTAACAAAAATAAGTTGACATTTTTCTGAGCACTTTGATTTTTTCTGTTTTATTTGTGGCCTTATTTTTCCATGGTTATTATGCGACGTATAGATCCCGTATTTGACGTAGTTGCTGTGGAAGAAGAAGGAGAAGGATTTGGACACTTTGAAGACCAAGCCAATCCAGGCAAGCAGCCCTTTGACCATGATACACTTGTTCTTCGGAACCCGTTTGTTTCCGATGCATAATGTTAGGGTTACGATAGTGACCTAGTTGATTCCACCACATGATGCATGCCTTGATCTTGATCTTGCTACGTGCTAGATGACATGCATATGGTTAGTAGTAATGGATAGTGATACATGTGTGACATGAACCTTCGTGGTTAAAAACCTTTGCATGAACCCATCGGGTGCCCCTAATGCCCGAGGGTGATGTTGAATTAGGTCATCACTTGAGAAAGAAGTGATGTGCCGGTAAAATCATGTGCATGGTGAAATGATGGATTAGATTTATGTGTGACTACCGTCCCAACCAAACATGTGCAACCACACTACCCCTTATGGGACGGGGCTTTATTGATTACTTAGGTCGATACTAGCATGGTGCCCGCATTACTAGTGACGGGAATACTTGACGTCTTTCCCGGGACGGGGTCGTGCTTGGATAGACGACCATGACTGTTTTCACAGGGCACCGGACACACCGTTGGTCCCTTCGGGTACGCGTGACATTGAAATTAAGGCAAGTCCCGTGATCTATTGTTTGTACCCGAGGGCCGTGTACCAACGAGTGGACTCTATGTTAGTGTCGTCTAAGGAAAGGTAATGATCGGGTGCTTACCCCGGGTACTTGAGGTACCGCGGGTCGTGGATGACAGGGAAGTTCCCCGGATCTTGTGGGTAAAGTGCGCAACCTCTGCAGAGTGTAAAACTATTCGAATAGCCGTGTCCACGGTCATGGACAGTTGGGTGGTGCTACTTAAACTATGTCCAGAATTTTACTTCATCGGCGATAGTATGTGTGTGATGAGTCAAGGTGGTGACTTGACTTGATGAGTTGAATCATATTCATGTTGATATCGGTAGCCTGTCTTCGAGGTTACGCGAGGTTATTGATGCATAAACTTGATAGTAGAATATTTATTCTAGCCTTTTGCTAGATTGTTCATTATTGTTCCATTGCATTGTTACCACATCATGGGTTGCTTGCGAGTACATTCAAAGTACTCATTGGCTTGCCACTGGTTATTTAATTGGCCAGGCATTGAAGAGCAGGATTATGAGGAAGAATTCTTTGGAGACGAACATGCGAACTAGGACGCTATCCCAGTCAGAATGCCTGTAGGGTTAAGGCAGATGGCATGGGTTCTACCCGTTATCGAAGACTTCCGCTATTTGAGTTATTTGCTATTTAGCCCGTGATGCTCTATCTATGTAAGACTTGGCCATAATGGCCATAATTCGTGTAAGACTATTTGTATGGATGTAAGACTCTTGTTATTCAGCTTCTGTGTGTTCAGTGAGCATTGATCTCTGGGATCACTGTACACGTGCATTCGGTGATCTTGACTTCTAAGTCGGGGTCCCCACAGAGCCACAGCCACTCTTGTACTAAATCCAATTGTAGACGGCTTTCGCCTCACTAAAGTACTCATGGACGGTGGCAGCAAACTCAACCTCATATATAAGGACACGCTTGCAAAAATGGAGGTTGATAAATTCCGTGTTAAACAAAGTAATACAATCTTCAGAGGAATTATTCCCAACAGGGAAGCATTAAGTTCGATGTACTATTCGGTACACCCAAGAAATATAGATTGGAGGAACTACTCTTCCACATTGTCCCTTTCAACAATGGATACCACGCCCTTCTCGAGCGGGACCCTTTCTCACGCTTTCAAGACATACCCCATTACGAGTACATGAAGCTCAAAATGCCAGGGACCGATGGAATAATCAGAGTGGCAAGTGATCCGAACAGAGCACTCCTTGTCGAGAACAAAACCGCATCCATAGCCCTAGAGGCACTATCCGAAGCCCTTGCGGTCGAAGAGTTAACCACCCTACAATCTATGGTGGAAAAGGATGACGTAGTCCTTGACAAGAGATCGAAATCTACCTCCTTCAAGCCAACAGATGAAAATATTAAATTTCAAGTGCATCCAATGGACCCCAACAAGACGACATCCATCGGGGCATAACTGGACCTAACGGTAGACAGCGCCTTCCGCACTTTCCTACGCGAAAACTAGGACATATTCGCGTGGCATCCCTCGGACATGCCGAGAATCCTACGCAGGCTGGTCGAACACAGCCTTAACATCATCAAAAGTTTCAAGCCAGTCAAGCAGTCACTATGACGATTTTCTGAACCGAAAAGACAAGCGATGGGGGAAGAGCTGGCCAAGTTACTGGAGGGCGGATTCATGAGGGAAATTAAGCATCCCGACTGGCTAGCTAACTTAGTCATGGTACCAAAGAAGGACAAATCCTGGCACCTTTGTGTGGACTTTACAGACTTAAACAAGGCTTAACCTCAGGATCCTTTTCCACTGCCCCGCATTGATCAAATTATTGATGCAACCACAGGACATGACGCATTGTGTTTCCTCGATGCATATGCCAGATACCATCAGATAAAAATGAAGAAATCCGACTAGGCCACGATGGCGTTTATCACTCCGTACAGCCCGTTTTGCTTCAACACTATGCCATTTGGGCTCGAAAACACTGGTACCACGTGTCAACGCATGATTCAAACATGCTCAGAGAAACTAATTGGCAAGACAGTGGAGGCATACGTCGACGATGTAGTCATCAAGACCAAACACGTCGAAACGTTGGTGGATGACCTCCGCCTCACGTTCGATAACCTCCGAACATATGACATACGGCTCAATCCGGAAAAATGCGTTTTCGTCATTTCGGCCGGAAAGCTGTTAGGGTTGATTGTACCCCATCGAGGAATTGAAGCGAACCCAGCTAAAATCCAGGCCTTGTCAAAGCTAACTACGCCAACTGATCTAAAACAAGTGCGTAAGCTAGCAGGTTGCGTAGCGACTTCGAGCCGCTTTGTCTCCATATTAGGAGAAAATCATTACCACTTTATAGACTGCTAAGGCGCACACACAACTTCAAATGGACGGACGCGGCCACGGCCAGATTGCAGGAGATAAAAACCCTATTAGCGGGCAACCCAATCCTAGCCGCTCCTGGCGTGGGTGAACCGATGTTGGTCTATATCTCAGCCACTCACCAGGTAGTGAATGCGGTACTCATCGTCGAACGAGAAGAAGAGGTACATAAATTCCCCATCGAAAAACCATTATACTATGTTTCATAGGTCCTTACACCATGTAAATCGCGATACCCCCACTATCAGAAAATTGCCTATGCGGTGTTTATGGCATCTCGGAAGCTCGGACACTACTTTCAAGAGTGTTCAATCATAGTGGCATCCAAAGTACCACTCAATGATATAATAAACAATAAAGATGCCACGAGACGCATAGCCAAATGGGCCATCGAGCTCTTGCCGTTCTAAATAACATACAAACCACGTCGAACTATTAAGTCTCAGGTGCTGGCCGACTTTGTCGTGGAATGGACCGAGGCCGGACTCCCTAAAGAGTACGGCGCATACTCTAACTAGACCATGTATTTCGATAGCTCCAAAAAGCTAGCCGGATTGGGGGCCGGCGTCATCTTGATATCTCCAACAGGGGATAGAGTCTGTTACATATTGCAAATTATGTATACGGACTCAAACAATGTCGCCGAATATGGGGCACTACTGCACGATCTCCGCATGGCCGTATCCATGGGAATACAATGCCTCGAGGTGCGCAGATACTCAAACCTCGCAATATCTCAGGTAAACAGAGATTTTGATGTGAAGGACTCAAAGATGACTGCTTCTCGCAATGCCATATTAAAAATATAACCTCAATTTGAGGGGCTGGAATTTCACCATGTAGCCCGGGGTAGTAACCAGGCAGCGGACATACTCGCTCGTATGGGCGCTAAATGCGACCTGGTCCTCCCTAAAACTATTGTAGAAAGATTGTTTAAGCCATCAGTGACATGGCAGGACGAGAGCTGAGACGCTAAAGCATACCCGAACACGCCCCACTGGCCGAACTAAATATAGGTATCATTAGGGATTCGGACATGGAAATAACATCCTCGACTCATGAGATCATGGCTATCATAGCTCCCTGGACCGAACCCTTCCTGGCCTACCTTAATAGGCAGGAGCTCTCCGATGACAACAATGAGGCCCGTCGCATAATTCGGCGCTCTAAAGCCTATAAAGTTCACGAAGGTGAATTATACAAGAAAAACACTACTGGTATTCTCCAAAGGTGCATCTATGAAGATGAGGGATGGGAACTTCTAGCCGAAATACAAGCTGGCATGGGCGGCTATCATGCCGCAGCTCGGGCTCTAGTAAACAAGGCCTTCCGTACAGGTTTCTTCTGGCCAACTGCCCGAGCAGATGCTCAAACCCTAGTCCAACATTGTGTTGGATGCCATCTTTTCGCAAATCAAAGTTATATGCCACCCACCGCTCTAAGAACCATAAATATTACGGGGCCCTTTGCGGTCTGGGGGCTGGATATGGTTGGACCTCTTAAAGGGGGAAGCCAAAAAGGAAATATTTGCTGGTCATGGTGGATAAATTCACTAAATGGATAGAAGCCAAACCAGTCAGAACAGCTGAGGCAGGGCCAGTGATAGATTTTTATATCTAGTGTAGTACACCGTTATGGTGTCCCGCACAGCATTATCACAGA
Organism: Secale cereale; assembly: GCA_902687465.1. Lineage (NCBI taxonomy): Eukaryota > Viridiplantae > Streptophyta > Magnoliopsida > Poales > Poaceae > Secale > Secale cereale. The sequence goes on along the minus strand of LR738710.1, from coordinate 337,795,300 downwards.
TAACGGCTCCAACTTCACAACTGATGAGGTGAAAAACTGGTGCACCAACTTAGGCATTAAACTTGATTACGCCTCCGTCTACCACCCTCAAACAAATGGTCAAGTCAAAAGGGCCAATGGCTTGATAATGAGCGGCATTAAACCCCGACTGGTGTGCTCCCTGCGGGAGTGAGATAAACACTGAGTTGAGGAGCTTGACTCCATAATCTGGGGGTTGCAGACCGCACCTAACCGGACAACCGGATACACGACTTTCTTTATGGTGTACGGCTCGAGTACACCTATATGAAGAGCGAGAGGCTCGTTCTGCATTCTATCAACAACAGGACACGCGATACCAAAGCAGAGAAGTGCGGGACAAAACTTACAACGTTGGCGAACTCGTTTTGCGCCTCCCAGAGAAGAAAAAGGAAAAGCTCAAACAAAGATGGGATGTCCCCTTCATTATTGACGAAGTACTCACCGGAGGAGCCTATCGCCTTCGAAATGCATCAGACAATCGCCTTGAGCAAAATCCATGGAACGGTGCCAGGCTCCGACAATTCTATGGATAGTTCAGTAGAAACTTTTATTTTCTTTTTAAGTTTAGGTCTTATCCTTTGTTTTCTTTAACTTTTCTCTTACATTCTCATTTTCCATACCAGAAAGTGTTCGGCTGAACCGAACTATAAAGGGGTGAACATCCTCAAATGTATATAGCTCAAAATACCTGGGGGCTTCTATAACGAAGCTCATTGTTACAAGCTTATTGCTTACAGTACTCACGTCGTCTGTTTTATACAACATATTTGCCATTATATGAACCTTTATGACTTAAGTTTTTGCCAAGCTGGGTTGCCTGGCTCCTCTGTTTATGCCCAACGTTCCCGATTGTTCGGCTAGGGTGTAAAGGGAGCACCTCTGCGATTGTTGCAACCGGGTAATACAGACCTGTACCTCGGATGGGTAAAGCCGAAAGCTAAAGTTCTTAAGGGAATTATTGGTCGGCGGACAAACGAAAAATCGCCTTTTGGCACATAATCTTTCAATCTCAATTGATAGGCTTCCTGTAATCCTATTCTTAGGATCAAAGCCTAGGCACGCATACACACGCATGCTGACCCAGGGAAAGGAACCCTTAACGCAACTATTCTCTCTAGAAGATGTTTCTTATGTTAAATAGTAATATAACATAACTCCACATACACAGTTTGTCTGTTTAAGCAACGTTGACCGGATTGCCTGGTTTCCGAATATACCATGTGTTTACCACAGATATAGTATTCGGAAACACTCTAGCCCTTGGGTTTCAGAGGTTAAAGCGGAAGGTTTTCCATGCCAATCTTTTAATAAATTCAGTCGGAGATAAGTTCGATGATACAGTACATCGTTACATGGAATCAAATGCTTACTCTTCGTCTATACCATCTATAAGACTGTCTAATTCATAGTCTTGTTGCGAAAATTTGGCAGCTGTCTTTACATGATAAAAGACCAAGCTCACAGTAATTTCCTGTTCATCCGGTCCTCGAGGACCAACCCGGGCCATGTGATTCGGATCAAGTCCGGTGTAGCGTGTCTTCACCATAGCCCAGGCTTCTCGAGCACCTTCTCGACATGCTGATGCCTTCCACGGTTCAAAGCGGCACCGAGCTCCTTTGAATAAATTCGCTAGTTCCTCCATAATTTCTGGAGGTGAATCGGCAGGCCATAAGGCTTGGGCCATATTCTTCATGGCTTTCCGAGGTCCATCGTGTAACTTGGAGTGCTCTTGCAGCAGGTCGCCTTGAAATCCAGACACTTCTCCCTCGGGCCACCCTGATAACAAACCTACAGGAACATGTTTATAAAAACTCTGAATCAAGGGACTATACGAAAGCTAGGTTCAAGGTCATACTGAATATGCCGCTTTTTAGCTTCCTGTTTTGTTAGAATACATCAAAGAGTTGGGCTCGTATGTCCTTTAGATCTTCGACTTGCTTGGTATTTGCATCCTGCGGTTTGTTCTTCTCCTCTATGGTCCGTGTTAATACACGGTAACTAGCGGCCGCTTTCCCTTCGGCATGTTTTTTGCCCGCCAGAACAGCCCTTAGCATCTCCTCCAGTTGGTCTGTCGTTCTTGCAGCTATAGTTAAAACAATGAATATTTAAAAATCACTGTTGATGCACGATAATACTTTCCGGACATTATTGTTCTTACCACTAGATCCCTTCTTGGACCTCTTCGAATCTTCCAATTCAGTGGTGACAGCAGTTAACTTGGTCCTGCATTCTTCAAGCTCCTTGGATAATTCGTTATTCATTTCCTTGAGTACATGAGGATACAGCAATTCTTAAATCAGTTGGTCCAACTGCTTCAAGTCTCGGGGGCTACTGGTATATGATTATTAAATCTATACATTCTTACCCGCATATCCTTTGAAAGCTGGTGAGTGGCCCTGGCAAGTCCATCCCGAGCAGCTTGGATATATGCATCCACAGAGCTAATGGCGTTGAACGCTTCTTCAGTAAAACTTGGATCGCGCATGGCCTCTTTTCGCCGTCAATGATTCATCGCGCTCTCCAGTTTGGAATTGGTAACAGATACCTCATTTGAATCATCTTGGAGAGGACAATCCTGCGTTATGCCCGTATCAACCCTAGTCCTTGTGGATGGGTTCGGTGCCGGATTGTTTAGAGCATGGCCATCAAGAGACAGTCCGGCATGTGCTCCTCGTAAAGTAAGACAAAGCGGAAAATATTACAATCTGTCCTTTGCCACCGACCATATGATAATAATTTATACCTCTTCAATAAAGGAGGAGGTTCGGTGGTGTCTCTGATCTCCTTTAGTTTCAAATACTCGCCCTGCACAGGCATCGCCTTCCTAAAAGACGCCCTTGATGCAGCTCGGCGGGACGAGCGCTGCCCCTATTGAGCTGGAGATAGTGCGGTGGGTGAGGCGCAATGGGAAGGTTCTCGTTGAGGATGTGTCTCCCGGGTACTTACATGGGAGCAAGGAAGAAGGCCAGGGTAATCGGCTACAATGGCCACTTCAGTGCCATCATGGCTCGCCTAGTAGAAAACCCTTCCTCAAGCTCTATGCATATGTCTGGGTCTTCTTCAAATCCGGGGTCCATGTCTTGAACATGGTCCTCTGGCTGTGGAATAGGGCTATGAATTCCTTCAACCACCTTCCTCCATTCCTATTGGAGATAGACAAATTCAGTTTCAGTTCGGTTAGCATGTCTCAGAAAAGAAATTGAGCAAAAAGCTAACAATCAAAGAAAGACTCACCCAGTCAATGGGGTTGTACATTGACAAACCATCCCGACATTTCAAGCAAAGAAAGTCCTCCTTCTACCCTTTGTAAAGTTAAGCTAGGATTGCAGCCAGGGCAGCGGGGTTGTCCGGACCTTTGCGGAGACAGCGCGAGGCATCATCCTGCCCATTTTAATGCCACATAGGAAACCCTCTGGATTGAAGTGGTTGAACGCATCGTGTTATTGAGATTGCCATTACTTCAATTATCGTCAGATCGAAATGGGCAAGTACTATGATCTTGCTTACTAGCCTCTTAACCTCCGCACTATCTTCCTCCTTGAGGCTTCAGGGACGCCAGTTGATGCGCTTCTTTAAAGGGGCACTGGAGAATTCGGGCAGGCCGCGCCGGATTGGGTCTGGAAGAAGAATGTCTTCAATATAAAACCATTCTGAGGGCCACTCTTTGGAGTGCCGGACAGGTAACCTGTCCCTACTATGCACCACACTTCAAGGCCACCCCCCTCGAATATAGATCCCTTTGGGAGCAGGGGATGAGGCAGAAGAATTTTCGCCAATGCTCGAAATGAGCCTCACAGCCCAGAAACAGCTCACAAAGATCAATGAAGCCCGCAATATGCAGGATAGAGCCTAGCATAAGGTCGTGTAGTTGGAGACCATAGAACTCCACAAATCCCCTGAGGAAAGGATGGATAGGAAATCCAACGTCTCTCAAAAGGAAGGAGACCAAGCACGCCCGATCTTCTTTGGTAGGATTAGGGAAATTTTGCGCCAAGACTTCATCGTCGATAGAAGTTAATCCAGCCCAGACAGGGACTAGATCCGCAGGAGGGAGATATTCCTACCTGTGAAGTTTACTCAGATGTGCGTGGGATAATGAGCAGCTTTCCCAATCGCCCTCTTTAGGGCCATGAGGGCGTGAGGAAGAACTGGGAACGCCGGCAAGCTCTAAGGATTTTTTGCATGGTGTGGAATGGCATCTGAGATTTAGTCTCCTAAAATAGATGCCTTCCTTGCACGGTAAAGGGGTTATTTATCAAAATACCTAGACCGTTCGCATTCATCCAGCACGTGGAAGCCGAGGCGACGGCGGCAAGGAATCGACGGGATATAATATTAAATATGAAGCCGAACTATCATCTATTCTGAAGAAGAAGAACCTGCCTTGCAAGACCGATGACTTGAAGCCGGATACAACCCCGTTATTGAAGGCAAGTTCAGGGGCTACTGAGGGAGTCCTGTATTTGGGGGTCCTGGGCGTGTTGGGCACAATCACCCGGCCTGCCTTGCGCCTCTCGTCGCGCTGTGCCTCGACGGCCTGGCTGGCGGCCACAGAGTGGCCCGGGAAGAATTCTGCAAGAACTACATAAAGATTCAGAAGAAAGAGAGCTAGCTGTAACAGACGGCAAGCACAAGAAAGAGGGGCAGGCGTCTTACCGTCGACCATGTCTGCAATGGCCCCATAGCCGTCTTGCAGATCCGCCTCCTTCTCGGCATAGTTCGAGCGCTCGGTCTTGAACTCTGCCCGAAGGAGCATCTCGGCTTCCGAGAGCTTCCCAAGCTCCGCCTTGTGCTTCGCCGCCTGGTCTGCCAGCTCCTTGGCCAAGCGGTCATGGTCATGGGCGGCGAGATTGCGCTCCCACTCTGATGTAGGGTGGAACCCCACGCAGCCGATCTTTCATGAAAAGGAGGGATCCTGAGGAAGAACACGAGGGACACGAGGAAAAACGCAAGAGAGACAAGGAGAAACACTCAAATCAACAAACTTAGGTCACACAAATGCTAGATCCGGGAACACAAAGTGCGATACACGATAAATGATCAAGTAAGGACGATACAAGTAGCGGTAGTCATCTCCGTGAGGAGGTCTTGATATTCTTTTCCATATAGGAGGTCTTTAATCCAGTGGATCTTCTCCGAAGAGGCCGCGGTCTCGTAGGAGAGGAACCACTAAGGTTTTGGATGAGCTAACACAAAGCTAACCCTAGATAGTTTAGGTAGAGTGATATATATAGGCTAGGAGGGGAGAAGGGGTACATGGGCCTCGACCCAACATCACGCACGCAGGCACTGTCCGGATGATCTGGACGTTTGTCCGGATGATCCAGGCTTCGGGGGTCCGGATGATCCAGGCGTCGGGTGTCCGGATGATCTAGGCTTCGGTGGTCCGGATGATCCGGGGCGGCGATCGGATGATCTGGACATGTCTGATCTGCTGCGGGTGGCCCGGATGTTCGGGTCTTCGTCCGGATGTCCGGGGGGGTCCGGATGATCCGGCTTCGGCGTGGAGCTTCGGGTGTCCGGGCGCGCATTGTCCGGATCGTCCAGACGTCCGTCCGTATCATCCGGGCTCTGGCCGGATCGTCCGGGACTTCGTCCGGATCGTCCGGACTGGCTGAGTCTCGGCTGTTTTTCTCCTCCTTCTTCTTCCTTCGATCCTTCTTGTTCCTTGACTTCTCCACGGTTGTTCCCGAGGTACCTAAGTATGCCAAGAGTCTCTGAGGAGGGTAGCAGCCATGTCTCATGTGAATCAAAGTGACGTAGAGAGAGGAGTGAAGCTATCTCGTTCTCGAGAGATCGTGCTCGAGCACGTGTCATGGGTCCACTTGGCACTTGGTGAGACGATGTTAGGTCCACAGGGATGACCTTGGGATGCTCCTCATCATCTCCCCTCCCTTGGGAAAGATCCGACCTCGGATCAAAATCTTCATCACCATGGAAATTGGAGAGATCCTTGACACTGAAGACATCGCTCACGTTGTACTTGCCGCGTGGAATGTAGATCTTGTAGGCGTTGTTGTGGTAGTGTGCGAGCACCTTGAATGGTCCGTCGGCCCGAGGTAGTAGTTTGGACTTGCGCTCGTTTGGGAAACGGTCCTTGCGAAGATGTAGCCATAAGAGATCTCCCAGTTGGAACACCATAGGCTTCTTGTTTGCGTTGAGCTTGGACGCTAGTCGATGTACTTGCCGCTCGATCGTTGCCCTTGTCGTTTCATGCACTTTCTTGAGATAGCTTGCTCGAGCACTTGCGTCCAAGTTGATGCGTTCTTGTAGAGGTAGAGGTAGGATGTCCAATGGGGACAAGGGGTTGAAGCCGTAGACGACCTCGAAAGGGTACTTGCCAGTAGTCGAATGTCTTGCACGGTTGTAGGCGTACTGGGCGATGGCCAAGCATTGCTCCCATTCCTTGATGTTCTTCTTGATCAACACACGAAGAAGAGTTGAAAGCATGTGGTTTGTCACCTCCGTTTGGCCGTCGGTTTGTGCATCATATGCCGAGGAGAAGAGTAGCTTGATGCCGAGTTTGGCGCATATAGTCTTCCAAAAGTAGCTCAAAAACTTGACGTCCCGGTCCGACACAATCGTCTTGGGCACTCCATGTAGATGAATGATTTCCCTACAATAGAGATTTGCCACATGTGAAGCATCGTCGATCTTGTTACAAGGAATGAAATGATCCATTTTAGATAATCTATCCACTACAACAAACACGGAATCTTTTCCATTTTGAGTCCTAGGCAATCCAAGTATAAAGTCCATGCTTATGTCTTCCCATGGATGGTATGGAATAGGAAGTGGCATGTAAAGACCATGAGATTGAGCTTTTGACTTAGCTTTGCGACATGTAGAGCATCGGTTGGTGAGGCGTGAGACGACACCCAACATCTTGGGCCACAAGTAGTTCTTGGAGAGCGTAGCAAATGTCTTGTCGTAACCAAAGTGTCCCATGAGTCCTCCTCCATGAGATTCCTGCAAAAGGAGCAAACGAAGCGAAGACTCGGGAATGCAAAGTTTGTTAGCTCTCATAAGATATCCATCCTTGATGTAGTAATGTTACCAAGAAGTGTGAGTCAAACACTTAGCATAAGGCTTTGGAAAGAAATGATCATGATCATATAAGTCTTTTATGTTCTCAAAGCCAATAACATTCAACTCAAGTTTTGTGACAAGCATGCATTTGCGGGAAAGCGCATCTGCCACAACATTTTCTTTGCCTTTGATGTATTTGATGACGTAGGGGAAAGACTCAATGAACTCACTCCACTTAGCATGACGCTTGTTCAACTTAGCTTGACCCTTGAGATACTTGAGAGTCTCATGGTTCGTATGAAGAATGAATTCATGAGATCTAAGGTAATGTTCCCAAACACGCAAAACTCTCACCAAGGAATAGAGCTCTTTATCATAGATGGGGTAGTTGAGTTGCGCTCCGGATAGCTTTTCGCTAAAGTAAGCAATTGGGCGCTTTTCTTGCATGAGCACGCCACCTATGCCAGTACCACTCGGGTCACAATGTATCTCAAAAGGTTTATCAAAGTTTGGTAGGGCAAAAGTGGTGCGTGAGTGAGCAAGTCTTTGGGTTTAATGAACGCGGTGTCTTGCGAAGGATTGAGTTTAATGAACGCGGTGTCTTGTGAAGGACCCCAAACATAGGGTGCATTCTTCTTGCTCAAGGCGTGTAGAGGCATAGCAATTGTGCTAAAGTCCTTCAGAAAACGTCGGTAGAAACTGGCTAAACCAAGAAAGCTATGGACTTGTTGGAGGTTCGTTGGTTGAGGCCAAGTTTTAATTGCTTAAATTTTAGTTTCATCAACGTGAACACCTTGGGAAGAAATGAAAAATCCTAGGAAAACGACCTTGTCAACGCCAAAAGTGCATTTTTCCATGTTAGCATATAAGGGCTCTTTCCGAAGGGTTTGCAAAACCATACAGATGTGTGTCACATGGTGTGTCAAGGACGCTTATGTAGGGTCGTAGAACAAAATGCATGAGACACATAAATGAACCGGGCGCTTCCGATAAACCCATTGCCATGACAAGCCACTCATATAACCCAAACTTGGTTTTGAAAGCCGTTTTCCACTCATCACCCTGTTGAATGCGAATTTGGTAGTAACCACTTTTAAGATCAATTTTCGAAAAGATGGTGGAAACACATAATTCATCAAGCATTTCGTCTAAGCGTGGGATAGGGTGACGGTATCTAATGGTTATAGCATTTATCAGGAGACAATAGGAGCACATGCGAAAACTTCCATCTTTCTTAGGCACGAGAATAACCGGAATGGCACAATTGCTCAAGCTTTCACATACATGACCTTTGTGGATGAGTTCTTTTACTTGCCGTTGTATCTCCTTGGTTTCCTCGGGGTAGACGCTGTAAGGAGCCTTGTTCGGAAGTGGTGCGCCGGGTATGAGGTCGATGCGGTGTTCGATTCTGTGAAGTGGAGGTAGACCCGGAGGTAGCTCATCGGGGAAGACGTCCGAGAATTCCTGCAACAATTGAGACAACACTAAAGGTGGAGGTGGTGAAGTGTTACTAGGTTTGGCTTTCCCTTTGCATAAAAGCAGAAGGTGAAAGACACTCGAGGTGTTCTCACACACTTCTCTCATATCACTTTTGGTGGCGAATAGCACTAGTTGTTTCTTGTCACTCATCGTGGAGTCGCACATATTTGGCTTGTGGCTCTCACTCTCCTTTTGGTGGCTCACTCTCTCACCACTCTCTCCATGATGGTTGGTAGGTAAGTTTTTGTCAGCGGCTACTTGACTTGGTGACATTGGGCGTAGCACGAACTCCTTTCCTTTCATCTTGAAGCTATAGTGGTTGGTCCGTCCATTGTGTGTGACTCCACGATCATATTGCCATGGCCGTCCAAGAAGAATGTGACACACGGACATAGGGACCACATCACACTCAAGTGTGTCCTCGTAGGTGCCTATCTTGAAGGAGACTTGCACGGTATGCTCGACTCGAAGACTTCCGACGTCGCTAAGCCATTGGATCTTGTAGGGATGAGGGTGCTTCGACTTCAGCAAGTTTAGCTTGTCACATAGCTCTTCGCTTGCCAAGTTGTGACAACTTCCGCCATCGATGATAACCTTGACGGAGCGTCCACTGATGCTGGCCTTGGTATGGAAGATATGACATCTTTGATCATCATCTTGTTGATGTTGGAGTGTCAAGACCTTGGAGACAACGAGATTGGGACTCGAGTCATTGTCGCAGAACACTTGCTGGTGTTCATCTTAATTCACTTGGTGAAGCATAGCGACATGTTCAAGGGCTTCTATCTCATCATCGCTCATTGAGTCATAACATCCATCAACATAGATTATCATGGTACGAACGGTCTTGCACTCAAATGACTTGTGGCCTCGCCCTTGGCACTTAAAGCATTTGATGGAACTCGTCTTGGGGTTGTCCTCAGTTGGAGTTGTAGATGATGAAGCTCTTGGCTTGAAGTTGTTTGTACAAGGTGGCCGACTTGATGTAGTTGCATTCTTGTTGCTTGACTTGTCGCTTAAGTTTGTAGATGTCTTTGTAGAGGTAGGAGGAGCCGAAGTCGTTGAAGCTTGGTTGTAGGAGCCGAAGTTCTTGGAGGTGAACTTGGAGTACTTGTAGTCCTCTTCAACTTGTCGCTCCGCTTTGGTGGCTTGATGTACTAGCTCGAGGAGATTGGTGTATGGGTGAAAGTCCGCAATCTTCTTGATAGGATAGTTGAGTCCATTCAAGAATCTCGCCATCGTTTGTTCTTCATGTTCCGTGATGTTTGCTTGTATCATGGCAATTTACATCTCCTTGTAGTACTCTTCAACGGACTTGGTACCTTGCTTGGGGAGTTGTGGCTTCTTGAACAAGTCACGGTTTTAGTGTGTTGGCACGAAGCGTGCTCTCATGACTTCCTTCATTTGAGCCCAAGTAGTGATGGGAGGTTCACCTTTCGCTTCTCTTCTCTCAATGATTTGCTCCCACCAAATTAGAACATAGTCTTGGAAACCAAGGGAGGCCATAGCAATTTTCTTCTCTTCATCAAAGTTGTGGAGGCGAAAGATTTTATCAACTTTCAATGCCCGTGAGAGGTAGTCTACGGGATCAATGCTTCCGGAAAACTTTGGCATTGTGAACCTAAGCTTGCCATAGTGATGCTCGTCATTGTTTGCTTGCCTATTGGCAGGGCGTTCTTGATTTGGACGGTTGTCAACCTCATGTTGCTCTTGGCGGGGTAGATGTTCATTGTCATGGTGTACTTGCCGAGCTTGCGGTTCTTGTTGAGGTTGTTGCTATTGTCGTTCTTGAGGAGGAACTTCTTGTTGCATTCGTGCTTGGTGGCGCCTCTCGTGCATCTCATAACGAAGGAAATCCTCTTCTTGACGAGTGTGTCGATTGCGAGTTGCCACATTGCGATGTGAATCATGTAATGCTTGTTGCGCCTCAAGAGCTTGAGCTTCTCGGTGGTGTTCTGCTTGACGATGAGCTTCGGCATCTTCTACTTCTTGGTGTTGACGTGCTCGCTCTTATTATTCTTGGCGTAGTCTTTGTTGTTCGTGTGCTTGCTCAAGTGTAGCTTGGTTTTGACGATGTCGACATTCTTGTTCGTCAAGTAGGTCTTGAGAACTCTTGTCATGATGTGGATTCCGGTTGTCATGTTGATCTGGACGTGCGGCTTGACGAAGAGTATTTGATGTAGGTGTACTTCAGCCATCCGTGGAGTCTGCGTGTCGATTTGAGCGGCTTCGTCTTTGAGAAGATGTGGAAGAAGAGCGTCGGTTGACTATCAAAGTTCGAAGCGCATCGAATTGAGTAGCCATGTTGGTGTTGATGATATCGAATTGCTCTCTTGTTCTTGCTTCGAATAATCGCGCGTCGGCGGTGACTTGCTCAATGTGCTCTCGCATAGCTTCACTTTCTTGATGTAGAGCTCGTTGGACACCGAAGAGATGTAGTTTGGTGACGTAGTTGTTAGATTCTTGAGGATCATCGAAGATCAATGATCACTCAATAATGTAACCCGGAAATAGCACTATTGGTACCAAGTCTTTTCGATTCTCACACCTACACAAGTAAAGCTTTTAGAGGAGCTTGGTTAGGATGGTGGCAAAATTCAATGCAAAAAGTGAGTAAGATTCAATGATGTTGAAAATGGTTCACAATTGGCTCATGCAACAAGTAGATCACAAGCAATAAGTAGCACATGGAACACACGCACGGATAGATAAATGTGGCTGTGCAACCAAAAGTGAGTGAAAATGTGGATTCCACGGAAAATGCTCGTGTTGCACAACGCTAGAGAGACGCTGACCGATTGCTTAATAGGTTGATACGCACTTGTGCACGACCTATAAGAGCAATGTAACGACTTCCTATCACAAGTATGCTATGAGTGTATGATGTGCCGATGGTTTAGCACAAGATGGAGTATTGCTATCTCATAAGATCTCTTTTGATGCAAGGCGTTTGATGCTATTGTGCTTTTTCTTATAAGATTTGGATGGCTCTTTTGCTTAAAAGCTTGTGAGCTCTTTCTTTGGCCAATTATGCATGCTTCTCGGATCAAGATAGCTATTGTGTATGCGGAACACTCTTGTGTCACACGGAGATATGTTGATGTAGTATGCAATGTCTACGACTATCACTTATGTGCACAACTGTCGTGGCCCGGCAATACTCAAATGGCTAGTCTCGGTAGGAAAGCTACGCAAAATGGTCGATGAGTCTATCAATGCAATTGCAAGGTAATAAACGAAGTGTCGTTGATGTTACCGTCCTTGTCAAGGTTGAGAGGTGGTCTTGTCGATGTCGTTCCGCTCCGAGATAGCCGAAACACAAACAGAAACGGAGAAAACCACAACTCAAATGATGCACGACACAAAGAGGTAAGACCGTAGTGATGTTGGTTAGGCAATGGTGGTGGTGGTGGATACATTGAGGGTATAGCGGAAGTGGTGTCTAGGGTTTATGCGTTGGCGGAACCGGGGTTGCAAAAACTACAAAATGCAGTTTCGTCAGAGGAAGCCGGATGATCCGGACATTTGGCCGGATGATCCGGGCGTTGGCTGGATGATCCGGGTGAACAGCCGGATGATCCGGGGGTGGTCAAACCGTGTGGGATGAACTCGGGGAAGAGGTGTAAAAAGAATTTTTCTCGGATTTTCGGTGGTTTTTGAGCGGATTTGAGGGTGGGGGTGGGGAAAAGTGTAATCTACTTGTTACACAACTCAACCACGGATCACAATCAACAAAATCTCATCAAAACATACAAATCACAAAAAAAAATGTGGGGCTATTTTTGTGGGGATTTTCAAATTTGGACGAAAAACAACAAAAACAAGATAGAAAACAAGGTGTGGGGCTCCAAATTCGTGATCAACCAAAGCTCATGATACCATAGATGATGTAGGGTGGAACCCTACGTGGCCGATCTTTCGCGAAAAGGAGGGATCCCAAGGAAGAACACAAGGGGCACGAGGAAAAACGCAAGAGAGACAAGGAGAAAACACTCAAATCAACAAACTTAGGTCACACAAATACTAGATCCGGGTACACAAAGAGCGATACATGATACACGATCAACTAAGGACGATACAAGTAGCGGTAGTCATCTGCGTGAGGAGGTCTTGATGTTATTCTCCGTATAGGAGGTCTTGAATCTAGTGGATCTTCTCCGAAGAGGCCGCGGTCCCTTAGAGAGGAACCACTAAGGTTTTGGATGAGCAAACACAAAGCTAACCCTAGATAGTTTAGGTAGAGTGATATATATAGGCTAGGAGGGGCGAAGGGGTACATGGGCCTCGGCCCAACATCATGCACACAAGCACTGTCCGGATGATCAAGACGTTTGTCCGGATGATCCGGGCTTCGGGGGTCCAGATGATCCGGGGCGGCGTCCGGATGATCCGGACAAGTCTGATCTGTTGCGGGTGGCCCGGATGTCCGGGTCTTGGTCCGGATGTCCAGGGGTGTCCGGATGATCCGGGCTGGGGTCCGGATGATCTGGCTTCGGTGTGGACCGTCGGGGGTCCGCGCGTGCATTGTCTGGATCGTCCGGACAATCGTCCGGATCATCCGGGCTCTGGCCGGATCTTCCGGGACATCGTCTGGATCGTCCGAGCTGGCTGAGTCTCGGCTGTTTTTCTCCTCCTTCTTCATCCTTCGATCCTTCTTATTCCTTGACTTCTCCATGGTTATTCCCGAGGTGCCTGAGTATGCAAAGAGTCTCTGATGAGGGTAGCAGCCATGTCTCATGTGAATCAAAGTGACGTAGAGAGAGGAGTGAAGTCACCTCGGTCTCGAGAGCTCGTGCTCGAGCACGTGTCATGGGTCCACTTGGCACTTGGTGAGACGATGGTAGGTCCATGGGGACGACCTTGGGATGATCTGCATCACGCTCCTTGGCGGCAAGTTCAGCCTGGATCTCGCGCAGCTGGTTGCAGAGGTTGGTCACAACCACTGGCAAGAGAAGAAGAAGAACATCAACATTAGCAAAAATACAACCTTGGAGTTCCAAGCCATCTGCTCAGCAGCCGGCACGAAACTCGGGGACTACACCTAGCGGGTGCGCTGGCGCGCCCCCGCAAGGAGGAGAGGAACACTCACCCTGGCTATCGGCTAGAGCAGTCCACAGTTGCGCCAGCTCCTGACGTTGTGCGTTGTAGGAAGCCACCCGAAGGTTGTGGTAATCCTGCAGCAAGAAACAAGTTAGCCCACAAAGTACACCTTGGAGTTCCAAGCCGCCTGCTCAGCAGCCGGCTCGGAACTCTGAGACTACACCCAGTGGGTGCGCTGACGCGCCCCCACGGAAGAAATTGAAGGAATAAAAGCGAAAACATGGAGTCAACGTACCCGAACAGAAGTTCGCGTATCCACGAACTCCCGCATCACCGTCTGCACGACCTCGCTCAGAGAGTTGAAGCGGTCGACGACGTCTCGTGATGCGACAATCAGCGTACCGCCGCCTTCGGGCGTCCAGCCTGATGGCGCCGTGCTGGTACCCTCGTTCTCCGGCATTGACAAGCTGGTGCCGCCGACTTCTACTCGCCGTGGTGCGGAGACCGCCTTCGCAGGGCGCTGACGGGCGGGGACTCGGGGGGGGGGGGCGGCTACGGGCCTATCACCAGCACGCCTTCAGCTGGCGGCACCTCCGTTCCCGCACGCTGGCTGCCCTGCGTCCCAGCAGGTGGCACGGGGGCGTCACCTTCGTCTCCATGGCGATGTGGCCGTCCCCCTTGTTGCTTAGAGCTGGCTACTCGTCAGCAGCGGGCACTTGGACATACGGCTCCAATGAGCCCCTCTCCTGGGGGATGGTGCGGTCTGCCGGCTGCTGGAAGCCGGCCTCCTACTCCTGGCCTCGGGCGGCGGCGTCCGCCTGGGCCTTAGTGGCTGCCTCGGCCTCCGCCCTGGCAGGAGCATCAGCCATCGCCCGCTCACGGGCCATGGCCTCCTGCTCCTCGCGCGCCTCGCGGGCATTTCTCTCCGTCGCCTCCCGAAGCGAGGCGGCGGGATCCACGCGGCGGGGCGCAGGGGGGACATCCGTGCCCCCAACAATGGAGCCCACTGGTGCCCTTGAGAGAGAGAGCGGCGTGCTAAGTGGGCATCCCAAAGAAGACAGCAAGTCAGCCACATTGGGGGCGGCAGAATTAAATAAACGCAGAAGAAAAAAGAGAAAACACAATACTTACCCGGATACGACTGGCCTAGGTTTAGGAAGCCTAGGATGGACCGCTTTGGCGGCCACCTCCCGACGCTTGTTGGCAACGGCCGACAGCCGGAGCTTCATGGGATTGGTGCCAGACGGGCCCGCAGAGGACCGGTGCTTCACGCCGCCGGCTGTGGCTGACGGCCCCGCCTGCTGGCTGCCGCGACTAGACGGATTCGCCTCTCGGACGCGGATTGGCGCCTCCTCCTCCTCCTCCTCCTCCTCCTCGTCCGGCAGCTCTTGACGCTACCTTCTAGCAGACCGCTTGCTGGCTGGCCCCCGCCGCTTTGGGAGAGGTCTGGTTCCAGAGGGCGGCCCGGCTGGCAAGAGCCCGGCGCCGGCTGGCCGAGGAAGATCTGCAAACGGCACTAGGATCAGACGGCTGAGACATGCAGAAAGAGAAGAAAGAAGAATAAAGAAAGAAGAGAGCTCACCGCAGGCGGCTGGTTGATGCGGCTGTACGGCGGCTTGCCAAAGGCCCAGCCGGATTCGGAGAGCTTGCAGTTGGATACAGAATTCACCAAGTATGCCACCTCCTTGTATGGCATCAGCTTGGTGCACGTCCGACTTGGGTCTCGGTGCTCGCTCATATTACAGATTATGTGAGGGCGGGCCTGCAGCGACAGCACCCAGTGCTCTGCAAATGTGAGCAGGAGGTCCGCAAACACCAAGCCTTCGTTGTCCCTTAGCTCCCGGAGGCGCCGCACGGTGATGGAAGCACTTTCTGGAGTCACGGGGCAGGCCGGGCGCCCAGTCCAGCAGGCCGATAAAATCTTGAGCGGAGTCGACGTTGGAGACGTAGAAGTACATCTTCTGCCACAACTTCACCGACCCCATGAGCTGCGACGCCGGGAAATAGTTCTTGGCCCCGCTGCACTTCACCGCAATGCATCCCCCGCACTCGGCGACCACACTCTAGACCCCGATACCGAGCTTCATGTAGAAAAGCTCGGTCCACAACTCCATCGTGGGAAGAAAGCCGAGGTACGCCTCGCACATGGCGACGAACGAGGACAGTGTCACCATCGTATTCGGCGTGAGGTGGTGGGGTTGGATGTTGAATAATTCAAGTAAAGATCGGAAAAAGCCGCTGGCGGGGAGGCCGAAGCCACACGGGAAGTGCGAGCGGAAGATGACCCGCTTGCCGAACCACGGCGCCGGCCTAATCTCAGCCACCGGCGCTAGGCGCACATCGACCTTGTCGGCGAGGGGCATCTTCCGCACTCGGCGAAGGTAGTGGATGTGCTCTTCGATGATGTCGCTGCTATCCCATTCGCCGGAATGGCAGACCGGTGCTCCGGTGGCCATGGCTCGAGGTGGTGGCTTGCTGCGGCGAGGCGCTGCGAGCGGAAGTGGCGAGAAGTGCGAGAGGAGGCAAGGAAGAAGAAGCAGAATGGAGCGGGGCGGCCGCGAGAACGGCGCTGACCCCCCTCCCCTGGCCTACTTATAGGCTCGGGGCGGCGAAGCCGAGGGGGTGGGGCCTAGGATTAACTGCTCCACGCCCCGCATGATCCCCACCTTTTGCACGCCTAATCCTCGCACATTAACTGCGCGTGGGGAGGGTAATCGATTGCCCCTGCCACATTGGATCCGCGCGCGGACCAAGGCCCTATAGTGGCGGGCCCCAACCCACTACTACGTCCCATCGCGGGCGTGGGCTGGCAGGCTGACGCGACGGGGCGACGACGCGTGGAGAGCCGCCAACGGTCGGCTGACCTGCGTAGCAGCCTACTGACCAGACGGTATCTTCTCCCCGAAGATTTGAAGACGGAGGTCCAGCTGCTAGGAGCCGGCCCCTTTGTGGAGGTCCGGCTGCCAACTGACGACTCTTTTCAGAAGATGGACGAAGGAAGCTAATCCTACTTGGGGAGGGAAGCTGCTGGAACCCTGCAGCCCCAATCGCCTACCGCAGAGTTCCACCAGCTTCGGGGACTACTGTCGGAGATATTGACCACGGATGTCCTCATCGACCACCCATGGTAATTCAAGACAATTGGGGGCAGCCTGTTATCCCCCAGCCGTCTGCTCCTCGGGCCGCCTCCTGGGATAGTTTACCCCAGGAGCTGGCTGCCAGCAGGCGGCACAGACCCAAACAAGCGGCAACCCCATAGCCAGCAGCTAGCAGACGGTCCTAGGCCTCTCCCTCGGGATGCATGCTGGGGGACAACAACACAGCTGAGGCATGGCTACAGTTGAGCATGTCCTTAGAGAATCTATAAGGGTGTGGCTACAGTGAATGTGTACCCTATGGGCGCCTCTTAAGCGGCGTATCACTGTAGCCATGCTGCTAGTGACCAAGCTTCGGTCAAAGGAAGCCATGATCCCACTACCCACAGACAGCGGGGCCAGCAGGTGGCCAGCCCCACCGGCCAGTGGGTGAGTCAGAAACAAGCAGCCCCTAGCAGGCGGCCGAGGGAGGCGGCCCGCCTTGTAGCGGGCGGCTCACCGTACCCTAGGAGTCTGAACCTCATCAAGATGAAAAGACAGGGCATGGTGGCAGTGTACGGTAGGAGACGACGGCACTATATCCAGTTCCCTCCTGACGACGCTGCCGTCAGCAGAAGCACGCCTATAGTGAAAGGAAATCACATGGGCCCGCAGACGGCGGGCCCCAGCAGACAGGCGGAGAGGCCGGCACCCGAAGACGCTCGCGGCTGGGGGCCGTTCCTCCTGTATCACTATTGTACAGCTGGGGGTAGGCCTATATAAACCCCCCAGGGTGCTCCATGTGGAGGGGTTGGTTAGTTGAACTCTTGAGAGAAGAGAGACACATAGGGAGAAACCCTAGCATTGCCTCGATTCCCTAGAGCAAAGGTAGGGAGCTAGCCTTGCTCTTCCTTCTCGTCTAGACGACACAGCTCAAGGAGCAACCTTGTAGCTACCCTAGTGACATTAGTCATGACGCGGAGTCCCCGCAGAGCAGGACTAGGGGTGTTATCTCCTCGAAGAGCCCCAAACCTGGGTAAGATTCATAGGCGTCCTAAGTTCCGCTTTATCCCGCTTCCAGGGTCCGGCGACGCTCTATTGTCCCCATGCATGATAAGCCACCCGTTGGCATATGTCGCACCAAAACCCCTACACTAAATGTCTAAATATGCAATCCTAGGCTACATAGCAACAAGGAAGAGCGTTAGCTTATTGTTCAGATGATGTCTAGATACACGTAGAAGAGCAGCATCAGCAACAACAACGACACAACAAATAGTTAATCAGCCGATAATTTGTAAAAAATTGATAAACTACCTCCAGCCCATAATATAAGATGTTAATTCATCCAATATGTGAGTATATTGGATGCTATAAGATATTATATAATGGGACGGAGTGACTGTTGTACTACATCATTCTGCAATTGTTGTTTAGCTTCTATTATTAACTTGGTGCGTTTAGGTACATATGTCATTGGTAAAGATCTGCGATTCAACCCTTTCTGCTTACAGGGAAATGAGATATTGATGAACCAGCATAAAGTGAGGAAGCTGATAAAGATTGTTAGTAAAATGGTTCAAAAGATGGCAATTAAACTATTTGTTTACACTTTATCCAAGACAACAACGAACTGCAGGATGGTAATTTAGAACTTTGCAACCTTCTTTTTACTGCCCATAATGAGTTGTGTTAGATGACGATGTCTGAATTTTTTTTCCTTTGTAGTGGTTCCCAAAGTAGTTTACTCAAGATTACATCTCAAACAACAGGATTGCTGGTCATGCAAAGGTTAAAGTATTTCTACCAAAACACAATGATTATCTCGATGTTGTCATGAAGATTGTGAAGGATGGGAGGCCGCCGTTCACAAGGGGTTGGACTAGAGTCGAGCGTGCCTTCTGCATGGAGGAGCGCACAACATGGGCATTCCACTTCACCTTGTTCAGCAACCAGAATGTTTTTGATTCAGGGCTCCGTAGACCCAAGAAGTTTCAAACACTTGGGTTATGCGAAGATCAAGACCTCACCAGCCCCCAATGCGATGTCCCGCAACCTTGATAGTCAAGATTCACATAAGAGGGGAAGAAGGAGGACATGTTAGTTTACCCAAGTTCCGGCGACCTTGCGGTGTAGAACCTTACTCCTACTTTGTCGTGGATTAGCCTCGCGAGGTGTAGAATATGAACTTGCTAAAGTGGGAGAACAGCCTCGCGAGGGCTCGTGTGTGGAAGGTAGACTCCAAGGATCCATCCCCTTCTACAAGGGATGATAGTCTCTATTTATAGTTGCCTCGGTCCTCTTCCCTCATCATTTGCGCAGGAAGGGATTCCACAACGACCAATTTCAAATGGGGACAGAAGGTACACCTTATCCTGGCGAAGGTGGTCTTTGCCTGCAAAGTCTCTGATCAGGACCCAGGGGTGGGCTCGGCGATTCCATCTGCCCTGCTGAGCCTGCTGTCTTGGTCTTGTTGGACCAGAATGGAAGCCTTTGCGGGATTCCATGGGAACCAGCACACGTCCTTGTCTGCTTTGCACCAAAGAGGAAACTACTCCCTCTGCGCTTGCTGGTGCCTGCCTGACATGAGTCATCATGGCTCACGGCACCGCGCCCTCATGAGGGGGAGGGGCTTGCAAAGGAATCTCCGCCCCTTAGGAGGTGCCTTGTAGAGCTGCTCCCTAGGAGGTCCTGGTGTGCCCCATCTTGCGAGGGTAGGGGCCCCTCGCGAGGGTCCTTCTCGATCGGTCTTAAGATAGGCCTTCTTGGGCCGTTGTGAGGTTGCGTGCTGGGCTGCAGGTAGGCAAGTCTGGGCATCATGTTTCTAGAATGCCAACAGTAGCCCCCAGGCCTAAGTCGTGCGGTCATTGTTGTCGGATTCAGGGCACCGCAAAACCCTTGTAAGTTCGAACACTGGGGTGCGTGTGAAGAACTCAACTCCCCCAATCAGTCTCCTCGCCGTTTTTACGAACTAGCTCAAGGAACAAGAAAGAACATGACACAAGGCAGTTTACTTAGGTTTAGGCCACCTAGCGGTGAGTGGCCCTACTCCTGCAATATGGTGGATTGCCTCAAGGTGGGCTCGGGAAGAGCTAGTACAATGGGCGAACCACCTCGCGAGGTGTGGTCTTGATGGTGTGTGGCTAGAGGGAGGTCTCAATGATCTGGTCCCCGAAAATATAGGCGGGACGGGATCCCACAATGACCAAATTTAAAGGGAGACAACTAGTACATCTTATCCTGACTAAAGGTGATCCTCATGCCACGGTGGGCTCGACTATGACCTCCGTACTGCCATCCTGGCGATCCTGGTCTTATTGCATAGAAATGGAAACATTTGGTTGATTCCTCGGGACTCACTACTAGGAAAAGGCCTACTAATGGCGCACCAGTTTTGGCCATTAATGGCGCACTACTGGTGCGGCCGAGCACGCTTAACTTCGTAGTTCTATCCAACCCCAGCACCAGCTCACTTCACAGGCACTTGTTGATATATCTATCATATCAATCCTATTAACCCTTCTTGATGTCTAGGAGTTTGTTAATGTTCATGAGTATGATGAAATTTTGAAAATATATTTGAAACTTCCCGGTCATATTACGTATCATATTTTGGAAAAAATATCAAAAAAAAAATTGAATTTTTTTTTCTGTTACTAGTGGCGCACCTAGCAAACGGAGCGCCACTAGTAAGTTCTAAATTTTTTGAATATTTTTGCCTCTAGATCTTAAAAGCCCCGTAACTTTTTTCTGTTTGGTTTTTGGGGATTTTGAAAATGTTTAACGGGGTTCCCCCTGTTCAATTGCGCCATTAGTAGTTTTGAAAATAAAATGAAAAAAAAATAAAAACAAAATTTGAAAAAAATTTACTAGTGGCGCACCGTTGAAATGGTGCGCCATTAGTAGTTTAACTACTAATGGCGCACTATCCACTGGTGCGCCATTATTAGTTTTGAAAAAAATGAAAAAAATTGTTACTAGTGGCGCACCGTTGATGTGGTGCGCCATTAGTATTTTGACACTAATGGCGCACCAACACATGGTGCGCCATTAGTATATACTAATGGCGCACCGCATGTGTGGTGCGCCATTAGTAACAATCCCATCTATAGCCATTTTCCTAGTAGTGACTCCGTGACTGCGCTTGCCTCTTTAGCACCAAAGAGGAAACTGGTCGTCCCGTGCCCGCTGGCACCCGCTTGGCCTTGGTCGTCATGGCTTGCCTTAGCTCAACCTCACAAGGTGAGGGACTACATAGAGTCCTTCGCCCCTCGACAGCCAGCCTAGCGAGACTGCTCCCTCCGGAGGTCTTCGTGTCGTCCGCCTGGCGAGGCTTGGCCCCCCGCGAGGGTCTTGAGTGTCGATGTTGAAGATGGGCCATACCTGGCCGGTGAAGGGGCCACGTCATGGGCCACAGGCAGGCAAGTGTGGGTACCCTGGTTCCCAGAACGCCAACAGTATCCACCGGGCCCAAGGCGTGCTCGGACTTGGCTTTGAGGCGAAGCCAAAGGGCAAGGGCGAAGCTCCGCGGGCCCAATCACCTATGGCCCAATCGACGTGTGGTGTAGGGTCACTGGCAGACGCCCCCACTTCCCCACGCAGCCTTGGCAACCACTTGACTTGATGGCCGCCCGCTGCAAACACGGCCTTGCTCAATTCGCCTGCCGCACTCTGTCTTGGCTCCCCCTTCGTCTTCCTATCTTGTGATCTTGCTGTTCACCTTTCAGCTCTGGCACCGCACCCATCTCTCTTTGTTTCCATGGCCCCCAAGTCGAGGAAGAAGAAGGGGAAGCCTAGTGCTCTTGTTGAATCTTGGTTAGGATTGGTGCCTGCGCTCGATCGATCGACAGTGATCAACTCAGAGGGGCTGGCCAAGGTCCGATAGGCCCTCACCGCCAACTCCAATGAGTGGAAGAAGACAATAGTCTGGCATGCTTCCCAGTCTCTGATGGACATGGAAGCCACCGAGATCCCCATTCATCTTCATGCTCTCCTGGTAGGTTTGGTCCCCCTTTTGCTAATTTCTTCAATGCCATACTCTCGCATTACCATCCACACGCTGCACCTGGACCCTGCGTCCATTGCCCTCTTGGCCACCTTTGTCTTCCTGTGCGGGGCCATTATGGGCATTGCCCCATCTATTGCCTTGTTTCAGCATTTCTTCTCGCTCCACCTGGTCGATGACCGTCGGCGCTCCGGGTGCGTGGCCTTTCAGCCCAAAGAGGCTACTGCTAGTTCGGGCATCGACTTTGCTCTCCGCCTAGACATGAAGGAGTTCCGGAAGCATTAAGTGTTCATGGACGCCACCACATTCAGCCCTCTTCTCTTGCTTCCACGAAGTCTGGCACAACCCAGCTCCGGTTGGGGCCATGAGAAGCTTGTTGATCGCTAGGTCGCCTTCGTTGGTGGTGAGGGAGTTTGTTAGGCGGCGCATCGCCCCGCTTCAGTGCCATTCCCATCTGATGTGGACCTTCACCAGCCCTACAGATCCCATCAGGCTTCAGGAACCTTCGCTTCCCTCCGAGACATTGCATGCAGAGCTTGGCTCCTGACCGGCGACCCAGCGCCCGCCACGATTCCTGAGGATGGTTTCCTCCGATACAACTGCTCGGACTAGGAGGAATTCGCGAAGTAGATGCCCTCCTTTGATGAATGAGGTTGCGCCCACGAGGCCTTGTCGAGCCTCGAGAAAACCCTGTCTTGGTGAAGCGCCGATGCAGGTGAGGCCTGTCGCACAAACCTCGGTCGTCGTGGCACCTGTTGCACTCAGGAATATTTCTCGGGAGACTTTCGTCGTCCGAGTACGACATTTCCTATATTCATAATTCAAATATTAAACTTGTATAATTATATATATGTACTAAAAAACCTACATATTCAGGCCACTCGATATTAACTACATATTCTAGCACAAGTCATGCCAGAATTCACAGAAATATCTGGCATGACCTTTGCTAAAAAAGGACATATCAAGCGCCTGAAATTTGTCGGAACGGCAATTAATCAACACTCCGGCAAAACATAGGCCACTATAGGAGGTGCAACCTGCAAACATGGCCGGCCACTTGGGCAAGCACATATCCTATTTGAGCAACACAAGATATACATGTTTATATCTACATCATATGAGCATTCAAACTTGATGGAGTAGTTTTCCAATTTGAGAATGCAACAAGCAAAACCAAATCGTAAAATAAATTAGTATTGAAATTAGCATGCATTCAATAAGCAAAACTAAATCATCTATTTTGTCCGTACATCGTCGAATATTATCACTAATACATCTCGAATAGTATCATACATATAACATCATTAATATAGCTAAAACCATAGCGAACGACGGGTATCGGTGCGGGGGGGTGGACACCCTAAGAGAAGGAACCATCATAGGATCATAGCTCTAGTGAGATCCCTAAAGAACCTGCCACGTATTGGAGAACCTGCCCTCCAACGCAACCATGTAGCGGCGGACGTGCTCGTCCTCCTCGCTGACACAGTGATGTACCACCTCCTGGGAACCTCAAGCCTCTGCACCGTTACTGGCCCACACGACCGCCACCGAAAAAGGTTCAGGTGAAGGACAGGCTGACTCCTCACCAAGCTGCGCCCCCGGAAGGTAGCACCTCCCAGTACCAGCCCAACGGAGCCCAATCCCAGACATGGCCCCTCTGATCGAGCATGCCTCCTCCACCGAGTCGATGACGAGGATGCGGGATAGGCATCATCGACGTTGATGCGGAAAAAATAGTTTTAACTAAAAAATAACAACAAATGTGACACCTAAAACACCTGAATTCTATTAACTACACCTAATTAAAAACCTACATTTTGAACATGATTTGGTCAGAACTAGGGTTCATACTACATTATTCTAAGATTAAACACATAAAATACCTAAATTAAATTAACAACATGGGGTGGCTGGTCTCACCTCGATCGAGGTCGGAGGGGGTGGGTGACGGGGACGATGGTGGGGATGATGCAGGGCCTCCTTGATTTATGCAAAAACAAAAATCATTATTATCGTCATCTTAGGACTTAGTGAAACTCCATAAGCTACATTTAATTAATCTATTCAAATTTACTTATAATTTCCTATTCTATTCAAAATTTATTATTCAAAAAATTTAAAAATTTCCTATTCTATTCAAAAGACCTACATTTAATTATTTTGTTCAATTTCATATTTTATTCTATTCAAATTTACTTATTCAAAATTTCTAAAATTTTCCTTTTCTATTCAAAAGACCTACATTTACAGATTCTTTTGAAATTACTTATTCAAATTTTCTAAAAACAAAATATACTAAAAACATACATTTACTAAAAACAAAAATCTACATTTAACAAAAACTAAAAGCTATTCACAGAAAGGGGGAGGAGGAGGTGGGAGGAGGCCAGGAGGAGGAGGGAGGAGGATGATGTAGGAGAAGGCCAAGAGGAGGAGGAAGGAGGA
>LR738710.1:337757311-337771132 GCA_902687465.1 Secale cereale | reverse complement strand
AGGAGGAAGCAGGAGGAGAGAGCAGGAGAGGGAGGAGGAGAGGAGGAGGGGGCCACCGGAGAGAAAGGAGGAGGAGGGGGCCGCCGGCGGATAGGGAGGAGAGAGGAGGGTCGTGGGAGGAGGGAGAGAGGAGGGCGACGAGAGGAGGTGGAGGGACGGAGGGAGATACCTTGGGGGCGTCGGCGGCGATGGCATGCGATGTGCGGCCACGACGGCGACGCCAGGCGATGTGCGGCGACAGCGGCGAGTGAGAGTGTGTGAGGGAGAGTGAGGGACGCGTGCGGCCGGGTGTGGATAAAGCACTCCTAGTAGTAGCTCTGGAACGCAAAATTCATTGCTGCTAATGTACATAGCAGTAGTGCTCCTCTGAAATAAGCAGTAGTACTATGTACATTAGCAGTAGCGTTTTTGTGGAACAAGCGCTACTACTATGGCTAAAAAGTATCAAATTTAAAAACGCATTTATCAAAATAGATCTTTTTGTGTAGAATTTAAATTGTCAATAGGAGTCCTGACCGGTTTAGGAACCGGCGAGGACTCCTATTGCAGCCACAAATCCTACACATAGAGTTAAATGAAGACCAATTGGTTGTGATAGTTTGGGAAGCACCATATTTAAAGTGGTAAAAATTATGTTCGTGGTGCGAGGTGGGACTAAACTTTGGTCATATGTAGGAGGGGGCTAAATTTAGCAGTAGCGCTGGTCGTAGGAAAGCGCTATTTCTATGTACAGTAACAATAGCGCTTTTTTAAATAAGAGCGCTACTAGTATGCTTGGCCTACCGGCAATGGTCTGGCAATTATAGTAGTAGCGTGTTTTCTAACTACAGCGCTACTAGTAAGTGCATAGTAGTAGCGCTTACTATGGCCAAGCGCTACTGATAAGTAGTAGCAGCGTTTCCATTTGAAAAGCGCTACTACTAAGCTCATGTGTATAAGGTTTTCCCTAGTAGTGAACTTCTGCACATGCTAGTGGGTTTCAACTATTTACTGTGGCAATGACAGGTCATGCAGAGGAATGGGTTCAACTATCGCAACATAAATTAGCAGTTGAATCGTTGTTGTCCTAATGCAATAGAAGATAGCAGGAGCAAGAGAGTGGGATTGTATTAGATGGACCAAGGTGGTTTGCTTTCTTACTAGATCATCGGTAGAGCACTGCTCCTCAAACAGGTACTCTGGAACACTCTCCGGAGCAGGACCTATCAGGAAGGATGGTGCCAGAAATAAATACTCAGACATATGCAATAATAGGATGCATGATCATGGCATGTAATCAATGCTATGATTTGCACTAATGCATCTAGCAACAATTTAAATGAAGTCCAAATGATTCAAGGGCATTCTCGTAGGCCTGGGTTCGCCATTCATCAAGATAGCTAATGTCAAATAACCGCTTTTCACTGACAAGTTTGAAATCATAATTGAGCTCTTTGATAGACCAATATGCCTTATGTTCTAGCTCAAGAGGTAAGTGACAAGCTTTTCCATATACCATCTTATATGGAGACATACCCATATGATTTTTGTATGCAGTTCTATAGGCCCATAATGCATCATCTAGTTTCTTGGACCAATTCTTTCTAGACCTATTAACTGTCTTTTGCAAGATTAATTTCAACTCCCTATTACTTAGCTCTACTTGACCACTAGTCTGTGGGTGATAAGGTGATGCAATTCTATGATTGACATCATACTTAGCAAGCATCTTACGGAAAGCACGATGAATAAAGTCTGAACAACCATCAGTCATTAGATATGTAGGGACTCCAAAACTCAGAAATATAACTTCTTTATGCATCTTAATAGAGGTGTTATGATCAACACTACTAGTTCGAATAGCTTCTACCCATTTAGTAACGTAATCAACAACAACTAGGATATGTGTGTACCCATTAGAGGCAGGAAAAGGTCCCATGTAATCAAAGCCCCAAACATCAAATGGTTCAATAACAAGTGAATAATTCATAGGCATTTCTTGACGTCTACTAATATTACCAATTCTTTGACATTCATCACAAGATAAGACAAACTTACGGGCATCCTTGAAGAGAGTAGGCCAATAAAAACCGGATTGCAATACCTTGTGTGCAGTTCTGTCTCCCACATGGTGTCCTCCGTAGGCTTCGGAGTGGCACTTGCGTAGGATCTGTTACTGTTCATACTCAGGTACACAATGTCCAATAATACCATCTACTCCTTCTTTATAAAGATGTGGGTCATCCCAAAAGTAATGCCTCAAATCATAGAAGAACTTTTTCTTTTGCTGGTATGTGGAGCTAGGGGGTATAAACTTAGCAACAATATAATTAGCATAATCAGAATACCATGGAGCAGTACGAGAAGTACTTATGACAGATAATTGTTCATCAGGAAGGCTATCATCAATAGGTTGTGGGTCATCAAGTATACTCTCTAACGTAGACAAGTAGTCTGCTACGGGGTTCTCAGCTCCCTTTCTATCAATAATATGCAAGTCAAATTCTTGCAGCAAGAGAACCCATCAAATAAGTCTAAGTTTAGCATCTTTCTTTTCCATAAGGTATTTGATAGCAGCATGATCAGTGTGAATAGTTACTTTAGAATCAACGATGTAGGGTCTAAACTTATCACAAGCAAACACAACTGCTAAAAATTCTTTCTCAGTGGTAGCATAATTTCTTTGGGCACTATCTAGAGTTTTACTAGCATATTGGATAACATTCAATTTCTTATCAACTCTTTGCCCTAAGAAAGCTCCTACAGCATAATCACTAGCATCGCACATAATCTGCAAAGGGTAAATTCCAGTTAGCAGACTGGACAATAGGTGGAGAGATCAATGCTTTCTTATGTATTTCAAATGCTTCTAGACAATCATCATCAAAGACGAAAGGAATATCTTTTTGTAAGAGGTTAGTCAGAGGCCTGGAGATTTTGGAGAAGTCCTTAATGAACCTCCTATAAAACCCGGCATGACCAAGGAAACTTCATATACCTTTGATATCCTTAGGGCATGGCATCTTTTCAATAGCATCAACTTTAGCTTTGTCAACTTCAATACCTCTTTCAGAAATTTTATGTCCCAGGACAATGCCTTCATTAACCATAAAGTGTCACTTCTCCCAATTCAAGACACGGTTAGTGTCTTCACATCTCTGCAAAACTCATTCATGGTTGCTTAAGCAATCATCAAAATAAGTTCCGTAAACGGAGAAATCATCCATGAATACCTCAACAATATTTTCACAAAAGTCAGAGAATATAGCCATCATGCATCTTTGAAAGGTAGCAGGTGCATTACATAAACCAAAAGGCATACGTCTATAAGCAAAGGTACCAAAAGGACAAGTGAAGGTGGTCTTTTCTTGATCCCCTTTTGACACAGGTATTTGAGAGAAACCAGAATAACCATCTAGAAAGCAGAAATGAGTATGTTTGGATAACCTTTCTACCATTTGATCAATAAATGGCAAGGGGTAATGATCTTTCTTGGTAGCTTTATCTAACCTACGGAAATCTATTACCATCCTATAACCTGTAACTATTCTTCGCGGGATCAATTCATCTTTATCATTAGGGACGACAGTCATACCTCCTTTATTAGGAACATAATGGAAAGGACTTACCCACTTGCTATGAGCAATGGGATAGATAATAGCAGCCTCTATGAAGCTTTAGAATTTCCTTCCTTACCACTTATTTCATCTTAGGATTTAACCGTCGCTGATGATCGATAACACGTTTAGCATTTTCTTCCAATTTTATCTTGTGTTGGCATATAGTGGGACTAATTCCCTTAAGATCATCCAGAGTATATCCAATAGCAGCTCGGTGCATCTTCAGAGTTTACAATAACCTTTCTTCTTCCTGCTCTGAAAGGTTAGCACTAATAATAACAGGATATATCTTCTTTTCATCAAGAGAAGCATACTTAAGATTATCAGGTAAAGGTTTAAGTTTAAACACGGGATCACCCTTGGGTGGAGGAGGATCCCCTAGGATTTCAATAGGCAAGTTATTTTTGAATATGGGTCCCTTTGTAAGGAATATTTCATCTATCTCCTTCTCTCATTCATATGCATATCATTTTCATGGTCTGGCAAGTATTGTTCTAAAGGGTCATTAGGTGGCACGTCAATAGAAGCAAGACCAATAATTTCATCTTTACTAGGTGGTGCCTTTTCAAGGGGTTGTCTACGGAATTTAGCAAAGTTAAAATCATGAGACATATCTCCTAATCCAACAGTGACAATATCTTTCACGCAGTCTATCTAGGCATTAACGTTATTCAAGAAGGGTCTACGAAATATAATGGGACAGGAAGGATCTTGTGGGGAACTAAGAACAAGAAAATCAGCAGGTTATTTAACCTTCCCACATAACACTTCAATATCTCTAACGATCTGTAACACCCCAAATTTTTGAGTTGGTTTTCTTTTTAAATTTTGGCCTTTTTGAAGAGGGTTATTTTATCTTTTCTTGAACCTCTTCTAAAATCTTTCTGGCCAAGGTTTTTGGAGATTTCTCAAGCTTGGTTTTTGACCTGGAAGATCTTCTCTTGGGTTGGCTCAAGCCCAAGTTGAGTTTCAAAGAGGTTGGTTGTTTTCTCCCCTACTTGAGTTTTGTCTTTCAAATTTGGTCTTGGACTTATCTTTTTCCCCAACCTTCATCTTGACATGACCTCTACAGAAATAATTCTCTCCAAGACTCTCTTCACACCTTAGGACAAGTCTTTCATCAATTCCAGTAAGTTTACCCAGCTCAACCTCTTCTAATATATTGGCGCGCTTGTAATAAAATAGTTGAGCAATCCCCAGCTCAACCTTGTATAATATTCAGTGTACTGGAATTCTGTATCAAGGAATTGTCTGCCAGTAAGGAATTATATTCCCCGCTGGTTTAATAAAAATGTCGGTCTTCTGGTAATTATTTTAGTAAAGGGCCGGTCCTGACAACCTTAGTATCAGAGCCAGGCTGACTGTAGGAAGCCACTAGGTGCGCTCGCTAATTCGTTATAAGCGGAAAATTTGCTTTGCAGCATTTTTACAGCTGTAGCAATTTTCTGTTGGTCAGCATAAATTTATGACTTGACTATTCGAAATTTTTGTCTACTTTTGTAGATGGCCAGCAACGACTGTGATGCACAGGTGTTTGCCAACATTCCCGAGGGGTTTGTCAAGCTCCTCTTCACCATCAACAAAGTCGCGATCGGGCCATCCACCCGTCCCGAATTCACACTCTACCGTCACAAGCTCAACGACAGCGTGTCCATGCATCAGGCCGTGGTGCACTTCAAAGGTGGGCGTTCTAAAGCGCGCCGCCTCCGATTTGTGGGCAGAGCCATGCCTACGGAGAGGCATGCCATGCAGATGGCTGCCCGTGAGGCGATAGCTCGTCTCCGGGACATTCTGCCTTCGATGAAGACTCGTCGCTTCCGTTACCTTCCATGCCACGTGCCATATACGTGTCACTATGCATTTGCATGCGCAAATGGGGAGCGTGACGAAGCCATTGAATCAATGGTTGAGTACCTCAAGGCACTTGAGGCAGCCTTTGATAATGTGGTGGACGACTTGGTGGCCACCCGTATGGAGTTGGTCCAGAGTGGCTCCGCCAACAGGAGGGAGCTACTCCATACTGCACCACCAATGACATTTGTCTCGTCCACCGCATCCTATGCACCTTCCATCTTAGCCACCGCTCGTTGTCTGCCTACCACTGAGGAGTTTGACCAAGTCATTGCTCCTACTCCAGTCAGAGCTGCACCGCCTGCTGCACCTGCTTCGACACCTCGCACTCATACTCCGTGCCTGGAGCCCATTAGTGAGGAGGAAGTGGAGTCTCCTGCACCATTGGGCCTTACCCTCGGCAGGCCGAGGGAAATCTTCAACATCTCTGACTAGCGTGTTATTCCGCGACGCCCCGCGCTCGCTTGTAATATTTGTGTGTTATGTAAAATAGGTTGATGGGAGTAGTCTGTTTGCGCATCATGTAGGATCTTGGAGGAGTGCACTAGTTTTAATAACATGTCAGGATGTGTATGCACACCCTGAGTGACGTATGTATAATTAGAGCGTGCGTGTAAAATATGTACTAGCAGCCCTTCTCCGTGCGCAATCAACCAGTTATTTTCAAAAAAATCTTTTTCGAGCTCGTGTTTGATCGCTTTTGCAAAGTCTTGGTTTATTTTTCCTGCTCGGTTTTTCTCAGGATTTCTGCTTTATTACCCCAGAGTAAGAAATGACTCGTCCCTGGACACATTCCATGCCAAGTCCGCCAGAAGAAAATTATGGCACACAGACAGGCAACAATTCCACACAAGGGCAGTCAAGTCAGCAGGGCAGTGAGACGGCATTTTCTCGAGTGTGCCGTCTTTACGAGCAAAGTCAGCGACAACACCAAGAAATGATGAACCACGTCATTAACATGGGAAATCACTTCGAGCCATACCAACATCACTCAAAATTGTCTGAATTTTAGAAGACACGTCCAACAACATTTTCGCACACAAACAAACCTCTTGAGGCCGATGATTGGCTTCGAGATATTGAAAGGAAATTAATTGTGGCACAATGCTCAGACCGCAAAAAAGGTGTTGTACGCACCGCATTATCTTACTGGAGCAGCCGCGTCATGGTGGGAAAATTTCCTGCATATGCATCCCAACAAAAATAATATCACCTGGGAGGATTTCAAGGAAGGCTTTCGTGGGGCACACATCCCTAAGAGTATTATGAAGATCAAGAAAAGAGAATTTGATGACCTCAAGCAAAGAGGCATGACAGTACAGGAGTACAACAGTCAGTTTGCGCAGCTATCACGTTATGCCAACGAAGAGCGAATGACGGAAAATAAGAAGATGGAGAAATTCCTGGACGGACTGGCACCAGTGCTAAAATGTCAGTTAGTCGTACACACTTTTCCAAATTTCAAGACACTGATAGACAAAGCCATTACGTTCGAAAATGAACGTCGCAGCCTGGAAACATTCGCAAGAGAAAAAGGGATCAGACCAACCACCCCCGCAACAACAAGAATAAGGTGAATTTCCAGAGGAATGGGGCGAACAGACCCACGACCAATGACACACGTCCAAATAAGAATTTTCATGCAAGAGACAAGGATTTCACCTATCGTCCGGGTGTTACCTGCTACGCATGTGGAGAAGAGGGACACTATGCTAAACAGTGCCCTAAGTCAAGAAACTCAGCACCGAAGCCAAACAGCAATGGAAACAATTCCGCGCCCAGGCGTAATGATTTCAACCCCAATAACAATCACAGGAAAGGCCACCTGAACCATGTGACCAAAGAGCAAGCACAGGATGCACCGGATATCGTACTCGGTACGTTCACTGTCAACACAATACCTGCCACGGTTTTGTTTGATTCTGGAGCTTCTCATTCGTTCATTTCAAAGAGTTCTTCTTTGCAACATGGTTTTTCAATGCTTCCCTTGGGAAAGTCAATGACCATCAAGTCCCCCGGAAGTAAGCAGATCACTCAGAATTACTGCCAAGGTTTGACCATTGAAATTAAGGGATTAAAGTTTCACGCAAACCTCATCGTGTTGGAAAACAAAGGACTGGATGCTATCCTGGGTATGGATTGGCTAACCACCAATAAAGGATTTATTGACTGCTTCAACAGGACAGTGATTCTTACTCATCATCATGGAAAAACAATAAGAGTCGTAGCTCAGGAAAGACAGGTGTCGCGACAACCAAAGTTAAACAAAGTTTATACATCCGAGTTAAGCAAGGTTCCAGTTGTATGTGAATTTCCAGACGTATTTCCCGAGGAACTACCAGGCATGCCACCAGACAGAGAAATAGAATTCATTATTGAGCTAGCACCGGGAACCACCCCCATATATAAGAAACCATACAGAATGGCAACATCCGAGTTGGTTGAATTAAAGAAGCAAATAAAGGAACTGCTAGACAAAGGATTTATATGGGCCAGCTCCTCACCTTGGGGTTCGCCGATATTGTTTGCCAAAAAGAAGGATGGGACCATGAGGTTGTGTATAGACTACCGAGCACTCAACATGGTCACAATTAAGAACAAATATCCGATGCCACGGATAAATGACTTATTCGACCAGCTCGCGCAAGCCAAGGTTTTCTCAAAGGTTGATCCAAGGTCGGGTTATCATCAATTGAAAGTACGGACAGAAGATATCCCGAAGATAGCATTCACATCAAGATACGGACTTTATGAGTTTAGAGTAATGCCGTTTGGATTGACCAACGCCCCCGCATATTTTGTCCACCTCATGAACAAGGTATTTATGAAATTCTTGGACAAATTTGTGGTGGTATTTATTGATGATATCTTGGTATATTCAAAGACACCGGAAGAACATGCTGAACAACTCCGCATTGTACTAGGAGAATTAAGGAAACATCAACTTTACGCCAAATTCAGCAAATGTGAATTTTGGTTGAGACAAGTGGGTTTCCTAGGACACGTATTAACACAAGAAGGAGTTGCTGTGAACTCAGATAAAGTCAAGGCTGTACTTGGCTGGAAGTCGCCATTCAGTGTAACGGATATCCGCAGTTTCCTCGGTATGGCCGGATATTACAGAAGGTTTATTGAAGGATTTTCTACCATAGCCAAACCAATGACACATCTACTCAAGAAGGATAAGAAATTCGTGTGGACCGAAGCATGTGAGAAAAGCTTCGAAGAGCTCAAAAAGAGGTTAAAAACAGCCCCAGTATTAATTGTACCAGACATACACAAGAGTTCTGAAGTATATTGCGATGCGTCCCGGAAAGGCCCCGGATGCGTACTGATGCAAGAAGGCAAAGTAGTCACCTATGCTTCCCGGCAACTGCGAAAACATGAAGAAAATTATCCTACCCACGATTTGGAGTTGGCAGCAGTCATTCATCCACTCAAGGAGTGGAGGCACTTTTTGCTTGGGAATCAATGTGAAATATATACGGACCATAAGAGCCTCAGATATATTTTCACACAGCCAGAGCTCAATTTGCGACAACGACGCTGGCTGGAACTGTTAAAAGATTACGACGTTGGTATCCACTATCACCCAGGAAAAGCAAAAGTGGTAGCGGATGCTCTCAGCCGTAACCCCAGCACGAATAGCGGCAGCATACAGAACCTGAGACCCAAATTTCAGCAAGAATTCGCCAGACTCAACCTAATGATGGTCACGGAAGGCGAAGTATCCAAGCTAGAAATACAGCCTACGCTAATAGAGCAAATAAAGAAGGCACAGCTTGGACACCCAGCATCGAAGGGATAAAAAGAAAAGTAAGTCAGGGAAAGGCCTCGGAGTTCACCATAGACAGTGAAGGAATATTATGGTTCGAAGACAGACTTTGCGTACCAAATAGCAACGACCTTAAACAGCAAATTCTAGCAGAAAGCCACACCGCTCCATACTCAATCCACCCTTGAGGTATGAAAATGTACAAGGATATTCAGGAAAGATTTTTGGTGGCAAGGCATGAAGAGGGATATAGCCACATTTATTGCATGCTGCGATTCATGTCAACGCATTAAAGCCGAGCACCAAAAACCCGACGGGCTATTACAGCCAAACAAGATACCAGAATGGAAATGGGACGATATTGGAATGGATTTTATTGTTGGACTACCTCGGTCACAACACGGTAATGATGCCATATGGGTCATCACGGATAGACTGACCAAGGTGGCACATTTCATACCCGTCAACACAACCCACACCACCCAAAAGCTCGACAAGCTTTACCTCGCCCGAATAGTATGCCTACATGGGGTCCCCAAGACTATAATATCCGATAGAGGCACTCAGTTCGTCTCCAAATTTTGGGACCAGTTGCAGCAAGCCCTCGGAACGCAACTAACGTTCAGTACAACTTATCACCCCCAGACGGGAGGACAAACGGAACGAGTAAATCAAATACTCGAAGACATGCAAAGGGCATGTGTCCTCACATATGGGGCCAGTTGGGAAGAAAGCCTACCATATGCCGAGTTTGCATATAACAATAGTTACCAAGCTAGCCTGCAAATGGCACCTTTCGAAGCTTTGTACGGACGAAGATGCCGTACTCCATTGAACTGGTCGGAAACAGGGGACAGTCGCATATTCGGCCCAGATATGTTAAAAGAAGCTGAGGAGAGAGTAAGAATAATACGAGACCGACTCAAAACCGCACAAAGCCGACAAAAGAGCTATTACGATCAAAAGCATCGGGAAATAAGTTTTGAGCCCGGTGAAGACGTATACTTACGTGTATCACCTATGACAGGGCTGCAATGATTAAAAGTCAAACGGAAACTAGCACCACGATTTATCGGACCCTTCCATATAGTTGCACGGAGGGGCACAATAGCTTATCAGCTGGGCCTCCGCAAGGAACTGTCAGACGTCCACGACGTGTTCCACGTCTCGCAACTACGGAAGTGTGTAAGCAACCCAGAGAAACATGTGTCACATGAAAACCTCGATGTGCAACCAGATCTCACCTACCGAGAACACCCAGTAAAGATTTTGGAGGAGTCTGAAAGAAGAACCCATCAGAAGTCCATTAAATTCCTCAAGGTTCACTGGAGTAATCACACAGAGGATGAGGCAACATGGGAAAGGGAAGATTTCCTTCGGACAGAGCACCCACACCTATTTTAGGATCAGCTAAAATCTCGGGGACGCGATATTTCCTAAGGGGGTAGGTGTTGTAACACCCCAAATTTTTGAGTTGCTTTTCTTTTTAATTTGGCCTTTTTGAAGAGGGTCATTATATCTTTTCTTGAACCTCTTCTAAAATCTTTCTGGCCAAGGTTTTTGGAGATTTCTCAAGCTTAGTTTTTGACCTTGAAGATCTTCTCTTGGGTTGGCTCAAGCCCAAGTTGAGTTTCAAAGAGGTTGGTTGTTTTCTCCCCTACTTGAGTTTTGTCTTTCAAATTTGGTCTTGGACTTATCTTTTTCCCCAACATTCATCTTGCCATGACCTCAACAGAAATAATTCTCTCCAAGACTCTCTTCACACCTTAGGACAAGTCTTTCATCAATTCTAGTAAGTTTAAACCTTATTGGGATTTTTCTTCTATTTATTTTCCTCCAAAAACTATTTCTGCCTCTTATAGTGGACCTTGGTGATTTACAAAGGAACCACCCTGCCTAGCTTGTTATTTAATTCCAAACCAACTCTCCTAGATAGTCCTTAGTACCCACAACCTAGATCCATCTTGTTTCACTGGTCCATAGTTCAAAATTTTCAAATTTCACCTGCTACAAGTTTGGACCAGATTTGCAAAATTTGGTGAAATTCATATTTATCTTCTTCCAAAAATTCTGTGAAAAATCAGGCAGCCTCTAGATACATCAAGAGGCCACTCCACCAAAAATCAGCCCCAGAAACATTGCACACATGCCAGTAACATTTCATCAAACACTTAACCTACACTGTACTGTCAGCTGTTAACTGAAACTGTCGACAGACAGTTCTTCAGTTTCGTCAGTTTCATCAGTTCCTTCAGGCACAGCGACAAAACCTCGCCAGTACCTCCTTGGCTCGACGCTGCACTACAGCTTCTTCTTATCCAGTGCGCCGCACGCTCGCTTGGCCGCTTTTGGGCGTCGGTGGCGCTCTGGCCCGACCGCGCCGGCGACTGCCACGGCAACAGCGCCGCCCGTGGCGGCTGACAGAAGCAACCCCACGGCTCAACGCCGTTTGGTGCCGCCCAAACCACCCCAGAGCCCCGCGTGTCCATCTCCACTGCCAACGCACTACTGCCGCACGGTCGCCGTGGCCTGGCGCACGCAGAGCACGTTTTCTGCCGCCAACGTGCCGCGCGGCCGTTCCCTCGGGGATAGCTTGTAACTCCCCCTCCCCTGCTAAGTTAGGCGCGGGAATGGAACCACTACAGCTCCTAGATGATGCTCAAGCTCCTAACTCCTCCGTCCGACCACTGCAGTACCGGTATCGACTCGCCGGACTTATCCGTTCACGACAGCCACCTCAGGCCGTCTATAAAAGGCACCCCCGAGCTCGTGCCCAAGCCCGCACACCTTCACTACCTCCCTAGACCACGCCCAGCCTCTGGAAGAGCCTCAAGGGGCCCTTCTTCCCCAACTCCGGCCAACTCCCTCCGCCTTGGGCTCCAGCTTCGTTCACTCCAGTGAGAGCTTCTCCGCCGCCGTGGACTCGAACGTAGCACCCTGGCACCCACCTAGACCTAACCCTCACCTTAATTTGATCCCAGGAAACCTCTCCGACGAGGTCCACGACCACCTGAGCCGCCGTCCGCCGGAGACAAGGTCGCCGTCGACGTGGGGCTCGCCGACACCCAACTCCACCACCGTTCGACGCGGAAGACCACCGAGAAGCCGTAGGTATCACTCCCCTCCCCTAACTCGCCGTGGATCGACGCCGGCGATCACCGCAGCACCGACGCCGGCGCGGCTCTGTTTCTAGTTTTCAAACCCGACAAGTGGGGCCTCTTGTCAGCCTCACATCTCTTCCCCCGAATCGTTTTCTGTAAGCGTATTCTGGCAAAGTACGTTTCCCCTCTGCAGGTGGCGTACTGCGTACCGATTCCCTTTGCTGTTTTCTGTTCTAGCCCCTGGAGCTTTTCTGTTTCATTACAGATGGGTCCCTGGACAGAAACTCTATTATCTTTTAAACTAAAAATGATTTTGAGTTGTTTCTTTTTCTGTCCTCTTTAGTTTTCTGCCTAGTTTTTTGTCATATTTATGTGGAAATTTTTGGAGCAACTTTATTTGCACGCGGTATTTATGTTAGTATGTATTTGTTTGAATACATAGATACCGGAGGCCGTGACGGAGACGCGAATCGCACCGAGTTAGGCTCCGACTTCTCAAAACCAGGCAAGCATGTTTGAACTTTTGATATGATGAGTGTGTTGCATGTTTGCTCGAGTAGCTCGTTCCATAAGCATGATCATATGGGCATACGTGTATGGTTATATTTCATGCTAGTGAGCTTCGGGTGAGCCCCGAAGGATAATGTTTGAACCACCTCGATCATATGGTGATATGATGGGTGGAATGCTGGTATTGTTGGAGCATGCCAGTAGTTGGTTAACTCAGTGTCAACGGAGATCATGTCACGATTCCGTTCATCTTCTTTTTTCGGTACTATCATAGGCCGTCCGATGGGATTACGGTCTAGTCAGTTGTAAACCACTTTCCGAGTACACACCAAGTAGAGGGGCCGGGATGAGGGTTCCATGGCCCTGGATTAAAGCCTGTCATCCGGTCAGGGGGCATGGGTGTTTCCGGTTGGGACCGAGAGGGGGGCACCCCTTAGAGCGCGCATATATAAATTTGATCCCATGCTATTCGAGGTTGTAGCCTCCCCATCTTAAAGTTTTCCGTGAATGTCGTCGCGGGTGATTCCGGCGACAGGATGTTAAATGGGTGTGTACTGGTTAGTTGGGTTTCTACTAAAACATCGTAGACGGAACTAGTCCCCACGACTAGTAGAGTCCGTCGGCTATGAACTAATGGTACAAGCTCTGTAGAGTTAAATTCCTTCAGTAGCCATGTTTATGGCCTAGGGTCAATTTTCATGTCAACCCGGTGACCGTCTCTAGTATATTCTTGTTGGTAACCAGAGTAGTGTTTTCGTCAAGTTCATTTGGTAGATGAACTCACCAACTATCTCTGTATTGATTTACTTTCAGAAGTATTTCATCTTTATTATATTGTTATTTGTAAGCCCTTTTTGTGATGTCGCTTAGACGTCCGACTATGGCATTCTTGTTATTTGTAAGCCCTTTATGTGATGTCGCTCAGACGTCCGACTGTGGCATTCTTTTATTTATAAGCCCTTTATGTGATGTCGCTTAGACGTCC
>LR738710.1:337723567-337757191 GCA_902687465.1 Secale cereale | reverse complement strand
CCCTTTATGTGATGTCGCTCAGACGTCCGACTATGGCATTCTTTTTATAAGCCCTTTATGTGATGTCGCTCAGACGTCCGACTGTGACATTCTTTTTATTTATCAGCCCTTTATGCGATGTCGCTCAGACGTCCGATTGAGGCATTCTTGTTATTTACTTTTGCTATAAGCCCTTTATGCGGTGTCGCTCAGACGCCCGACTGTGGCCTGCTATCATTTATTATTTTCTCACGAGGCGTCACTCAGACACTCGTTTGGTCTCCTTCTATTTATCTTTTGTATTTCGGGAGGATTACCGCCTGGCTTCCATCATTGCATACAACACATTAATATTTTTATTCCGGTCGCATTTTTTTTGCTGGAATACTCATATGCATCATGTTGGCATTTATTATATCCTAAGTCCGAATTGTCTTGCGAGTACATTCAAAGTACTCACCTGGCTTGTTGATTTGGCCAGATGTGGATGAAGGTGATCTCATGGATGAAGAATTCGATAGCGAGTCTGACGCTTAGAGGAGTCCCAGTCAGTCCCTTGCGATCCTGGAGTCGATCACTGTTTTATAACCGCTTCCGCCTACCACCAAATAAATTCATCGGGTCTCACTCCGATACTCGATGAGCTGTAATATTTAGGAGTCACATCACCCACTTCACTGTGACATATTCCACTACCTTTTATTACGAGTTAGTAGTATGCCACCCTGCCTTGTGTCATATCCGCCTCTATGTGATATATTGGCGCGCTTGTAATAAAATTGTTGAGCAATCCCCAGCTCAACCTTGTATAATATTCAGTGTACTGGAATTCTGTATCAAGGAATTGTCTGCCAGTAAGGAATTATATTCCCTGCTGGTTTAATAAAAAGGTCAGTCTTCCGTTAATTATTTTACTGAAGGGCCGGTCCTGACACGATCCTAACTGGTGAAATAGCATCTCTATTAGCAAGCTTAATACTAACATCAATCCCTTCTAACTCAACAGGTGTAATATC
This sequence comes from Secale cereale, assembly GCA_902687465.1. Taxonomy (NCBI): domain Eukaryota; kingdom Viridiplantae; phylum Streptophyta; class Magnoliopsida; order Poales; family Poaceae; genus Secale; species Secale cereale. The sequence continues at coordinate 337,756,196 of LR738710.1, read as the reverse complement.
ATGCATAATTTCGTTATACAAATCAAAAGGGATAATACTCGCACTAGCACCTACGTCGCATAAACCATGATAGCAATGATCCCGTATCTTCACGGAGATAACAGGCAAGCCTACAACAAGTTTATGTCTATTCCTAGCATTGGGTGTGGCTATTCTAGCACACTCTTCTTGGAGATAAATAACATGTCCATCTAAATCTTCTACCAAGAGATCTTTAACCATAGCAACACTAGGTTCAACTTTAATTTGCTCAGAGGGTTTAGGTGTTCCTGTATTACTCTTACGAACTACAGTTGAAGCTTGAGCATGATCCTTTATCCTAACGGGGAAAGGTGATTTCTCAATATAAGCGGTAGGAATAATAGGATCAACATTATAAGTGATAATATTTTCTTCAACTTTAATAGGTTCAACTACTTTTACTTCAATAGGGGGATGATATTTAAACCACTTCTCCTTGGGGAGATCAACATGAGTAGAAAAAGATTCATAGAAAGAAGCTACTATCTTAGATCCAAGTCCATATTTTAGTGCTAAACTCACGGAACATCGGTCATACCTGACTCCTTACCTTCGTCATACCTGACTCCTTACCTTCGTCGAGATCCCAATCCTCGGAGTTGCGTTTAATTATTTCTAATAAATCCCATTTGAATTCAATAGTCTTCATCATACAAGAGCAAGAACAAGAATTATCAAGCATGGTGCGATTATTGAGAGAAAGCCGAGCATAAAAATTTTGGATGATCATTTTTCTTGAAAGCTCATGATTGGGGCATGAATATAACATTGACTTAAGCCTCCCCATGCTTGAGCGATGCTTTCTCCTTTGCGAGGCCAGAAATTATAAATATAATTGCGATCACGATGAACCTGGTGCATAGGGTAGAACTTCTGATGAAATTCCAACTTTAGACGATTATAGTTCCAAGATCCCATATCATCGCATAGCCTAAACCATGTCAATGCATCTCCCTTCAAAGATAAAGGGAAGACCTTCTTCTCGATAACATCCTCGGGCATACCTGCAAGCTTAAGCAATCCACAAACTTCATCCACATAGATTAGGTGTAAGTCGGGGTGAAGTGTTCCGTCTCCTGTATAGGGATTTTCAAGCAGTTTCTCTATAATACCCGAAGGAATCTCAAAGCGAGCATTTTCATTAGGTGCAGTAGGTTGAGGAGCAATTCTTTGCTCTTCTTCTTGGGGTGAAGATACCCCGAACAAGCCCCTCAAAGGATTTTGAGCCATAGTAACAAGTGACAACAAATTTCAGCACACTATATAAGTTTTTCCTTACCAAATTTCACTTACCAAAGGTGGTTCACTCCCCGGCAATGGCGCCAGAAAAGAGTATTGATGATCCACAAGTGTAGGGGATCTATCGTAGTCCTTTCGATAAGTAAGAGTGTCAAACCCAATGAGGAGCAGAAGGAAATGATAGGCAGTTTTCAGTAAGGTATTTTCTGCAAGCACTGAAATTATAGGTAACAGATAGTTTTGTGATAGGATAATTGGTAGCAAGTAATAAAAGGTAAAATCCTTTTTGTAGCAAAGGACAAGCCTGGACAAACTCTTATGCAAGGTAAAGCGCTCCCGAGGACATATGGTAATTATCGTCAAGCTAGTTTTCATCACAATCATCTGATTCACGTTCGGTACTTTGATAATTTGGTATATGGGTGGACCGGCGCTTGGGTGCTGCCCTTTCTTGGACAAGCCTCCCACTTATGATTAACCTCTATTGCAAGAATCCGCAACTACAAAAGAAGTATTAAGGTAAACCTAACCATAGCCTGAAACATATGGATCCAAATCAGCCCCTTACGAAGCAATGCATAAACTAGGGTTTAAGCTTCTGTCACTCTAGCAACCCATCATCTACTTATTACTTCCCAATGCCTTCCTCTAGGCCCAAATAATGGTGAAGTTTCATGTAGTCGAAGTTCACATGACACCACTAGAGGAGAGACAACATACATCTCATCAAAATATTGAACGAAGACCAAACTCACATGACTACTAATAGCAAGACTTCTCCCATGTCCTCAGGAACAAAGGTAACTACTCACGAGACATAATATTTTTCATGATCGGAGGGGTATTAATATGCATAATGGATCTGAACATATGATCTTCCACCAAATAAACCAACTAGCATCAACTACAAAGAGTAATCAACACTACTAGCAACCCACAGGTACCAATCTGAGGTTTGGATACAAAGATTGGATACAAGAGATGAACTAGGGTTTGAGAGGAAATGGTGCTGGTGAAGATGTTGATGAAGATAGCCCTCCCCGAGATGGGAGAGTTGTTGGTGATAACGGCGGTGAAGATTTCCCCCTCCCGGAGGAAAGTATCCCCGGCAGAACAGCTCTGCTAGAGCCCTAGATTGGTTTCCGCCTCGGTTCCGCCTCAAGACAGCAGCGTCTGGTCCCGAAAGCCTCCTCCTGATTTTTTTCTAGGTCAAAACACTTCATATAGGAGAAGATGGGCACCGGGGGCCCACCGGCTGGTGCTCAAGGCAGGGGGCGCGCCCTAGGAAGGGGGGGCGCGCCCCCCACCCTCGAGGCCAGCCCGTGGCACCTCTCGTGGGTTTCTTTCGCCAGATATTTTTTATATTTTCTGAAACAATGTTCTGTGGAGTTTCAGGAATTTTGGAGTTGTGCAGAATATGTTTCCAGAGTTTCCTCCTTTTCCAGCCCAGAATTCCAGCTGTCGGCATTCTCCCTCTTCATGTAAACCTTGCAAAATAAGAGAGAAAAGGCATAAGTATTGTGACAAAACATGTATGAACAGCCCATAATGCAATAAATATCAACTTATAAGCATGATGAAAAATGGACGTATAAGGAAGCTGCCAAGAGATCCAACGGGCCCGTGGTGGAGCACCTGCGCTCCCTCCACCCCAGCGTAGAGACCGAGCGCCCCCTACCGCAGTGGCGTGCGAAGAACAAGACCAGGTCCCACCACCCCAGCAATCTCCGGTGTCGACAGCAGGCTGCAAGGCCCTCGCTCCCGAGCTACTCAACGTCAACTGTCCAGCGAAGTTCAAGCCCGACGTGTCTCCACGCTACGACGGCACCCCCAACCCTTCGGAGTTCCTGCAGCTCTACGTGCTAAGCATCGAGGCATCTGGCGGCAACGAGAAGATCATGGCGAACTGGTTCCCCATGGCCCTCAAGGATGGCGCGCGCTCATGGCTCTTGAACCCGCCCGCGGGATCGATCTCCACCTGGAGTGAGATGCGTGATCAGTTCATCGCCAACTTCCAGGGCACTCGACACCGTCCCCCAGCCGCGGGCGACCTGCGGCGTATCAAGAAACAACCAGGAGAAACCCTGCAGAAGTTTATCCAACGCTTCAACAGTGTCCGCGTCAAGATCCCCAAGGTCACGGACGAGGCCATCATTTCAGCGTTCTGAGATGGCATTCGTGACGTCAAGATGAAGGAGGAGCTCGCTATCCATGAAGATTTGTGCACGTCCTTGGAGCTGTTCAACCTCGCGACCAAGTGCGCCAGGGCCGAGGAGGGGCGCCTCTCGCTCGTCGAGCTCCCCGTCGCTGAGACCTAAGACAAGAAGGGCAAAAGCAAGGACGTAAAGCGCAAGGGAGTGGCTGTTCTTGCAGCCTAACCAGAAATGAAGCGCGGACGCGACTACCCAGAGCTACCCAAGAACGGCCGAGCATTTTGCGCCTTCCACAACATGCACAACCACAACACCCATGACTGTCAAGAGCTGAGGGCCCTCCGCGAAGGACGCGTCATCCAACGCCCCGAGCGCTGCAGCCATGGCTAAGGTTGCGTGGGAGGTCGGACCGGAGGACGTTGGGCCGACCGTGGACCTCACCAGGAGTGGCGTAATCAGCCTCGGGAGGACCGTTGGCGCGGCCAGCCCTGCGAGGACGCCTGGAGGGATCAGCCCCGAGAGGACCGTCCTCAGGGCAGGGCCGGCCTACCACCTCTGCCACTGCCAAGGAGAAACGGCGACCAGGACAAGGGGGCTGGGGGCTTCCAGGAGCCGTGTGCCATTACTTGCATCTTGGGCGTAGCACAGGCCCCAGCTTCTTAGGGCCTCTTCAAGCAGTTCACCCATGAAGTAAACGCAGCTCTCCCCAAGCTCGAGGCGACCCATCCACTTAGGTGGTCCAGGTGCCCCATCACCTTCAGTTCAGGAGACCAACTCAAGTGCGCAGCTACGGCTGGCGCCCTCCTGATGCTTTGCTCCCCCGTCATCAGCAACGTCCAAGTTACCAAGACCCTCATCGACGGTGGCGTATGGCTCAACGTCCTGTCCATCGAGACATTCAACAGCCTCCAAGTACCCTACGATCATCTACTGCATACCAATCCCTTCTCTGGAATGACTGATGGCTCAACCACTCCTATGGGGCAAGTTCACCTACCCGTAACCATTGGCAAGCGTGACAACTACCACACTGAGCTCATCAACTTCGATGTCGCCCACATCCATCTCCCTTACAACCCCATCCTCGAGTACCCAGCCCTGGCCAAGTTCATGGTACTAACTCACCACGGCTACAATGTCCTCAAGATGCCTGGAAGCGGCGGCATCATCACCATCGCCTGCGAGGAGAAGGACGTAGTGTGCTCACTTTAGCGCGCTTACCAGGCGGCGGCAGTCGAGGAACCGTATAGCGACATCATCATCTACCCACCTGAGGTCGTCCCCAAGAAGAAGAAGCAGCTGCTGGCCCTGGAGCCTCATGAGGATGCAACACAGGGCGGCAGCACCTCGAGACCTGCACCTAGGGAGGGGCCTCCTCCCTCTCTCGCATAGGAAGGCGCACCCGACACCACCCTTAGGCTGTGCTCGGGGGCTCTCCTCTATAGGGCCTCTTACCTAGCCAATGTCACGAGGGAGGTACTCGGGCACCATGTGGAAGAGTGCTTCGCGTCACACTTCCCTCCGGAGGCCTCAAGGAGTGAGGCACCAAGCGCTCAGGAGTTAATCAGCCAGACAATTGAAGACACATAGGAGCGGAGAGCCATGCAAGGCGAGCGCTGCCTGCCTCCTACAAGTGCAGTTGTCGGTCCAGGCTCAGGAGACGGGCTGCGTGTTTTATTGAACGCCCCGACACTCAACAGGATCGCATCACAGGAGCTCTACTGGCCTTCCCAGGCGGGCTGGTGCTTGGGTCCCCCTCACAGCTACGTGCGCATGCCCTTTTGCTTGCCGAACCAGGCGACCGTGCACCAGCGCAACATGCTAGAAGTCCTGGCGCCTCGCGAGGCTAGGCATAAGGAGCTCAAGGCGGAGTTGGAATCGGCCCTTCGCGAGATCTGGTGAGCCCCGGAGATTCGCGAGGGGCCGGATCCAGGTTGCACATAAGGAGCAGCGTCTTCATCGAGCACCTTCAACTACACCAACACTACTTCAGCAACTATGTCAGGTGACATCTTTTGATTTTTGTTAAACTGGGAGCGCCCCTCAGGCAGCATTATTCCCAGGCCGCACGGGCATGTCCCTGCGACGCGCATCCTTTTGCATCTCAGATCACCTTTTGGGTGGTGCCTCTCAGGCGGCACTATCCCCAAGCCGCACAGGTTCACCCTGGTGGCTTGTATCTCCCTTGCATTTTACCAAAGCTAGTGCTATCATCCCTGTTATTTTGCATTCGAATCATCTATTTGACCACCGTTCTCATGCCTTGAACATCATGCGCCCCCACAAGCTCGCTTGCATCCGTCTAATTGCTGGGGTTTGGCACGACATCTGTGCTCGGGTCTGTCCCTGGAGCATCGCCAAATCCAAGTGGCTGAGCTCTGGCTCACAGGCCTGTCCCATGTAAGTCACCTCCTGTGGCCCTTGGTGGCTCGCCCAAGCTCGAGCGGGATGCCAGCAGTTGAGTCGGGGCACACGGTACCATGTCCTGTCGCTCCGGGAGCCGCGCGCCGAGTGCCTTCCCATAGAAAATCCACATGAGAAGACTAGGCACGGCGTCTATGCTCGGGTCCGTCCCTGCAGTGTCGATAAATCCAACGGCTGAGCTCTATCTGGCGGGCCGGCCCCATTCACGTCCCCTCGTGGGGTCGTTGGTGCCCGGCCTTCTCATAGGGCGACCTCAATGGATTCACCCGACGTGGGCTGTCTAACCACCTTGCAGGATCATCTCGAGCGCTTCCACCCAAGACCAGGCTCAACCCTCCTTGAGGTAGGCCTCGTGAGTCCCGCGCTGGCTCACGGGTGCCCAGATACACCTCGTCTAAGCCCCACCATGCCAGCCACGTGTCCGGGCTAGGCTGTATATGCCCGGGGGCTCTCCGCAGTAGGGAGTCCCCTCCCATGGTTTAGTGGAAGAACCATGGTCCACGCTGGTTTACGACACGGTCGAATGCGGCTATGCCCGCGCAAGAGCGGCAACACTATGCTCTGCGCTGGTGATAAACAACTGGGGGTGGCTTTGCGGCCGCATTAACCTCAGGGGTCCCCTCGGCTCAGTGGCGAGCCCCACCGTGCCGCGCTCCCTTCAGGAAGGCAACGCGAGGGGGCTGGGCACGAGGGCTGCGTCCAGGTCACGCCTGGCGCACGCCACACCAGGTCCCTCGAGCCTGGTCTATGTGCAACCCTCCCGAGCGCAAGCCCGGCGAGGACATGTATGGTGTCTATTCGTACGCCAAGGGGGACTCCTGAGCATCGCGACTCAGGAGCCTAACTGGTCCCGTAGCCCGTCACTCCCTGGTCTGGTCCTGGTTACCGATCAAGGCCAGCGATAGCTGAGGTACGCGCAGGCCGGGCCTTGCCGACGCAGAACATCTAGGCCTAAGTGCAGTACTCACTTCCCTCCGGGCTGTTTGCACGTCAAGGGGGACCCTTGGGCATCGCGACCCAAGGGCCTAACTGGTCCCATAGCCCCTCACTCCCTGGTCTTGTCCTGATTTCTGATCAAGGCCAGCGGCGGCTGAGGTACGCGCGGGCTGGGCCCTGCCGATGCAGAACACCAAAGCCTTGCTTAGCGCTTCCAACCTGGGTATCGTTTGCATGTTTAGGGGGACTCCTGAGCATCGCGACTCAGGATCCTAACTGGCCACGTAGCCCCTCCCTCTGTGGTCTTGACACAGTAACCTGGGCAAACCAGCTGGCGGCTGAGGTATGCGCGGGGTCGGGCCTTGCCGATGTTGAACGACAAATAAGGAAAGAAGGGAGAATATCTAGCAATTATTACAAAAAAATGTCCTTCGAAGCATCAAACAGGCGTTTTAACGCCTCCACGTGGCTCGCTCATGTCACAGGAGAATGATGATAAAGTGGAGCGCCATCACCAACCTGCAGGCCTTCCCCTCAGCCTTAGGCGCTGCTGCCTGAGGGGACCTCCCCCCGAGCGGTGCCACCGCGCCCTGGGGAAGCGATTTCGTCCGCGGCATCGGCGGCGACATCGGCTGGAAGGGAAGGTTGGATGATGAGGAAGAACTTTAGCAGGGCCGCCACATGGCCCTTCACAGCTTCTGCGGCTGCCTCGTAGCGCTTCGCCTCCACAGGCTTGATCAGCGCCCTGAGATAAGCATTGGGGTCGCGGAGATGCAGGTGACTGAAGACGTGCGTCAAGGCAGAAGAAGGAAGTACACGGGCTTCCTCCTCCGCCAGGGGGTTGATCTTGCGTACGAAATCCTCCAGCGCCAGGACAAGATAAGGAAGCAGCTGGGCAGGACCTTCATCATCCGTCGCCAACGATTTCTCCAAGCCCTTATCATAGAGTGCCCCAAGAGCCTGGTGGGACCTCAACTCAAGGGACTTGAAGGCTGCGCGGTCCTCGGCTAGGACCTTCACTTTGGCCTCCAGCTAGACCTCCTTAGCTTCTGGCGCCCACTTCAGCTCCTCCAGTCGGCCGCGCTCTGCAGACAGCTCCTTCGTCAGCTGCTCCAGCTTGGTGTCATGGCATCTTCTCGAGCCTTCATCCTCTCCTCGTCTGCCTTGCACTTCCCACGCAGGTCCCTCAGCTCGGTCTCCATTGACTGAAGCGCTCCTGGGCGGTCCGAGCGTCCTGCAATGCCACTTTGCGAATAGCTGCAGCCTGGTCAGCAGCCTGCTTGTCCTCTGCGGAGGCCGCCACAGCCTGGCTCAGCATTTCTCGCACTGACGCATTGGAACCCAGCAATCCGGAGACCAGATTCAGGCGCCCGGCCACCAGACGATGATCAGCACCCTGAAGGTCATCCTAGAGCTGCTTTAGTGCCAAGACGACCTCCTCCAAGGCGCTAGGTGAAGCAGGAGCGCCCCGAGCTGGCGGCATGGTCACAGCAAGGGCTGAGGCGCGGCCAAGACCTCCTGAGGCCTGGCAACCCCAGCGGAAGGAGTTGGGATCATGACCTCCGCGTGAGGTAGGACCTCCGGGCCCTGCATCAACACCCGCGCATCAGAAGCTGAAGCTCCTTCACCACCCGTCTGGGTCAGAGGGACGAAACCAAGCCGGGCCGCGGGACCTTTAGCGCAGCCGCCTCCCCCTTCCCCTTATTTGGCGTCGCAGACCTATCGACACGGGGCAAGATACTGTGAATCAGCAATAGAATCAAGAACGAAGACAAAAAGAGGCCAAGGTACTCACCGATCAACTACGACGACGCCCCAATACCTCTTCAGGACCATGGGGCCCAATGGTCCCGCGGCCTGCGCCGCGGGAGCACGGGTCCCCAAGATAGGCGGCACAGCAGTGGCTCTTGGCAATGCCGTAGTTGGGGCACCTCCCCGGGCGATCAGCGCCGACCAGCTCTTCGTCAGAACCCCTACTGGCGGCTTCCGTGGGGGAGTTTGCTTGGACCTCGTGACAGCTATGGTCGGGGGAGGCACCTCCTCCACCTGGTGGTCATCATCGTCATCGTCGTTAGGAAGTGAGCAAAGGAGTTTGGCCGTACGTGGGGGAGAGAACTCTCCTCTTGCCTCCGCAGTGGCCCCCGAGTCGTCTTCCCCACTGGAATCCCCCGAAGACACCTCCGCCGGCGCGGCCACCACTTGAGCTTCAGGGGCCACCGGAGGCACAAGCCCGCGCGCATCGAAGGTAGGCATGGAGGCCGCCACCGCTGCCCCATCCTGGCGGAGATACAAGGGAATAAAGGAAGCAAGCGGGTACCCAAGGTCAGCCCCAACCAGAAGACAGAGGACTGACTCAAGCTGATCAGCAGACAGGGCATCACGGCGTAGCCGGAGGTTGTCTGACTCGTCCCCAAGCGTACATAGGGGGGGGCGCACGGGCCTGCAGTGGAGCCACGTGGCATGTCAGGAATTCCTTGACGACCATAGCCCCCATCAGCTTCGTCGTCTCAGGATCCTCTAGCTTCAGGTCCGCGGCTATCTCCTCCAACACCTTCTCCGCCCGAGGATAGGTGAGCTCCGTGCTGAGCCACCTAATGCTCGACTCGGGCCCGGTCACAGGTAGCGCCAGCCGAGGATGGGAGAACTTGGCATCTATAAGGACCCACTAGTTTCAGAAGTTCTCGGCCTTCTTCTCGGCCTTCATTATCGTGTTGGCCCCATTCACTGTGACGAAATGAGCGCACCCTGAGCAATGGCCCTCCTTGATTCGGAGGTAAAAGAAGTGGCGAAGCAGCGCCACAGACGGCATCAACCCCACAAATGCTTCGCGGTAAAAGGCGAAGATGGAAAGAAGAAGGACAAAATTGGGATGCAGATGAAGAGCATGAAGCTTATAGTGGCTGAGGACAGAGAAAAAGAAATCGGAGAAAGGAGGAACGAGCCCCACAACAATACTACTCGAATAGAAGTGGTAGAAGGTACTCTTGGGGTCCTCCAGCGCGACAAAGATAGCTCAGACGGAGGTTTTCCCCTTCTCATTGGTGCCCTCCGCCGTCATTAGGAGCACAGCGGCATGGTTCCCCTGTTGCTCCACCGATGTGTACCCCAACTCCATATATTCACTTTCGGGGTGAAAAAAATCAGAGAGGAAGAATTATCGCGTTTTACGATACAGAGCCGCCGCCAAGCCCTAATCTCTCTCGGGAGGGCTGATCTGGAGTCCGTTTGGGGCTCCGGAGAGGGGAGATCGTCGCCATTGTCATCATCAACCTTCCTCCGTCACCAATTCCATGATGCTCACTGCAGTGCGTGAGTAATCCCACCATAGGCTTGCTGGACGGAGATGGGTTGGATGAGATGTACCATGTAATCGAGTTAGTTTTGTTAGGGTTTGATCCCTAGTATCCACTATGTTCTAAGATTGATGTTGCTATGACTTTGCCATGCTTAATGCTTGTCACTAGGGCCCGAGTGCCATGATTTCAGATCTGAACCTATTATGTTTTCATGAATATATGTGTGTTCTTGATCCTATCTTGCATGTCAATAGCCACCTACTATGTGTTATGATCCGGCAACCCCGAAGTGACAATAATCGGGACCACTCCCGGTGATGACTGTAGTTTGAGGAGTTCATGTATTCACTATGTGTTAATGCTTTGGTCCGGTACTCTATTAAAAGGAGGCCTTAATACCCCTTAGTTTCAGTTAGGACCCCGCTGCCACGGGAGGGTAGGACAAAAGATGGCATGCAAGTTCTTTTCCTGAAGCACGTATGACTATATTCGGAATACATGCCTACATTACATTGATGAACTGGAGCTAGTTCTGTGTCACCCTAGGTTATAACTTTTACATGAGGAATCACATCTGACATAATTCTCCATCACCAATCCAATTCCTACAAGCTTTTCACATATTGCGTGTTGCTTATTTACTTTTCCGCTGCTACTGTTACAAAAACTACAAAAACACTATCGTTACTTTTATTACCATTACTGTTACTTCCATATTACTTTGCTACTAAAATTACCTTGCTGCAGATACTAAGTTTCCAGGTGTGGTTGAATTGACAACTCAGCTGCTAATACTTAAGAGTATTCTTTGGCTCCCCTTGTGTCGAGTCAATAAATTTGGGTTGAATACTTTACCCTCGAAAACTGTTGCGATCCCCTACACTTGTGGGTTATCATCCGCCAGCTACAGTGCTAGGCCGGTTGGTCAGCGCCAGGTAAGTTTCCCTTTTCTCATATCTTTCTATTCTTCTATTCTGTAATTTATTTAATTTTCTTTTTTTGAACCAAATCAATTTTGTTGCTTTGGGTAAATTTTCTAGGGACTAAAAGAATTATTCCAAGCCCCTCACAAATTCCCAAAATTATTGGAGCAATAGAAATATTTATAGAATATATTTTCTTCTATTAAAATACAACAAGAATTAATTGAAAATCCAACTTCGCTAGGAAAAATGTGCATCACCTCTGGTTGTTGTTTCCAATATTTTCCAAAAATGATGAACATTTTTTAAGGCCATTTTGGGTTCACTGAAAAATATTTTAGTTGAACCTATTTGAATTCCATGTGCTAGGGTTTGATCATCCCCCATTTCTAATACATTTGAAATTTAAAGATGAGGCAACAAAGAACAGCTAGCCTAGGTCATTACCAAACTAGCGATGTTACATTACGCTCCGAAATAATCATGAAATGCTCGGAGAAAGGGGTGGGGAGGCATGGAGAAGCCCTGAGGAATGTGGGTGACGAGCATGACGCGCTCATCCTCCCGCAACCAAGAGACGCCACCCTTCGCCCAAGATGAGGCCCTGCTCCACGATCTCCTCTAGCCGCGGAGACGTGATGCGCGATGGGATCCAATCCCCCGCCGCACCTCCGACCGCCGCACCAGAACCGGTAGAGGAAGCCTTCCCCGCCTTTTCCTTTTCATCCTTGGTCGTAGAGTCCCTCGCCGTCTCCGCACGCTCGTGTAGATAAGAGAAGCAGAGGAGACGAAGAAGGAGAAAGGGGATCTAGGGTACCGACTCATCCTTCAACTCTTTTATACCACGAGGCGAATCATGAGCCGGATCCCATGCCACAGATCTCTGGATCAACTGCGCTTGTTGCGGTGCTTCGAGCAGAGCAAGTGCGGCATGTGGCGGATGACGTACGTGAAAATCGAGGAGCCATGCCCCCACTTTCCCAACTAATGCACGACATTACCACTTCTGCGCGCGTACGCGCGAATTCAAATCTCATCATTCCAGGGGCGAATCAATCTGATTGATTTCCCGCGGTCCCTTTCCTAAAGGATGCATGTCAGTCCGACTGACCACCCTCCTTGGGGACCAGTGCGCTCAGCCATGTTAAACACCTGACTGAGGTCCTCTTTAGGATCATTATGTGACGGGCATGACTCCCTTCACAGGTTCACTTAGCCCTCTCAGTAGGCTCGAAGGCACATGACTCATAAATTTGGACTCATATAAGAACCGCACTGGTGCTCCCCTGGGATAAGGACTGGCATCTCTCCCGAGAACCAGACCAGCGCCGGCGTCGCCACTCTAGTTGTAATGGCATGCCCACACTTGGGCCCCAAGTCTATCTCCTCCGAGAAATAAAACGAGTGCCACCAGGTTTTTCTCGACCAATAACACCTGATCATATGGGTAAACATATAGTACGGAATCCATTGTGTTTTCGTCCAAGGAACAACAAGCCACGACTAGGAAACACATTCTGAATGCTCCCACAGCACTCGGATTCACCGGAGCATCGGTTTGTTTGTCCTATGAAATCACAACTGATTCAAGGGCTAATGATGTGGTCACCTATTACAGGTTGGGTCAAGGTCCCATAATTTCGAACCCACATGGGGCCCATTACCATCGTAGGTAGGTCATTGGACCATGCCAGCCTTCGTATGCTTACCTCATGAAGTTCACTCAGACAGCTCGATAGCACTCTGACAACCCCATGCCACTCAGCCGATAGACTACCACTCGGACAGAGAAGGCAGGAGGGCGTCGTGGGTGCTATAACGGTCGAGGAATCCTAGGTCATTGTTTAACGAGAGTCAAGTCTATTGTTACCAACAATTGCCGTAGTAGAGGCTCATCACACCTGTAACTGAAGCATTCAGTGTCATTAAACACCGAGTGTTACACCTATGCTATAGCTAGGTACTACAACTTATTTGTAACCCTAGTACTCATTGTTAGGATCGTGACCCGGACACGGCCTTTGCACGACAAGGAACCAAAAGGCTTTGCGGCTCTACCAAACCCTCAACATCCGCCCTCGCACCCTCGAGGTTGGAGTTCTCTTCCGGAGGCAGGTCCTTTCCAGGGAGGTCCTCCACAAGCCCTAGCCCATGTGGAAGGGCCCCTGCAGGGTCGCCCATGTCTCCAGGCCAGGCGCAACATGCCTAGAGACAGAGGGTCGAGTTCCCTTGCAGAACGATGGAACATACACCACCTCCACATGTTCTACCAATGATCCTTTCACATAAGAATGAGGCTGGGTAGTACACGCCCTGAAGCCCCCTGGTGCACCTACCCGTGGCCTCCAGGGAGCTCCCATGCACGCCCAAGTGGAAGCCCATTGCTCGGCATTGGCAAATGATCGAACTACGATCATGCCCATACCCAGGTGAAAGTCCATGCTTTGCGCTGGTGGAACGATCGATGAAGGTGCCGGACGAGGCAGCCGCTTTTTCCTTTTTGCTTTTAAACACCTTTGTGTCTTCTTTAATAAAAGGCTTTGGTTCTTGTGTCTTTCTTCCGTAAATACTTCGGGTTTGGGATCTTCTCTAAGTAAGAGTTTTGTTTTCTCTACGATATTTTTCTAAAATCCATTCCCCCCAACCACCCGCAAGCCTTGATATCGAGGCCTCCCTCTTGAACCTCGTGCGGTATCAAAGCCCAGGCGATCGGGCTCTAATCCGTGGACCTGCTCCTACGTGTGTCACCCCACCAAGGCCTTGGTATCTAGTGCCCTCATGCGACGCTCATACACAAGGTGGCGAGCACGTGACCCATCGGGGCAGGACCCCTTGCATGAGGCATGTATTCACACAAGATGATCACAGATCGAGGAATTGTGCCCTAAGAGCAATTGCTAGCCTTCACACTCCTACCTCCTGGCCTTGCGCTAGCATCACAGCTTGGCATACCAGTGACGGTCGAGGCCCATCAGAGGCAATGTCTTCACGAAATAATGCACGAAAAGCAATCGCAAAGGAAGAACAACCACATAAGGCTACAAATGTCGGATACATCATTAAAGGTTTGATCAAAATGTTCCTCTCCATTAGGGTCACGATGGAGCACCTACAAGTAACTTTTTCGAGAAATAGGCCTAAGGAGATGCATCGCTACTACTGGCACCGCCGTTGTCTTCGCGCCTCTAGGCCCCGCGTGAGTCTTTGTTGCCATCAGGGATGAATTGCGTGTGCAGCGCATCCACGTGTTCCTCCACCCACTCCTCGAGGGCATTGTGGATCACACCGGGTACGGGGGCCATCACAACCTTGAAGTCGAAGCAGGGGTTACAGCGGAAGAGATGACTCAAGACGTGCGTCAGTACCTGAGTGAGGAGGTCATGAATCTCCTCCTCCACCAGCTAGCCCACCTTCTTCGTGCCCTCTTCAAGCTGATCCAACAACTTGGTAAAGAAGGAAAGGTACCCCGCGTCATCATGTATGAGGGGGCTGGAGATGTCTTCCTTAAAGACGGTGCACAGGGCATGGCAGGCCCATACCTCATGGTCGTGAAATATTTTGGACTGTGCGTGTTGCCACCCTCGAGCTGTCTCTGCTTCTTCCATTGCCCGCTCTACAAGGGAGGTGACACCTTCCACCTACTCCTGAAGTGATGCCACCTCGGCTTCGGCGATGGCTTGTGTTAATAGCGCGGCCCCTCACTGCTTGTCTGCGTGGTCCAGCTTCCTCTTGAGGTCATCAATCTCTCCCTTCAGCTCCTTGCGCTAAGCGCAGAAGCGGGTTTCCTGAAGCTCTAGCTTCTCGCGGTACTTCTTGCGAGTGATCACGATCTCCTTGCCAGCTTCCTCCCATCTAGTCACCCCTATATGTTGGGAGGGCACGGGCCTCCTCCACTTGTTGATCCAGGGAATCTTGAGCCATGGCTACCTGACGGTCCAGCCCATCAAGCCGCTCATGCTCCAGGCTCTGGTTGGTTGACGTCAACGTGAGGTTCTATTCGAGAGACCTGAGGTCCACGTCGCGCATCGCCAGTGCTGCCTCGTCGACAGAAAGAGCATCCTTGCATGCTCGGGCTTGTTGTTCCATGTCACCGATCATGGACAGGAGGTCCTGCTCATGAGTCTCTGCTACTTCACGTCGCCCATCGGCGGCCTCGTCTTCCTGGAAGACATGCTCGTGAGCTTCTCGTGCTGCAGCGGCATACCTTTCGTCCCTCGAGCAGGGGGACTCATGCTGGAGATGACTCAATTTACGATCAATCTCAAGTTCGTGCCACCTGCTTGCCAACTGCAGGTGCTCGCTTGCGAGGCGCACTTCGGCATCTTGGAGCTCTATCTCGAGCTGGTTTAGTGTGCATTTTGTGCTCTACAAAAGGTAATACTATCGGTGTACAAAAGTAGGGGTCCATTTGCACCCCTTTACTTATGAACGGGCAGTTGGAGCCGCGCCTACAGCCATGCTTGGTGGGGCAGGAGGAGGACATGAGGCCGCCGACGCAACCCTCAAGCCAGAGACATAAAGGCTAGAGGGGCAAGGTGGGACCCCCCCCAGGAAACACCCTTGCTGGCACGACCTACGCGACCCCGGCAAGAGCCTTGCTAGGGGCCGCTCGCCCAAACACCAGCAAGCCCACCGCCCTTGGGTCAGAGAGCCCCGACACCATCGACAGCGTCGAGGCCAAGATTCTAGGGCTATATGCAAAGTGGCTTGCAGACCATTGTAGGGCCAAGGGACCAGAAGGCGAAGACCCCCGGCAAGAGCCTTGGCCGGGGAGATTGAAGACCCCCGGCAAGATCCTTGCTGGGGATGACCACATGACCCCGGCAAGACACCTTGCCGCGGGCGTCTGCGGGGCCACAGCCAGGCACACGCCTGCTAAGGTTTCGCCGCCCCACTTCCACTCCTACACGACGAACGGCTTGCCAACTGGACAAGCACATACATGGCAGCATGCGGCTCCTACGCCAACTACAAGCACCTGCGTGGTGGCATGTAGATCTTCGTGAAAACCCTGCCACCACAACAGCTAGCAGCCAGCGTGGCGCCGCGCCTCGTCAGAATGGACGCGTGTCGGAGTGAGGTGAGGCGGCAATGGGCGGGACAAGCTTTCTTGCCGTCCCCAATAAAGCTAGGGGACAGATAGGAGGCACATTAAATGTGTTTGTCCTAAGATGTCAGGGGATAACCTGTTACATTGTATTAGCTTTACACCTCCTGTGTGTCATTGTGGCAACCCCTTGGACGTATACAAGGAGGCCCAAGGCATACTGAGAGAGGATTCAGACTTTTTGAACAGCCATGCATAGAGGCCAGTTCAAGAGCTCAAGAACACCAAATATACACGGACAAGCAGGACTAGGGTTTTACGCAACATCTTGCGGCCAGAACCTGGGTAAAAGTTCCCACACGTTGATCGTCTAGACCTGCTATTTGCACAACTCTACGCCCGCAATCGCAGCAAAAAGTGATCGCCGGGATCCCATAGGTGTCGTTTCCCCGACATCTTTGGCGCGCCAGGTAGGGGGCGCTAGGTTATGAAAATCCGGTCTGGGCGTGAACGCGCCATCTCCTCCATCCCGGTGGCTGAAAGGAGAAGGAGGCAGGGGAGGTCAGCATCATCCCCATGGTTTTGGTGCCGTCTGCCAGGCGGGCGGTGTCGTCTGCGGCCGCAATCACCATCTACATGGCGACGAAAAAGCTAAGTCACACAGGAACTTAAGCATTTTCCTTTTTATATAGGGTTGTTTTCCTTGAAAGATCATGCTCCTTGTATGGAGAACATGTACGCAAAGGAGCCTTGTCACTATTGGCAATGCCCTTGTCCTGCTTCGAGTCTGCTCAACAGTTCAAGCGCCTGCGCCGAGAACGACAAGGTGGCTTGCCCGGCAGCAAGCGCCCCCAGCATGCTGCTAAGGATCCGTCCTCAATGTGTCGCGGCAGGGGTCTATGTGCCGGCAAGCCTATCCATGTAAGCGTAGGGTGCATACTTACAAGGGAAGATCAAACAGGAAGACAACATGCACTATTTCAAAATACGGTAGACTTATATTACATCATTGGTTCCCGCGATTCTAACTTAAGATAAATCTGTCTTGGGCATGAACTTGCAGCGGCACTAAGAAGCGGGGTGGCTAGTCCCGGCGCTGGCCTTCCACCCTCTTGACTCAGTCGACGTAGCTGATGATGGACTTGATATGCTTCTCGAGGGCCCCGAGGTCTACATCCTCGGACAAGCTATCAAGTGCGTTGGCGAAGTCAACGTCGGGGTTCCATAATGCCACCTTGGTAAGCACCTTGGTCACGGCGCCCCGGCAGAGCCTCCGAGCCTCGCTGGCCAGATAAGTTGCTCGATTGGAGCGGAGCTGCTCCATGGCCTCGAGGATGCGCCCGAAGAACAAGGTCAGCCTGGTGCTGGGGGGTCACGCTCACCTACTGAGAGTACTTGAAGTCCGGGATACCCATGACAGATAGCTTCCTGTTGTGCCTCTCCGCGATGTCGACGTGGCCATCGGTCTAGAGCTGTACCATGACCACATAGTTATTGTGGGCTGTGCGTCATCCTGGGATGCTGCTTCTCACTCTCAAGGGCCTTGGTCAGGGTCTCCTCACGGGCCTTGACCTCCGAGAGCATCTCTTCCGAGGCATCCAACTTCAGATTCAAGTGGTTGATGGAGACGTTGGCGTCGGAGAGCAGTTTGGTCTTGTTGGAGATGGTGACCAGCAGATGTGCCAATGCACGATTGCTCGTGTCCCTCTCCTCCGCATGCTTCAAGACCTCCTCCTTCAGCCCATCCCGCGACCGCTCCAGCTCCTCCACCTTGCCAGCCTGCACCTGGGCCAGAGCGTCAAGAGCATCCTTCTGCTTCTGCTCCAGTGCCATGGTCTGCTGCGCGACAAGCTTCTCGATCTCCTCGTCCTTATCGTGGAGTGCGGTGACAAGCACCTGCTCGCGGGCCTCGAGGACCTCCTCTTGGGCATCCAGAAGATCTTTCTGTTGCGTCCGGGCAGCCTCGTCCTTGGCGGCCTGCTCCTTCGCCAGCTCCTGGGCCTTCTCGATGTCGGCCAGCTGCAGGGCGAGCTCCCGCTTGCGCTGGTCCAGCTCGACCTGGATGGCGCCCAGCTCGTCCTGGGCCTCGTTGAACCAGACTTGCGTCTGGGCGATATGGTCCTCACAGTCCGCTTCTGCTTTGTCCATGGCAGCCCACCTGGAGTTCACCTTGTCTAGCCTGGCCCGGTAGAGCACCTGAAGCTTTTGGAAATTGGCCCTCATTGCCCGAAGGACCTTCTCCTCTTGAGGACCGCCGCCACTGGCGCTCGGTCCGTCAACCACCTGAAACCCAGCGGTGGCAAGGACCTCGTCGTCAAAGATCTCCCCCTTGGCTGGCACCATGGTGTTTACCATCCCTGGGAGGAGAATGAATAGATCATCCCTCACCTTCAAATATTTTCCCGGGGCGGGAGTTGCAAAGGAGCAGGGTTGGTCATTGGCCACCTCCTCCCCGGCAGGCCCCTTGGTGGCCTCCTCGGTAGCGGCCTTACCGAGGTCCCCGACAAGACCTTTAACGACCTCCTCGGCAGTGGCCATGCCGGGGGGCCCGGCAGGACCCTTGGCAACCTCTGTCGGTGTCAAAACCGGCGGATCTCAGGTAGGTGGTCTTGAACTGTGCGTCTAAGGTCGATGGTTATAGGAGAATGCGGAGACAATGTTTACCCAGGTTCGGGCCCTCTCTATGGAGGTAATACCCTACTTCCTGCTTGATTGATCTTGATGAATGTGAGTATTACAAGAGTTGATCTACCACGAGATCATAATGGCAAAACCCTAGAAGCCTAGTCTGTATGACTATGGTAATGTGTGTATGTGTCCTTTCCGGACTACACCCTCCAGTTTATATAGACACTGGGGGGATCTAGGGTAACATAGAGTCGGTTACGTAAGAAGGAATCTTCATAGTTGGTCGCCAAGCTTGCCTTCCACACCAAGGAGAGTCCAATCCGGACACGGGTGCAGTCTTTGGCCTTCATGTCTTCACAGCCCACCAGTCCGACCCATTGAGAATAGGCCGGATGCCCGAGCACCCCTTAGTCTAGGACTCCCTCAGTAGCCCCTGAACCTGGCTTCAATGACGAGGAGTCCGGCGCGCAGATTGTATTCGGCATTGCAAGGCATGTTCCCTTTTCTCCGAATTCCAAGATATTCTTCGTTCGTGATGATAGTATCCAGACCTGTCGTACACACCATACACAACCACAGAGAGAATATAATTTTACACGAGTCCAATCCACTAACGAATTTTTATAGCATGACATTACGTCCAACCGGTCATAATTTTGGACCGCTTCGTGCTCTACACTTCACATCCCGAGGCGCGTTGCCATTGGCACATCTTGCCAAAGCAGAGATCGTGTCCCCTTATCGCGGGATTCTCATCAATGCGGGCATGGGTAACCAAACCGTGTCGTTTACACAGGCCTTGGGAATAGGCGAATTCTGAGGCGGGTGAGGAGGTGTTTACTACCTTTATAAGGGGATAAGGACTGCCTCGTCCTCTCCCACGCCTTCTCTCTATCTCCGCCCTTCCAATCTCGAGCTCCAGCGCCTATGTTCTCATCTCCATTCCACTCGAGCTAGCACTCAACCATGTCCGGATCCGGAGGTCAGGGCAAGTGTATGGTCTCCTCCGTCAAGGAGGAGGACATTACTGAGCTTCGGGCGGCTGGATATTTAGCGAAGGAAATCGCCCACCATATGCCAGCCAAGGGACAAGTCGTCCCTACACCGGAGCTCAAGGAGAGGGTGGTATTCATCCCTCATTTCTTTCGCGGAATTGGGTTTCCATTCCACACTTTCGTCCGCGGGCTGATGTATTATTACGGGATATATTTCCACGATCTGTCCCCGAATTCCTTCCTCAACATCTCGGGGTTTATCGTCGTGTGTGAGGCCTTCCTCCGCATCCAACCCCACTTCAGGCTGTGGCTCAAAGTCTTCAACGTGAAGCCGGAGGTGGTGGATCGCCAGCATGCGGAGTGCAGAGGAGCCATGGTGAGTAAGTTGTCCAACGTCTCCTGGCCAAAAGGCACTTTTGTGGAAACAGTAAAGGAGTGGCAGAAACAGTGGTTCTACATCACGGAACCCCGCGGCACCACCTGGGCCGCAGTTGCCGAATTCCGCTCCCATGCGACCCACCTCCTGGGTCGAGAAGAGTCCGAACTGGTGTTCGCCCGATTAGCTGATTGCACTACAGATGCGCGTTCAAAGCATGATAGACAAGAACGTCAAGCTCATCGATGTAGTTTAGGTGATGCTGGTTCGCCTGATCCTCCGGTGCTAGTGCAGAAGTCGTCCTCTGTGGGAGTTAAATCCGAAGAAGCACCAAACCCTAGTGAGGCTCTTTGAAACCACTCATGAGGGTGCCTGGAGGTTGCTCTTCAAGGGAGACGAGAAACCGCCGACCGTGAATTCGGATCGTGGGCACAACATTAAACATCCCGCCAGCAAGGTATGTTATTTTTAACGTATCCCCTATTTGTTTATTTCGGGGATGATGTTTGAGCCTTTATCATTTGCTTTTTCAGGATTGGAAGCAGATGGCGAAGTGGATCCAGTGTCCGGCTCCGCTGCCTGAAGAACCTGTCATCCCGCATTTGCCGAAGATGTTGGTGCCGGCACCATATAAAGCGCCGGAAAAGAAGGCCACGAAGAAGGCTAAGGGGACCAGAAGCGGGCCCCGTTGAAAGGGTGCTTCGGACGTGACGTCTGAAGACGAAGAAGCCCATTCCTCCGTCCCAGAGGACGACGACAAGGAAGAGGAGGAGGCGGCGGAGGAGAAGAACTCTCCTCCTAAGGAGGGGAAGAAGAAAAGGGGGCCTCCACAACTCTGGAGGCAGGAATGCCCAATAATGGGAAGGGCGCCCTTGCGGTCAACACCGCGTGGGGCGTTTACAGCAGTCCGGAGCGACGCCTCCGCACTAAGCCTCGGGCCGCATCGTAACTACCATGACTCACGTATGCAAGTGTAACCGACCTATCCTTTTGTTGTTTTGACATGATTAATTGTGCTATTGCAGTCCGGCTTGTGCCACCATCCAGCGATCCTCATTTGGAGGTTCGTTTGATCCGGCTGAAATGGCCAGCGTATCGCCGCCACCCGCTTACTCCCAAGGGGCCTAGGACGACACCGAGCCGCGGAGGGAACAAAGATGCTGTCCAGGAGGCGCAGTGAGGCGAAACCTTTACTGTCGGACACATGGGGGAGCCGATCCCCATGTAGACTAGCGAGGAGGGATGTATTCAGTTTGGTCCTCAGCCGAATACGATTCCGGGGACCGATGCGGCCCCCGAATCCGGCGCGTCCCTTCATTCAAAGGGGGGTGCGCCAATTCCACCGATGACCCCTGTCCAACCAGGGGCACCGGATAACTGGTGGAGGTGCTACAAAGCACCTTCATTGTGGATGAGCACCGTGTCCTTATGGGTACATTGATCGAGAAGGTTCAGTCCATCACAAGCGGACTGATCGAGGCGTGCAACAATCTGTTGACAGGTTTTGAGGTAACTCTAGTAAAAAGAGAACGCCCCGTGCTGATAGTAGCCCCTGAGACACTGTCCGGTGTTCAGAACGAGAGGCCAGATAGAGGATCAAACCTTTGCAGGAGACTAATTTGATATGTGTGAATGAGCAGGATTCGCTGTTGGCCGGGACCTCGCATGCCGCGGAAGTCTCTGAACTGAAGCAGAGGTTGGAGCGTGACGAAAACGAACTCGGTCAGGTGAAGATTGAAGTCCAGGAGAGGCAGGGAGAGTGACGACTTGCCGTGTACTCGCAATGAATAAGCAGTGAGTGTTAACCAGATTGTCTTAATATGTGTAGGGGCGGCGACCGAGGTCGAGGCCCTAAAAAATGCCCTGGCCGAAGCCGAGGGGAAGGTTGTCCAGCAGAAGCCGCTTGTAAGAAGCTCAAGGCCCGGGTCAGCGAGGTCCAGCAGGAGCTCTAGGATGCGGTGAAGAAGTGCAAAGCCTTGGAGCATGAGGCATAAAATTCCCTGGCCGAAGCCAAGGGGAAGGTTGTCCAGCAGCAAGCCGCCTGTAAGAAGCTCATGGCTCGGGTCAGCGAGGTCCAACAGGAGCTCCAGGACGCGGTGAAGAAGTGCGAAGCCTTGGAGCGCGAGGCGTCGGCTCAAGAGATTGAACTTGCCAAGGCTCGCCAAAGTACGGAGATCGCACAGAATGAAGCTCGGGAATCTCTCCAGGTGATCCAGGAGGCTAAGAAGATTTCGGCGGGTAAGGCTTTTAACATGCAAGGAAAGTATGCAGAGAGGAAATACCATTTACTAACCCGGATTCGGAGTTGCCCACGGGCATTTGCGGATCTACCCCGCAGCGTGTCCGATGCTACAGAGTTCTTCTGAGCCAGAGAAGGGAATTCCACGGAGAAGTTGTTCTGGTCGCAGTATGAAGTGCCCGAACATCCGGTGCCCTTTATCGATCAACTGAAGCAGTTGGCCGAACTGGCCATGAAGGATTTAATAATCCGGCTGTGGCCATCTGAAGCTATACCCAGCAGTTATTTTGGCGTCGTGAAGCGAGTGGTGGAAGCCTGTCCGCGGCTAGACATCGTCAAGCGATCCGTCTGCATTTAAGGTGCCCGCATGACCTTTGCCCGTTGCAAGATGTGGTGGGCGAAGTTGGACACCGTCGAGGTGGCCAGGGGGCCGCCAAAGGGCAAGGAGCACCGCACACCCGAGAAATATTTTGCAGATGTTCTAGAAGGGTCTCGACTTGCAGCAGCGCAGTGTGGGCAGGACATTATGTTCGAATGAATACATTCGTTTTTTGTCCTTGCCATTTATGAAACCAAAGCCAATTTGTAATATAATGTTTGTCATATTTTAATTGTTTCCTCCCGTGCGGCCGTATCGTATGGAATATGAGGGTTCGCCGGTCATCGGCTTCTGCCCTCACGTAGGTAGTACGGAGGTGTTCGGGATGGAATCTAAAGAATCTTTAACCGATTATATGGTCCTTGAAGGAGTTGTTTAGCGCTACGAACCAGTCAATCAGACTATGTGGCTTAAACGCCCTAACTTAGCCATAGGAGTTTTATAATAAAACATGGGCACAGCCCCTGTTATACGAACCAGGGTGATGTTGGCATCTGATCGGAAAGTACCGATCCTTCGTGTAATGCGGAAAAAATCTCCAGCGATTTTCAACATTTCGAACAGCTGACCGGCTCTCGCCGCATCATGAAAGTCAGTTTTCTGCTTTCTCTACTAAGGTGCTCATCCGGGTAAACCAGGGTACAATCACAGTAGTTCTCCGTTTACTACCCTAGCCGATGTAGCAGAACGTAAGGTAGCAAGCACAGGAGCCGGGCAACCCAACTATTGACCAAAGACATTATTTGGAGCCAATGCATATAATGCTAAGTTCGGGGTGCCGAACTTATCTATAAGAAGTGTTCGGACTTTGTTGCCGTATTATGGGACGGTGAGGAGCCCCTGAAAAATATGAAACGTACCAAAGTGTATGGTGCTAGAATGTAAGTAATTAATGGCAAAGGAGAATAGAAAAAGAGCAGAGGTAATATCTGTGGCCCTTAAACCTGGGCCATGGACTGCTTCCATTATAATTGGATTGATGCGTTAAAGGGCATCGATATAAATAGTGCAATAAACAAATGGCTATTTAACATGCCGTCACCGAAGGCAAGCTGCGCGTGAGTCCTGAAAACAGGTAGAGAAATTTTTAAATTGGCCTCTAGGGCTTCTCCTGTACGCCTGTGCTTCGTGCGGTTCTGGTGTACTTATCCTTGGACAGGACCAGCAATCAGGCCCTGAAAGGAGGCCTGTGTAAAACCTGAAAAGGGAAGAGGAAACAGTGAAGGTGTATGTGAGTCTGGGATCTGTCTAGCCGAACTGTGGATCACAAGCTAGATGTGCCTCCGTCAGCACCCATGGAATTGTGAGTGCGTAATTATGTACGCGTGGTACGAATGGCACTACCTCATCGGGGCTGGGACAGAGGCCGAAATGCTAATCGAGCTCTTGACGAGCCGAGCTATCCTGTTGCAGTGTAGTCCGGACCCTCTTAATGATGTCCAGGGGCTCGGCAGCCAGATTATGGTTCTGCTTGAGAAGGCCACTCTCTACCTCTGCTGCCAGGGCAGCTGTGTGCTCCTCCGTGCATAGGGAGTGTTCCGTGTTTCCATTGACTATTATGACGCCGCGTGGACCGGGCACCTTGAGCTTGAGATAAGCATAGTGTGGTACCGCGTTGAATCTTGCAAACGCGGTTTGTCCGAGCAGTGCGTGGTAGCCGCTATGGAAGGGGACGATACCGAAGAGTAACTCTTCGCTTCGGAAGTTGTCCAAGGAACCGAAGACTACTTCCAGCGCGATTGAGCCCGTACAACGGGCCTCTACGCATGGTATGACTCCTTTAAAGGTAGTCTTTGTGGGTTTGATTCGTGAGGGATTAATACCCATCTTGCGCACTGTATCCTGATAGAGTAGGTTGAGGTTGCTGCCTCCGTCCATTAGGACTAGTGTTAGGTGAAATCCGTTGATGATTGGGTCGAAAACCAGTGCTGCCGAACCACCATGGCGGATACTAGTTGGATGATCTCGACAATTGAAGGTGATCGGGAATGACGACCACAGGTTAAATTTCGGGGTGACTGGCTCTATCGCTTAGACGTCCCTGAGTCCGCGCTTGCGCTCCCTTTTGGGGTTGTGTGTAGCGTATATCATATTCACTATTTTGACTTGAGGGGGAAATTTCTTTTGTCCCCCCTTTTTCGGCTGCCGGGGCACTTCGTCATCGTCCTCGCTTTGTGATCCCTTTTCCTTGTTCTCGACATTTAACTTGTCAGCCTGTTTAAAAACCCAAAAATCTCTGTTGGTATGATTGGCTTGTTTGTCTGGGGTGCCATGTATCTGGCACGGACGGTCGAGTATGCGGTCCAGGCTGGGTAGTCCCTCAATGTTCCTTTTGTAGGGCTTCTTCCGCTGGCTACACCTGGATCCACTGAATCCGGCGTTAACCGTAGTGTCATCAGTGTTATTGCCATTGCTGCGGCATTTGTGTCTATTGTGCCAGAGCTTGCCGATGCTGGTTTTGGCCTCGGAGGGGCCTTCATTGCTGGCTGTGTTTTTGCTACGAGCCAGCCACTTGTCCTCACCCGCGCAAAAGCGGGTCATGAGTGCCGTGAGGGCTGCCATGGATTTTGGCTTTTCTTGGCCAAGGTGGCGGGCAAGCCATTCGTCACGGATGCTATGTTTGAAGGCCGCTAGGGCTTCAGCATCTGGACAGTCAACGATCTGGTTCTTTTTGGTTAGGAACCTAGTCCAAAATTTTCTTGTTGATTCTCCAGGTTGTTAAACTATATGACTTAAGTCATCGGCGTCTGGTGGCCGGACATAAGTGCCTTGGAAGTTGTCCAGAAAAGCTTCTTCCAAGTCCTCCTAGCTGCCGATGGAATTTTCAGGCAGGCTATTCAACCAGTGTCTAGATGGCCCTTTCAGTTTTAGTGGGAGGTATTTGATGGCGTTGAGATCGTGTCCTCGGGCCATATGGATGTGGAGAATAAAACCCTCGATACATTCTGCGGGTTCGGTTGTTCCGTCGTATGATTCAATATTGACGGGCTTGAACCCCTCGGGGAATTCATGATCTAGTACTTCATCTGTGAAGCAGAGAGGGTGTGCAGTGCCTCTATATCGGGCCGCATCGCAGCACACCTCCGATGAAGTCCACCTGCGGTTATCGGCCCGGGTGTTACTTGGTTTGTCCCATCCGAATAGGTAGCCGTCATCGCGAGATGAAGGGCGCCCTCGCGATCCGTAGATTGATCTGGTGTGTCCTACTCTACTGTCCAGGTCCTGCTGAAGATCGTATGTATAGTCCCGAGCTATTTTGTCTCTGTTTTTATGAGGCAATGGAGTGGCCTGGTGTTCGGCATGAGTTGCAGTTTTATCTCGACCACGAGGTGGTCGGTCCGCAATGCGTGAGGGAGGTATGGGCTCCGGCACCTCCTCATCGAACTAAGGCAGTAGTCTGCGTTTCAGATAACTCTTGGTTGTACGCTTGGGGCCATATTCTTCGGCTGCCAGGACGTCAGTCCATCTGTCAATGAGTAGGTCTTGATCAGGTTGAAGCTATTGCTGCTTTTTCTTTAGGCTTCTTGCAGTGGCTATTAGTTGGCGCTTGAAGCGCTCTTGCTCGAGGGGTGCCTCTGGCACCATGAAGTCCTTGCTGCCGAGGCTCTCCTCCTCCTCAGAGGGTGCACGGTAACTATCGTCATCCGGGTCGTTAGTCATGGCCTGTTTATAAGGGTTGACTTGCCCGTTGTTTTGTTCCTGCTGTTCGGATGTTGTTCCCACAGGTTCTTCGTTGTTTTCGGTGTCATCCGGAGTATTATTTTCTCCGGTGCTAGTGTTGCCGTCTTTTGAGCGACATGACTTAGAACGGCGTTTAGGGCCACCGACGTTTGGGCTGTGTCTCAGGAGGTTTTTTCTCAACTTGATCTTCTTTGTCATCGTCATCAGCTTTTTTAGGTGTATCAACCATGTACACATCGTATGAGGAAGTGGCCGTCCATCGCCCAGTAAATGGTGGGGTTTGACCCTGCAACTCATCGTCATCGTCGTCCATGCAGTCGTTGTCTTCGGAGCCATAATCAAGCGTGTCGGTTAAGTCCTCGATAGTGGCTATGAAGTGGGTGGCGGGTTGGAAGCAAAATTCTTCGTCGTCAGCACCTAGTTTGAACCGGACATACTTCGGCTGTGAGTCCCCTGCCAAGGACAGGTTTTGTAACGAGTTTAACACGTCGCCCAGGGGCGAGTGTTGGAAGATGTTTGCGGCACCGAATTCGAAAATCAATAACCGATCCAGCTCGATGTTCGCAGGCGTATATGGTTTGAAACTTATAGCCGGAGACGTGTCCGGAGTTCCGTTGATGCAAATATTCACTACAAAAAAATTCATTTCCGTGATGATACGTGTTTGTCACAGTAGGTCACGTTTTGTGTCATGCATGTATATCCATGACAATTTTATGATCTAATCAAGATAGTCATACATGTGCTGTCGTAGAAGTGTTCCATGACATTACCAAAATTATCATCACGGAAGTGTCCACTTCCATGACGATAAGTCGCATGTCACAGAAGTGCATTCGTCAAGGGTGACCGACACGTGGCATCCACCCTAACGGAACACCGTTGAGCTATCAGGTCCGGTTTTGGAACCAATAACCCGCGAACAGCCCCGACCAATGGGGATTTTCCATGTGTAAAATCATCATTGGCTGGAGGAAACACGCGTCGGCTCACCGTTGGGATAGATGTGATCCAGTCATTGGACCCAAAGCACCAATGATACGTTGAGACGTGGCACGGCCCAACAGAGGCCCATTCCTATGAAAAGACCGGCCCGTTTGACTTTGTCAAAAGGTGGCGGGCCGGCCCACGACAAGCCTATTAACGGCCTGTTCGCATATAGCCCATATACAGCCTGCTAACCCAGGGCCCGTTTACGGCCTATCCGAATTAGGCCCAGTAGCGTCATCTAGGCCGTCCAATATAATTCCAACCCGTTTTAACTTCCGGCCCATGTATGGCCCATGACGTCTTTCGGCCCATATGAGGCCCTTATTACTCTCGGCCCATTAACAGTCTGAGGTAAAGCTGGCCCGTAATGAACAGTGTATCACTTTATACCCATTAACGACACGTGGTGAAACTGCCCCGTAATGAACAGTGTATCACTTTATACCCATTAACGGCCAATTATTCCGTTGGGCCGTTTCTAGCCCATGTTATCTTTCGGCCTTCTCGGGGCCCATTTATTCTTGGGCTCATTTCCACATTTGTTTACTTACGGCCCGTTAATGTCATTTTCTGCTTGTGTGCCAAATTCAGCCCATGGTTACAGTCGGCCCGTCTGTGGCCCGTTAGTATGTTGGGTCATTTTCATAGCGTCATCAAAATACAGCCGATTAATAAAGGCCCGTTATGGTCGGCCCATGAACGGACGATTTCAACTATAGCCCATTTACGGCCATAATGTGGTCTGTTATTGGCCCATGTTTGGCCAACCAATCATACGGCCCGTAGGAGGCCCATTGATGATACGGCCCATAGAAGGCCCATAGTGTCTACAGCCCGTATAAGGCCCATTGTGTCTACGCCATGTAGAAGGCCCATTGTTTCTACGGCCTTTAGAAGGCCCATTGTTTCTACGGCCCATAGGAGGCCCATGTTAACTACAGCCGGTGGGCATCAAAGTTCACCGCCAGTGCAAATATAGGGAACACCCTACACTATATAAAAATGGCTTGCTGTTTTCTTTAGGCGGTGGCTGCACGTTAAGAACAAATTTTGTATCGCACCAAAACAAATTACAACTATAAAACAAAAGGAAGGTTGGCATAAAAGTTAACAGTCTAGCAGATAAATGCAGCACAAGAAGTTTAGAAGCTCGGTTCATTTGACCTGACTGTTACGTTTTCATCCTGTATTGTTGATGGAGCACCATAACCATCGCCCTCAGTTCTCCTAGGCTCCTGAACAACATAGCAAATTTCTGATAGTCTGGTTTCAAAACCATGCATATCTTGATAAACATCGAACAATGTCTCTACTTGTTTCACAAAGGGTCTCTGTTAGGGAATGGACTTGTGTCTGGAGCGCAGATACAACATTGTTTTGATCTTGCATATATTGATCATGAGGCAGTTTGGACGAGATTGCCTTAACAACAAAGCCAATATTACGCAGGAACGTGCTTTTGGCATTGTTAGTGGACAGGTACTGACCCACTGCAGCAAGAGTTGACATTACGGTTATAGTTGCCTCGCCACCTTCAGAAGGTGGCGGTTCCACCATTTTTTCCATAGCTCGCTGAAAAGTTGAGGTTTTACATTTGTAGTACCAGAACTGAAGATATTAAGGAAGCAGCAAAACCAAACAAAATAGCTTTGGTCTACATACATAACTTATTCTAGTGAGCCCATGTAAAATAATAGTAGCATTTTATTGCAAAGTACATAATAAGACCAGGTTCCAAACACATGACCATGTACCATCGCTAATGTATTGTCTATTTCTTCACATTGTATTGAGGGCGAATGATAAATATACAAAGTTTAAAATACGGTAAGCATAGTATGACATCATTCGTAGCACAAAACAACTGAGAAAAGACAAACAGACAATTGTAATGTTGTGTTGGCAAGTCCAGCGGGGAACTAGATTATAGGTCAAGATCAAAGGAACATCACTCCTCTCTTTGATATCTTGTAAGGTGCAATGATACGCTAAGACTATTGTGGATAAAATTGAAAAGAGTAATAGACATTGGCTGCAAACCATGCAGTTCAATGCACAAGTCAGAGTAAGTACTAGTTAAAAGGCATGAGGATTAAGGACTTACAACAGTGGCTTTGACTGGTGTAGTCATGCCCTTCTTCTTGCTGGTGTGACAGTCCTTGAAGGTTTCCACATCATTTGGTTCAGGTACTTTTTGGTCCTTGCGGGCTTTCCTATGCATTTGGAACAAGTCAATTTAGATCTGATAATATGGTACAGCGAAAAGAGTGAAACAA
Organism: Secale cereale; assembly: GCA_902687465.1. Classification (NCBI taxonomy): domain Eukaryota; kingdom Viridiplantae; phylum Streptophyta; class Magnoliopsida; order Poales; family Poaceae; genus Secale; species Secale cereale. The sequence goes on along the minus strand of LR738710.1, from coordinate 337,726,593 downwards.
TAGCTAATTACAAGAGCCTCACGGTGTGCAATATAGCTACGAGATCTTGTCGTCTGTTGGAATTTCACATTTGTACGGTTGGCCTTGTTCTTTGAACAGTTCACCTACAAGAAGATAAATTGTTGTGGCACATGCGTAAATAGGACTTCAACATGTGATATGATCACATATATATATAATGTACCTAATACTTTGGATTGGACCAGTGTTTAACGATGCCTCTCCAGTCTTCATCAGATATATTTCCACTAGAGATGTTTGGGCAAGTTCACTGTTAGCCTTGCCTACAAAGTGAGTTTTCCTCAAGTTATACCGATACTTTGCGGCGCAGACTTGTAAACATGGATGCAAGCTTGTCTGGTTGCATCATCTTGCCAATCCAACTTGAACCTCATCTGTTGAAAATTATGGGAGTCTCACTATCAGCAACCTAGAAAGTATAGGACAGAGCAAGACGATATTACTAGTTTCCATACATAAACATACTTATAGATAGATGGTCGAGGAAGGTGTTGAACTGGGTTTCGTCTTTGTCATTCCTGTACTGAATCCATGTTGGGAGGATACGTACACGACACCTAACAACAACCACTGCCTCTGATACTAACTTGGCTGACTCTATAGCATCACGTGGCCTTTTTCAACCTGCCTCAAAAAGGATCTCCATTCTTCCTCCTCTAGATTTAGTTAACCTATCGAGCATTATCCATGATGTTTGTTTCCTCTTGCGCCTAGGTGCTAGTCCAACAAGAAACATAGGAAGTGTTAGTGTACATCAGACTATGAGACTACATATAAAGAAGCATGCAACTATAACTTGACTCCAGCAACTACCTTCTTGTTCTTGAAGCTCACAAAGTTCATATGATCTTTCCAACTCATCTTTTGTCAAGAGTGCTTCGGAAGTAGTGTCAGGTGGCAAGGGAGCTTGGGAACGTGCTGCTAGCTGAGTTGACCAACGAGTAAATTGTGCAGCTGGTGGTATTATGGAAGGTGTTGCAACAACTAGGGTTATCTCTGCTTGTTTGGTGGCAGCTATTTGTTTCTATTTGGCTTGTTCTGCAGCTCGTGTAGCACGGGATACCCCGTCGGTACAGTTTTCCGCTGGACTCTGACCTTCTATTGCACCATCAGTACCAGCAGAATTTACATAATTGTTTCACTTCTGTTTCCCTGTCGTTCTGTCTTGCTTTCTCTTGCTCTGTGCCATGTTAAGTCAAGCCGATAGGAAAAACGAATATCAATTTAGTTCTTGAGAACAAATCTACTTTGATGTAAGAACATGGTGTGATAGACAGATATTGTATGTTCTAGAAATAGGAACACGTGTCTTAGTCACAAGTGTAATGTGTAAAGTAAGCAGATGAAATTCAACAAAACTAGAAGCAATACAAGCTAGACATCATACATAACATGCAACCACATATAACAGTGCCAAGTTAGAGGGAGCACCTGTGATGGTGCACTAGGGGAGACGTGCTCATCACCAACACAGCTACGTTGAGTGTCTATGCTTGTGTTGTCTTGGAAATCATCTTGGGGGGTGGAGGAGTAGAATCTGTAGAGGCCCTGCATTTAGAAGGAGCACCTTCATCCGCTGCCTTGCTAACTTCCTTCCGCTTTATTTATTTTGAATTGTCAAGTAAAACTGACAAGAAAAAGCAATAAAATTCACTCTTCAGAACTCATTCGTGCATGATACTGACAATCACTACTTTGATGTAAGGCAAACACATGATTCCAGGATGGAATAATACGAAAAACAGGACGGCATGGCATATTCAAAACTGTTTGTGTAAACTAAGGAGAAACCATTTCACCAAATAATAAGCAATGCAAGCTAGACACCACGTGAAAGATGCAACCAATATGACTCTGCCAAGATAAAAGTGTCCCATCATAAATGGCATTTCAACAAATTAGAAGCAACGCATGCTATAAATCATATCAAAGATGCAACTAATATCACACTGCATATACTGAAGGTGTCTCGTCACATTGATTTATGCGGGATACAAAAAAAATAGTTTTATGTAAGGACATGCTTAATAGACAGATGTACTATGTACTAAATACAGGAAGGCATGTCACATTAACAGGTATAATGTATAAGCTAAGCAGAATAGCACATGCAGTTTAACCTCATTGGAAAAATTACAATCTAGACACCCTATGCAACATGCAAACACATATCACGCTGCCAAGTTAGAGCAAGCACCTGCAATGCTAGTGTAGGGGAAATGCGGTAATCAAGTACATAGCTACGTTCACTATCTTCATCTAGCCTTGTTGTTTCTTGAGAATCATGTCGGGAGGCTGACGCTGCATTCTTTAAATGACGAGTAATCGACTTGCCTGACTGCCTCATCATAAGTGATTGATGAGCGATACACAAGAATATTAGTTTGATGTAAGAACGTGTTTAATACACGGATGTACTTGTATGTACCAAAAAAAGAAAGTCATGTCACATTCGAAGGTATAATGTGTAAGCTAAGCAGATGCAATTTAACGAAATTGGAAGCAATACAAGCTAGACATCTAGCGGGAGTGGTGAGCATGATCATCTAGGACCTGAGAGCTTGGTGGGAGGCGGACTGCTTCAACACCATTGCGGATTTTTAGTTGTCTTCCAGGTGATGCCTCTCTTTCCTAGGCTTGTCACGTGCTCGGCCAGTGCCCTGACTAGCTATTTTTCTTTTGGTGCTCATGGGATGGTGGTTCATGTAAAAAATTATCTTTCCTTATCTTAATAAAGACCGACTTCGGCCTTTCGAATACAAGCTAGACACCATATGGAACATGCAACCACATATGACACCGCAAAGTTAAAGCAAGCACCTGGGATGGTGGTTCATTGCGAGCGAGGTCATCAACTTCACAGCTACATTTACCATCTCCATCTGCCGACATTGCAGCTATTATAAGGCTTAAACATGTCTAGCCTACGATGGTGGTTCTCTCTTTTCACGGCTGGTGGAGAGCCCCATGGAGTACGAATGGGGAATTGGACGGGTGGGCGGGGG
>LR738710.1:337691701-337723530 GCA_902687465.1 Secale cereale | reverse complement strand
GGGGGGGGGGGAGAACCATGTTTCGGGTCTGGGACGCGCTTGTTTTTCGCTTTTATTGAACAGAAGATGGGACGCGCTGGTTTGAAAGTTGGGGAAAGTACAAACTTTGCCCCCCTCTTAAATTTCGGACCTACTGCGGGTCGGGGGTAGGATGGTAATCCCTGGTGTCCCAAATAGTGGGCGGGAAGGATCTCGGTCGCGCGCCTGTGTGCTTAGGCGGCCTTTGTGTATGGATGTTTTCGGAGGCGGTTGTGTGGCATCTAGATAAAGCTATAAACCTACCCCGGTTTAGACCTTTGGACGTCAGGCCGGTAGGTTTCACGAGTAGGATTTATTAGAAAAGTAATTTCCTTGTACTACCAAACATTGGTCTCACGCGGTTTCCGGCGAGTAGAGGCTCTTTTGGTGCTTCGTTCGAAATTTTGAAACACAAGCATTCACGTTTAGAGTACTCTTGAACTTTGAGGATTGACCTAAATAGACAACGTTAAATTTGACCTTGTATGTTTGAAAACCTCATTAAATTATCCGCTTCTTTTTGAAATTTTGACATTTGAAAATCCTATAAATACGATTATTTTGGAATGAAGGAGCTAAATTAGAATCTATTTTGTACACGACTACATATGCTATTATGTACAAAATCAGAGCAAAGATTGGTGCCCCCGTAATTTAGGTATGATTTACAAATGCCATGATATCAAATTCAAATAATTGAATGGACTTCATGTTGAATTCGATTTTTTAAACCACCTTAAGTTGAATTCAAATGTATGGTAGTTCATAGGTAGCTATTTATAATGTTCATTGTGTAACTTTCGTATGTATAATGTGCTTTACACACACAACATGAACTATACTCACGTTTATATTCGATTGCTAAAGCGATGCATTGTCTAGAGTTCAAAATACTAACTATGTGGATCAATTGTGACGAATAATAACATAGACATGCTCAGATTCGATAGAATCTAGATGTCTAATGGATCAATGACCGTTCCTTACGCGAATTACAAATATCATGATCCCATCCTAATATTTGGATACAATTTATATCTTTAATCAATGTGTATAGCAGTCTTGTACGTGTAGTTTCACTCTCCATCGGTGGTCTCTCACACATGCTCATACATTCTCTCCCAAGGTGTCTTTCTCACACACATGCTCTCGATATAACCCTCCCTCCCTCTCGTAACCATTTACGACTATTTTCACTAACCTTTATCACAAGCACTCGCCCTCTCGCAAGCATACACACACACACAATCCCCATCGACCCTTTCTATATACATAGATCTGCCTATGTTTCTCATGTACGCACATTATCTTTAGGCATGTCTCTCACTCATTGTCTCACACCTCTCTTCCAAATCGACGAGTGTGATTCTAGCAGACCATTTTGTAGGATGCCCCTTAAAGTTAGGTTGGATGAATAGTAATATCAGATATAAAGGGGTTACCTTAGTCCGAGAACCTACGGTTACAAATCCTAGTCGGCTTTGTCAGTGGACATAGAGTCCTTCACAGTTGTGCTATCTTTGTCTTGTACGACTAGTCATCCATGGGTCTCCCTAAATACGTCACGGGCCGACCAATGTGGCGTAGGACGGAACCAAACGAAGGGCCTCACCTCGACCCACCGGACCTCACACGGTGACACACCCTCTACCCCCACGTCTCGGTATCTTCTCACACCCACACATACCAACACACAAACCACACACACAAAAATACGCTCCTGGTGCCTCTATCCACTCCCCCCCTTGCATATACAAACACAAGGGAATCTCTCGCCGTGACGTCATATTCGTCTCTCTCTCTCTAGACCACTCACATTTCTCGTGCTATCTCTCCCACGCCCCTGCCGGCCCCTCTATCCATGCCTCTCTCGAATATGTAATACACACAGATACCTCTCTAGGCCGTGCCAAATGCATGAACTACACATTCACACATGTTACATCACGGACCCCATTGATCTAAAAAGCCCTCTCTTCACGTTTATTTCACATACAACATTCCTTTTGAATAAAGTGCGGCCAAAAATATATTTTAGAATTTCTACATATATACAACATTACAAAGTTATATGGAGGAGTATGAACGCTTGCATTGCATGGTGCCCACAATGATATTTATTCCGCACTGCGAATTTGTATATTTTTATACTATATATAAAGTTAGTCATAATAAGAGAAACAAAGAACATCTCTCTCCATCGCATACCCCCCCCCCCTCTATGCCCCTTTCATGTACGCACACAAACTATCTCCTGGTCCTCTAAAAGTAAGCCCCCATCACATTCACGCATGTTTCATCTTTCTCTCGCGATATATATAGTGACGATCATTGTATTTGAAGAGAAAGCATGATACGTAAATTGGACTTCAGAATCCACTCATTACGGCCACCATTTATGTTTTGTGGTTATTATACAGTCACGGGCTCACCGTACAACTCTGTATTTGCTCAAGACACGACTAGTTGACCAGTTAAACCCTCCACGTGGCACCTCTAGTGTTGCATCACATTATCTCACTACCATCGGGCCCACCTGTCGGCTTGTATCTACTCTACATCTACACTTTAAAATACTAGCAAGATGCCCATGCGTTGCACGGAACATCAAGATGCATTTGTATGAGTAGTTTATCTTGTGGGAGAAAATGATGAACAAGGGAAGGCCTTATTTGCAAGTGTGGAGAGGGGTGTGGGTATCTTTTTGCAAAATTGCCATAGTTTCCTTCCTATCCATCAGATATAGATCGGACGGCCTATATTGCAGGATGATCTTCATCACCGACTATGCTTTTTATAAGACTAGGGATAAAATACACTCTTATAAAAAATAGAGTTGGTGATGATGGTGTGCTTGCCATCCTGTAATATAGGTCGTCCGATTTATATCTAACGGATAGGAAAGAAACTATTACAATTTTGCAAAAAGGTACTCACACACCTCTCCACGTTCGCAAATAAGGCCTTCCCTTGTTCATCCTTTTCTATCACAAGATAAAGTAGTCATACAAATGCATCTTGATGTTACGTGCAACGCACGAGCACCATGCTTGTAAGAATGAAAACAAACGACAAAAAAATATTGGACGGTGGTTCGAAGTCATGACCGCGGGCACAGCGGACAAGGTGGCCTTGTATTGGTATGCCGAGCCATCTGTTTTAACACACGGGAGCTGGTGTGGTGATTATACGCACACGCATGCATGCACACGAACTGCATCCAGGCAACACTCACACGAACACATGCACCCACGCACGCACGCAACACTCACACGTACACACGCAGCCACGCACACACGCACGCATGCATGCACACACTAGTACACCACACGACGAACACACACTCTCACGCTCAAGTGCTCAACCTACACGTGCATGCGCACACATCAGGCCCTGACAGACACATACACAACCAGGTGATTCCCGCGCACGGGGTGGAGTCTTGTCGCGCCTGCGTAAATTTGTGTTTATTTGACCTTTTCCCTATGCGAACTGAAAGGTGGGACCCACTAGGAACGTGGTCAATTTAACTCGTCAACATGGTGCCATGCAGACTATTTGGCCGGTCAACAGAGTGCAATCCGATGCTGAACCGTGAGCAAGTGACCGTATAATCACCGCAAAATGTATATAGTGACCGTAATCAGCTTATTCTAAATTTCGGTGAACGTGTTATGCTTTTTTCTCTGTAGGCCCTACAAAACTACATCTCTACACGTTCTCGCATGTTACAGCGGACAACTATGCGATACATCACTACTACTACACTCTAACAGAATAAATCATATGTGTTTTTAATTTTACTAGATATCATATTTTTACTTAATTATTCAGTTTGCATACATTAAAATTGCCTTTGAAATGTATGGCCAGTATCATATACCGCGCGGGAAAAATCCCGCCATTTCCTATTTAATCGGGTTTGTATCGATGGATCATGCGAAACAGCAAAACTATAGTACAATATACAGTACAAGTGACAAATCACTGGGCCGTCGTGTCATGGACTCCTCTGTCATAAGAGGGGAGCGCTCGCTTTCATAAATCTTCTAGTCCCTTTCACGGATATGTGGGGCATCAAGCTACAAGGTCGACGTCCCATACCGGAATACAGTGCAGAGCAGCCGGGGTGAAGCACCCAGTCATGGCGCCGGCATAGTTATGAGCAATGAGGCGTCAAATCACAAAGTTGCACCTTTCCCGTAGTTAAGTTTGAGGGACGAAGAAATAATGCCAAAAAAGAAGAAGTTGGAGGCACGAAGCAACCATCGTTTCACTCATTGCTAAATCCGCTTCTCCCTCATCTTCTTCAAGTTAACCATGTGTTGCTTCTGTCGTTGTTCTGCCTCATGTGGGAAGCTGATCGGCTTGGTGAAGCACTGACACGTGGGACCGCATGTTAGCAAACCGCTAGGACAACATCCTCTAAACACAAGAAACCTCCCCCGCCATCTGCGCGGCAAAATCACCTCCTTTTCACTAATCTTGATTCTATAATTTTTTAGATCAATATATTTGAGATTTGTATAGATAGCACACAGGGGCAAAACCAAGTGGTATGGTTACGGGCATCCACAATGTGTAGCCAAATGTGAAAATAGATTTTGGCATCATGGGAACCATTGTGGATGGTGTTGCCAAGGCCAAAAGGATGGAACCGAAGCTCCCTAATTGCTTGATTGAAGGAATAGAAAAATACAATGTCTCTCCTCTTTCTCCCGTGCTTGGACGCATGTAGAGTATAGAGGACAGAGTCTACTCCCCTGTTTCTTCTATCACACATCACAAAGAAATGAGGCGTCAAATAACAAAGCACGGATGAAGCAGCCATCATTTCACTCTTCGCTCACCCCGCTTCTCCATCGTCTTCTTCGAGAAACCATCTCACCGCACTAAGCTGGATGGACGATGCAATTGTGTACGAGTAGTACTAGTACATTTACGCGTCCTTTGGTTCAACGGACTTCCTGGATGCAAATAAGGCGGTTGTCTCGGCTGGCAGGCGGCACTTGCGAATGACTTACCGTGGTCTCCCTCAATGGTGTTCTCCATCGAATGCACTTCGTGAAACCACAATGTTCGACATATCATCGACGTCACCGCAATGGGGAAGGAAGTCAAATATAGTTACTACCTCCATTTTTTTGTACACAAGACCAGTATATCAAAATTACAATTTACAAAAGGCCACTAACACTAATCGAGGCAAAATCGATGGGGTTTGCCTCGTACCAGCAACCAAGGACATTAATATCCCCTGAATGCATGCGGAAGTAAGAAGGTTGGTTTGCATGGCGTTGCATTAATCAAGGGATGATGAGTGTGATGGTTAGCTCTTTGGGCTTTGGAGAAAAAAATACGCATTAATTGACATGTGAAACGAGGATTTGTATAGATTAATCCCACGAAGGAAAACACCGCCTTTCTTTTTTAACACTAGTAGTTCTAGTACATGGTACTACGTACTTATCCTATTTGGGTCTAGGCCTTGCATTGCCATACTTCGCCACACATTTTTGCCAAGCTTGACTAAAGTTTTCAATATTAAAAGGAGGTACACTTGCACATGGCTGTCGCGGTCGCACCGCACCCTCACACGGCCGCTCCTGTACGCGGCGGTCGCACCGCACCCTCACATGCATAGTCACTCCTGCACGCTGTAAACCCAACCAAGGGAACACACCATCACTGACACGTGCTGTCGCAGGTGAACAAACCAAACTCAGCCATCCTACCGCTGACACATAATTTTCGTTCATAGAGTATGTTTATCCAACCGCATGTTGGGGAGTACCTGTACAGCCAGTGTGGTGGTCTGTTGGGGAAGAAGAAGTGGTGAGGAAGAAGGGTAAGGAGGCATAGGATATTCATCCAACCGCCTGAAATGGTAGACTGGCCCAAGTCAAGCGACTTGCATAACAATATATGTTTTTGCACAGCAACAGATCCATAAAAACAACAACATAAATAAAAACTATCAGTGCTCGCGGAACGAGATGGCCTTGTCTTCTTTGGCTGCCGGCACGAACCAGCCGTAGCTACCGACGTTTGTCTCTGCACCGTGGTTGTCCTCGGCCTCCAGCTACTCGTTCACGCGGAGCTTGTGGGCACTCTGCATGGACGAGAGCACCGCTCGGTTCAAGTAGAGGACATCCGGTTCCACCTGCAGGAAGGCCTCTATGGCAGCAGCATCCGCACGCTCCGCGTCGAGTCGAGCCTCCGCCGCCCGGTTCAAGTCCAGGACATCCGGTTCCTCCCGCAGGAGGGCCTCGATGAGAGTGGCATCCGCGCGCTCTGCATCGAGTTGAGCAACTACCACCCGGTTCCACTCCAGGACGTTCGGTTCAGCCCACAGGAGGGCCTCAATGGCAGCGGCATCCGTGCGCTCCGCCTCAAGTTGAGCCTCCGCCGCCCGGTTCACATCCATGACATCCGGTTCCGCCTGCAGGTGAGCCTCGATGGCAGCGGCATGCGCGCGCTCCGCCTTGAGTTGAGCCTCTGCCTCCCGATCCTTCTTTAGTATCGCCAGGTTGAACCGCTCGTCCGCCTGCACCATGGAGGACTCGGACGCCGGCACGAAGTTGATGTCCATCGTCTCATACCCATCGGGGCCTTCTGCACCGCGACCTCCGCCATGAACATTGGATCGGCTTCCTCCTCCTCGTAGCTTGGCTCCAGAGAATTCGGGGATTGGCCCATCGCAAAAGCGAGCTTGGGAACAGAGGTCTCTGGCGCCGACCGCTGCCGTGATTTCTGCGCAGCGCTCCGGCGTCAGCATTTTGTAGTACATGATCTTGCGGCACACCATGGCTTTCCGGCGAACTAGGTGATGCTTGATGCGGGCTGGGGGATCGAAAGGTGGGGGGGCTGGAGATTAGGTGTGGTTTTAGGGCAGTGGCTGGCGTAGGCCGAGCAGCGAAGGTTCTGGTGTGAATAGTGGGTCCGGTGGCGACCGGTCAATTGGTTTTGACTATACATCGCTCTTGTCGCATTCGCGTTGCAGCCCAGCACGCTGGACCCTCCACGTCGCTCACCGAATGGAACGCGCTTCGTCTTGTGTTTTCGCTCGCTTGTGGGACCGCAGTTGAAAGCAAACCAACGTCCCTCCCACTCCCCCGCCCGCGTCATTTTATGGGGAGTAAATAAAAACTGAGGTAGTATACTATGGATGAGGATCCCCTGACGTGGCCGAACTCATCAAGTAACTGACATGCGGGGCCTAGCAAGCATGGGTTCCGCCAATAAGTGACCGAAAGGGAGGTAAGGCAGGGATACGTATTTGAAAGGAGCTTCCAATGATATAATTTTCACATTATACATCTCATGTACTATTAATCTTGTCAATAGTCAAATGCGGTTTTGAAAAACGCATTAGAGCATGCTTAATAATATAGCCAGTCGATGGCTATAAGGAACTGCCATGTCATCTATCGATACTGTCAACATGTGTTGGGGCATGACCTGAATGGGATTTCAAAACTAAGACGCAAAGAGACACAAAGTGGAGGCAAAGTGAAACTTCAAACAAACCGTTTGTTTGTATGCATGTCGGACAAATTACAAATAAACTTTGGAAATACAAGCATGGTCTAGGACCACATGCGAATGATACTCAGCGGAATGTTCAAATGAGGCATGCAGGAGGATGGAGTCGACCGGAGGGCGACATGATCGATGGAGAAGAGGGTTGGAGAGGAATAAGAAATAAGCAAATGCCACATGATTATACTTGAATGGCTCAAATAAACAATAAGTTGTCTCACTTGGCCTACATAGTGAAAGGCCTACTACGCAACGCGGAGCACTAATGCTCGAATATGGCCGGGAAAACAGGGAAACCGACATGTGGGGCACACCTGTCAGGACGACGTAGCGCAAACTAGTCCAATGGAGGAGCTGGCCCACGACCTCCTCGCCACCCGCAACCATTTATGTGGGTCATGGGGGGCCAACAACATGGCGCAGCTTCAGCACCTCCTCTGGACACGGCGACCGCGGTGAGCGACACGCTCAGCGTCGCTAGACATGGTCGGTTTCAGTGTGCCGAGGGTGGCGTTAGTGCTGTGGCACGACCAATAGTATGTTTGGTTTGTGCCCAAGGTTGTCCCATTAAAGCATTGGGTAGCCAAAAAATTGGTTGAGGTTTTGGTTACCCATTATTTGGCCGACAACGACAAGAAAAATGAACTAGAGTTGGCTAGAGTTCATTGGCATGCCAAAAAGAATTCAACCATCCAAACAAAGACCAATCTTTGGGTCATGACCAAAATTTTGGTATGGTGCACTTTGGTCGCAATCCAAACACACCCCAACAGACGGCTCGTCGAGGATGCACGGGGCGCCAGGACTCGTCTGCGAGTGGTGTAGCGCGGCCAACTACATTCTCAGGACATGAGACCATGCCGGGTCGTCTTGCTTTTTCAATGACATGCATCGATCGCATGTGAGGAAAGGGCATCTCCAACGTTGCCACGGCCGCAGCTGACTACCTTGGCACACCAAAAAACCCCGTCCCTCGCCATCGCGCGGTGCATTCCCAGTCGGCGCCAGCTGCCCGCATTCATGTCGTCCGTTCGTATGCCGTCGTTAAGAGGCTCGGTTCCCGAGGAACCAACTCCGGTGACTTAATGACACACCAGGATGCTTGGCCTCACCGGAATGCGCTACTTAAAAAGGCAACGCCCAGCTAACCTCCACACCATAGCGCATCGTCCTCCTACCTGGCACCACATCTGCCATGACCGCAAGCGTGAACGCTCTGCAAGAGAGCTTGTCTTCAGGGATGGAGCTCGAGGTCGCCGCCCTCGCTCAAGTCGCCGCACAAGCGGTGGCGACGCTGGCTGCTAACGACGGGAGCACCGTCAACAAAAGAAACTAGTGGGTGTGCATCCAACTTGCTTGCTCACGAAGACCTAGGGCATTTGAGGAAGCCCATCGTTGAAATATACAAGCCAAGTTCTATAACGAAAATTCGCTCTAGTATATGAAAGTGACTAAGTATGAGACTCTCTACAATGAATATCATGGTGCTACTTTGAAGCACAAGTGTGGAAAAAGATAGTAGCAATTGTCCATTTTTTCTTTTCTTTTTTTTTCTTTTTTTTTTCTTTTTTTTACTTTTTTGGGCCTTTCTTTTTTTTTCTTTGGCCTTTCCTTTTTTTTTCTTTTTTTTTGCGGAGGGGCTTTATAGAGTCAGCCTTTCTTCCCATGGGACAATGCTCTAATAATGATGATCATCACACTTTCATTACAACAAGAAATTACAACTCGATACTACAATAACAAAGTATGACTCTATGTGAATGCCTCCGGCTGTGTACCGGTATGTGCACTGAAACAAGAGTGACATGTATGATAAATTATGCATGGTGGCCTTGCCACAAATACGATGTCAACTACATGATCATGCATGGCAATATGACAATATGATGCATGTCATATGAACGGAACGGTTGAAAGTTGCATGGCAATATATCTCGGAATGGCTATGGAAATGCCATGATAGGTAGGTATGGTGGCTGTGTTGAGGAACAATATGGTGGTTGTTTTGAGGAATGATATAGTGGGTTTATGGCACCGGCGAAAGTTGCGCGGTACAAGAGAGGCTAACAAGGGTGGAAGGGTGAGAGTGCGTATAATCCATGGACTCAACATTAGTCATAAGAACTCATATACTTATTGCAAAAATCTATGAGTCATCAAAACAAAGAAATCAACGCATGCCCCTAGGGGGGAGGTTGGTAGGAGTTAACCATCGCGCGCCCCCAACCTCCACACAAAGGTTGACACTCTACAAATACCTCATGCTTTAACTTCGTCACACAACGGTTCACCATATGTGCATGCTACGGGAATCACTAACCTTAACACAAGTATTTCTCAATTTCATAATAACAATTGTTCACCATATGTGCATGCTTTAACTCCACTAGCATGACTCTAATATCACTATCCTCATGTCTCAAAACAATTATCAAGCATCCAACATCTCTTTCTATTCAATGCACTAGATGTGAATTTTTTTACTACATTGACATGGATATTTATCATGTGAAGACTAGTTTCTTTAGCCTAAACACTTTACCATGTTGTTTTAATAAACTCTCAAATAGATATAAGTGAAGCATGAGAGTTCAACAATTTCTACAAAATATTACCACCACCATGCTCTAAAAGATATAAGTGAAGCACTAGAGCAAAAACTATTCAACTCAAAAGATATAAGTGAAGCACATAGAGTGTTCTAACAATTTCTAGGCCATATTTAACTCTCTCAAATAGGTGTGTCCAGCAAGGATTATTGTGGCAAAGTAACAAGCAAAGACTCAAATTATACAAGATGCTCCAAGCAAAACACATAATATGTTGCGAATAAAAATATAGCTTCAAGTATAATTACCGATGGATGAAGACGAAAGAGGGGATGCCTTCTCGGGGGGTCCCCAAGCTTAGGCTTTTGATTATCTTGAATTTACTTGGTATGCCATGGGTATCCCCAAGATTAGGCCTTTTCTACTCCTTGTTCCATAGTCCATCAAAGCAATACTCAAAACTTGAAAACTTCACAACACAAAACTTAGACAAAAAATCTCGTGAGCTCCGTAAGTAAGAGAAAACAAACCACTACTCAAAGGTACAGCAAGGAATTCATTCTTTATTTTTATTGGTGTTAAACCTAATGTACTCCAAGTTCTATATGGTTTATATCCTCCAATATTACTCATAGATGCATCGGAATAAGCAAACAACACACGAAAAACAGAATATGTGAAACACAGAACAGTCTGTAGTAATCTGCAGGGTTCGCCTACTTCTGGAACTCCAAAAAATCAAACTAAATTGATAAATTTGCATAATTTTCCTACCAATCAGCATAAAAAAGAATTAACTAAAAATCACGCTCCAGTAAAATCTGAAGTCTACTTTAGGGAGCGCTAACGATTCTGTTTTTCATAGCAAAATCATATAAAATTCACACAAGTCTTACCAAAGGTTCTACTTGGCACAAACACTAAACAAAACATGAAACCACATCTAATCAGAGGCTAGATGCAATATTTTTTCCCTAACAGCAACAAAGGCAAAAAACATAAAATTGGGTTGCCTCCCAACAAGCGCTATCGTTTACGCCCCTAGCTAGGCACGATACAATATAGATCTAGGTATTGCCATCTTTGGAAGGCAATCCATAAGTGGCTCTCATGATAGATTCATATGATAATTTGACTTTCTTTTCTAGGAAAGTGTTCCATGCCTTTCCTTAACGGAAATTGGAATCTAATATTTCCTTCCTTCATAACAATAATTGCACCAGTCGTTCTAAGGAAAGGTCTACCAAGAATAATAGGACATGAAGGATTGCAATCTATATCAAGAACAATGAAATCTATGGGCACATAATTCCTATTAGCAACAATAAGAACATCATTAATTATTCCCATAGGTTTCTTAATAGTTCAATCCGCAAGATGCAAATTTAAAGAACAATCATCAAGCTCATGGAACCCTAGCAAATCACACAAAGTTTTTGGTATAGTGGAGACACTTGCACCCAAATCACACAAAGCATAGCATTCATGATCTTTTATTTTTATTTTTATAGTAGGTTCCCATTCATAATAAAGCTTTCTAGGTATAGAAACTTCCAACTCAAGGTTTTCTTCATAAGATTGCATCAAAGCATCAACTATCGGTTTAGTGAAAGCTTTATTTTGACTATAAGCATGCGGAGAATTTAGCACGGATTGCAACAAGGAAATATAATCAATCAAAGAGAAATTATCATAATTGAATCCCTTGAAATCCAAGGTAGTGGGTTCATCACTATGCAAAGTTTTAATCTCTTCACTCCCACTTTTCGCAATTTTAGCATCAAGATCTAAAAACTCCAAATCATTGGGACACCTTAAAGCAGAATCATCTCCAATCCTATTATCGTTAATTTTAATACTAGAAAACAAGGATCTAATAGGAGACACATCAATAACTTTCAGTTCTTCATCTTTATTTTCATGAAAACCAGAAGAACACGATTTAGCACGCATTCTAGCGGTTCTTTCTTTGCATTCATCAATGGAAATTATCATGGCTTTGAGAGACTCATTGATATCATGCTTAGGTGGGATAGATCTATGTTTCAAAGAATCAACATCAAGAGTAATTCTATCCACGCTTCTAGCCAATTCATCAACCTTAAGCAATTTCTATTCAAGCATAGCATTGAAATTCTTTTGCGAGATCATAAACTCCTTAACACTAGTTTCAAATTCAGAAGGCATCTTTCCATAAGAGTTGTTGTAGGAATTACCATAATTATTAGAGGAATTACTAGGAAAAGGCCTAGGATTAAAATTACCTCTATAAGCATTGTTACCGAAATTATTCCTACCAACAAAATTCACATCCAAAGATTCATTGTTATTCTCAATTAAAGTGGACAGAGGCATATCATTAGAATCAGAAGAAGCATTCTTAGCAGCAAACAATTTCATAAGTTCATCCATCTTTCCACTCAAAACACTAATTTCTTTGATAGCATGCACTTTTTTACTAGTAGACCTTTCGGTGTACCATTGAGAATAATTAACCATAATATTATCTAGGAGTTTAGTAGCTTCTCCTAAGGTGGTTTCCATGAAAGTGCCTCCGGCAGCCGAGTCTAAAAGATTTCTAGAAGCAAAATTCAAGCCAGCATCAAAGTTCTGAATAATCATCCATAGATTCAAACCATGTGTAGGGCAATTACGTATCATCAATTTCATTCTCTCCCAAGCTTGTGCAACATGCTCATGATCTAGTTGCTTAAAATTCATAATATCGTTTCTAAGAGAGATGATCTTAGTAGGAGGGGAGTACTTAGAGATAAAAGCATCTTTGCACTTATTCCACGAATCAATACTACTTCTAGGCAAAGAGGAGAACCAAGTTTTAACATGATCTCTAAGTGAAAACGGAAATAACTTCAATTTAACAATATCGTTATCCGTATCCCTTTTCTTTTGCATATCACACAAATCAACAAAGTTGTTTAGATGGGTAGCCGCATCTTCACTAGGAAGGCTGGAGAATTGATCTTTCATGACAAGATTCAACAAAGCAGCATTGATCTCACAAGATTCAGCATCGGTAATAGGAGCAATCGAAGTGCTAATATAATCATTTTTGTTGGTATTGGAAAAGTCACACAATTTGGTATTGTTCTGAGCCATAGTGACAAGCAAGCAATCCAACACACACAAGCGAACAAAAGGCAAGCGAAAAACACGCGGCGGAAGAAGGGCAAATAAAACGGCAAGGGTGAAGTGGGGGAGAGGAAAACGAGAGGCAAATAAATGTAATGCGAAGGATAAGGGTTTGTGATAGGTACTTGGTATATGACTTTTGCGTAAGCCTCCCAGGAAACGGCGCCAGAAATTCTTCTTACTACCTCTTGAGCTTGCGTTGTATTCCCTCAAAGAGGAAATGGAGATGCAGCACAGTAGCGTAAGTATTTCCCTCAATTTTTGAGAACCAAGGTATCAATCCAGTAGGAGACCACACGCGAGTCCCTCGCACCTGTACAAACAAATAAGAACTTCGCAGCCAACGCGATAAGGGGTTCTCAATCCCTTTACGGTTACTTACAAGAGTGAGATCTGGTAGAGATGATAATTATATTTTTGGTATTTTTTGGTTTAATAAAACAGCAAATAAAAGAAAGAAAAGTAAAGTAGATGTAGATTGCTATGTTGAGAATAGACCTGGGAGCCATAGTTTTCTCTAGTGGCTTCTCTCATGATAGCGGTATTCTACGGCGGGTAAACAAATTACTGTCGAGCAATTGATAGAAAAGCGAATAATTATGAGACTATCTAGGCATGATCATTGTATATAGGCATCACATCCGAGACAAGTAGACCGAAACGATTCTGCATCTACTACTATTACTCCACACATCGACCGCTATCCAGCATGCATCTAGTGTATTGAGTTCATACGAACAGAGTAACGCCTTAGGGAAGATGACATGATGTAGAGGGATAAACTCAAGCAATATGATGAAAACCCCATCTTTTTATCCTCGATGGCAACAATACAATATGTGCCTTGCTGCCCCTACTGTCACTGGGAAAGGACACCTCAAGATTGAACCCAAAGCCAAGCACTTCTCCCATTGCAAGAACTATAGATCCACTAGGCCAAACCAAACCAATAATTCAAAGAGACTTGCAAGGATATTATGAGCACACATAAAAATTTCAGAGAAGAACCAAATATCTTTCATAGATAAACTTGATCATAAACTCACAATTCATCGGATCTCGTCAAACACACCGCAAAAAGAGATTACACCGAATAGATCTCCCCGAAGACCAAGGAGAACTTTGTATTGAGATCCAGAGAGAGAGAAGAAGCCATCTAGATACTAGCTATGGACCCGAAGGTCTGTGGTAAACTACTCACAACTCGTGGTGAGGGCGATGATGATGATGAAGAAGGCCTCCGTGATGGATCCCCCTCTCGGAACAGGCTCCAAGATGGGATCTCCACGGGAACAGAAGCTACGGCGGTGGAATTAGGGTTTTCTCTCTGTGTATGGAGTTTCTGGGGTACGTAGGTATATATAGGAAGAAGGAGGGCACCGGGGGCCGTGTGGGCCAGCCTCGAGGCAGGGGCGCGCGCCCTGGTAAGGGGGGCGCGCCCCCACCCTCGAGGGCAGCCCAACTGTCCCCTGACTTGGTCCTGACGCTTTCTGTGCATGATTTTCTCCAAAAATATCTCTCATGAAGGTTTCATTCTGTTTGGACTCTGTTTGATATTCCTTTTCTGCAAAACCCTGAAATAGGCAAAAACAGCAATCTGGACTGGGCCTTTGGATTAGTAGGTTAGTCCCAAAAATGATATAAAAGTGAATGATAAAGCCCATTAAGCATCCAAGACTTCATAAATAATAGCATCGAACAATCAAAACTTATAGATACGTTGGAGACGTATCAAGAGCCAACCGGCTTCGACGGAACAGCCGATGGAAACGAGGCCTGGCGTACCACAGAACAGAGGAAACGGCCTTGTGTTCGACCGGCCACGGTTGAAACGGGATCATGTTCATCGGGAGGGATCTGGCATACCGCAAAACGGATGAAACGGACCTACTACGGTCGAACGGGGGTCCTGTTGATCCGGAGGGGTGTGGCGTACCGCAAAACAGAGGAAACGGACTTGTGTTGGAGCGCTACGGTCGAAACGGGGGTCCTGTTCATCGGGAGGGGTGTGGCGTACCGCAAAACGTGACTCCACAAGATACTGTTCATCTCCACCGTCGACCCCCTCCAGCCTCCACGGGGTACAATTCATCCATCGTCGACCTCCTCCTGCCTCCACCTACGACTATTCAGCCTCCACCGCGCACTACTCCACCAGCTACTGTTCAACCAGCCCTCTCCACGGGCTCCTGTTTAACCACCCCTCCACGGGCTACTATACTGTAACGCCCTGGATGTAATACTTTCCCTTTTGGGCATATAATATATCTATGGCTTCATCTATTCCATTCCGGGTTCTTTGTCTTTTGGGTTTTCGTCGTTTTGTTGTGTGCGTGTGTGGCATTCATTCATATCATGTAGTCATGTGCATCGCATTGCATTTGTGTTGTCGTTTGCATCCGGTACCACGCCTTCCTTTCCGTTGTCCGTTTCGCGTTCCGGAGCTCCCTCACGTGTCCGTGGTGTCCCGTAGGCCTACTTTGGTGTTTGGCCGTGTAACGTTACCGGTTTGGCGCGAGACTTGTCGTGTGTTGTTGTTTTGGTGTGTGTAACCCGCCTGTCAAATCTCGTCGCGTTTCGAGTCCGATTGCTACCCCAACAGTTATTCTTGTGGGCTCAAAGTGCCTCCACTTTGAGGCCCAAGGCACCCTTCCAACAGCCCACCAAACCACTCCTAGCCACTTCTATCATCTAGGCCATCCAAATCTGATCCGGTGGCCGAAAACCGCACTCCATTTGGACAACCCTAGCTACTTGTGCCTATATATTTGTCCACTCCCCCAAATTTTGCCCCAAATCAAGGAAACCCTAACCCCCACTTCATCCCCTTCCTCCAGCCAGCCACCTCGCCGGAGTTCCGCCGAATCTCGCCGGAGTTCGCCGGAGCACCACCACCTCGCCGGAGACCACCTCCTCACACCTCTCCTTCCTCTCTCCTCTCCACCGGAGCCTCCTCTCCACCCCCCTCACCTCACCACCAGCCGCACCGGGCCTCCCCTCGCTCAAGACGGCTGCCGGCCGAAGCCTCAGCAGCCGCATCGCAGCCGCCGTTTCCCTCGCTCGCGGGGTCAACGCCAGCGCCGCCGCCAGGCTGGATCGGGCGGATCCAGCCTATCTGGAGCGATCGCTCCCTCCAAGGCCGCGTAGCGCCAGGATCCCCTCCTGTCGCGGCCCAGCCTCCACCGCCCGAAGGCCCGCCTCCAGCGCCTCCCTCCGCTCCTCCCAGTCCGCCGATCCGCCGCTATGCTGGCCACCCAGCCGGCCCAGTCCGCCAGGCTCCTTCGCCCGCAGGCCCGGGCTGCCGCCCCTCGTTCGCCAGGGCGCCGCTCGGGAGCCGCCTCGAGCCCGATCCGATCTGGACGGCCTAACGGGCGGATCCGCCAGCCCGTTAGCCCGAGGCCCGATCCGGCAAACCCCCTCGCGCCCGATCCGGATCCGCTACGGGCCGGGGCCCGTTTGACTCTTCTCCAGCCCGTTGACCAGATCTGAGGAGGTAGTTTTTCTCTAAGTCTGTGATATATTTATCTGTCTGATGCAATATTCAAATGCCGATAACTTCGTGTGTGCTGCTCCGTTTTGCGCAAATGAGGTGTCCAGACGTTCGTGGTGACTAGCACTACGTTTCATTCCATTGTGCCATGCATGTTTGAGGTCATCTAGATTCTTATTTTTCTGTTGCAAGAGTGCATCCCGATATAAACTGCTGCTATGTGTTGTTTTTATGCCATCTTTGCATAGTGGTAACTTTTAGCTCGTTTATCCGAATGATGCAAATGACATGTCCACGTGTTCGTCTTGCCATGCTCTACATGTTGTTCGTGTTAGGTTGCATGATAGATTTAATCTTGCCATGTTTATCCTCGTTGCAAAGTGCTATGTGGCTGTTTAGTTGATAAACTTGTTATGAAATGCCATATTGTTGAGCCCATTGCTATCGTTGTGTTTATCTCCATGATGCATGCTTGTATGTTTCGGAATCACCATCATGTGTACTTTGATGTGGTGCTTACCACTTGCCATGTTTAGTTTCGAGGTGACTTAAACTTGCTCTCGTAGATGCCATGATGAAACTGCTGTTTTAACACTTAGTGGATTTTCACTAAGTCTGAAATCTGTAATGTTCCGATGCCATGTTTGCGTGCTATTCTAGGACAAACCATGATAGTTTTGGAGTGTCTCTTGATGGTTCCTTGTAGTATATATATTGTTGGCTATCCATTCATGTTCTTACATGCTTATTTAAGTGGTTGTAGCATATTTAACTTTTGCTCCAAAGTTTCAATAAAATTCTGCTGTCAGAATTTTGTTGTCAAGTTCAATATGTCCAAGCTTGTTGCTATTGATCCGTGGCTCCTTTGGGGGTGCACCTTTGGACTTTTTTGCTGTAGGATATATCTAGTTTATGTTCATGCTCTTTGCCATGTTGTTTGAGTTCTGTAGCTTAATTATCTAGTGCTCCGAAGTTGCTATGTTGCTGTATTTTTCAGCTTTCGCATATTTCTTGTTTCGGGCATAACTTTTAGTCCGTAGCTCCGTTTTGAGTGAGTCTTATATGAAACTTGATTGATTTTCTGTGTAGATTCAGAATATCCTATTGTTATCATGTTTTGAAGCTTTTTCTTGAGTGCTATTTTCCGTGCTCCGTGTGCTCTCGTAGTGCATCCATCATGCATCCATCATTTTGGTGTGCGCATTGCATCTTGTTGATTCGTGCCTTGTGTGATTGTATTGTTTAGAGCCGGAAGCTGAGACCGAGTACGAGTACGAGCACGAGGTTACCAACGAGGTTGAGCACGAGGACCCTTCTTACGATCCGAACGACTACTTTTCAGGCAAGATGACCGAACCCCGATAACATTACTATCTTTGCCTATTGCTAGTAGTTCCGCTCTATAGTTTTGCCTCGATGCCCATGTCTTTCATGTCAGCCTCCTACTTGTAACCATGCACCTGTTTAACCACCCTACCTATGAAAACCGTTGCTTGGCTAAGTACGCTTCGCTCAGCCCCTCTTATAGCATTGCTACTTGCAGGTGAAGATCGAAGATGCTTGCTTCATATTGAAGTTTGTTGAGTTATATCACACTATATAAATGCTTTAAAATGAAATCATCTATATATTGGCAAGGGTGGAAGGCTAAGCCTTTTGCTTGGTGATTTGTTCCACTCATGCCGTTAGGAACCGTTTAAACCGGTGTTATGTTCCTTGATTATGCGTTCCTAACACGGTTGGGCTGTATGGGACCCCCTCGATAAACCGCTAAGTGCTAAGTCTTTTCCAGCAAGTCCCAACATTGGTACTATTCGCCTAAACAACTAAAACTTTCCGAGGGAGTAATTAACCCGAGGCTTAATTAATTCAACCCCCCTGGGCCAGTGCTCGATGTGAGTGTTGGTCCAAACTAGAGTCGTGTGCGGGGCCCCCTTGGCAACTTGGGTATTTCGGCCACTGTACGATGTGCTCATCCGGTCGTGGCCTGAGACTAGATACACGCGGCTACTATCAGGGTGTCGGCACGCCGGGAGGATTTGCTGGATTAGCCTTACCTTAGTTCGGAGTATCTTGAGCACGGGATTCCGAGAATACTCGGGTCTTCCCACTTTGGAGTTGCCACTTCGCGGATCATGGGCTTGTAATGGGCCAAGTTGGAACACCCCTGCAGGGTTATGAACTTTCGAGAGCCGTGCCCGCGGTTATGTGGCGGATGGGAGCTTGTTAATATCCGGTTGTAGATAACTTGACACACTGTTCTAATACACTACCAGCGTGTGTACCGTGACTGTCAATTTCCGAATAGGGATTCGGGAGTTGAACACGGTGGGGTTATGTTTGTGGAGCTTTAGCTAGGATCACTTCGTGATCATCTCTCGACTGAGGCCTTCTCTTCTCGCACTCTCTCACGTAAGCTAGTGCTAGTTGCTGCTGCAGACATTTATTCTTTTCTTCAGCCTTATCCACTCCCAAGGCTTAAATAGTCTTGTTACTCGGGAACGGGATTGCTGAGTCCTCTGTGGCTCACAGTTAGTTCACCACACCAGATGCAGGTCCGATGGTGAGCTATCTAGGTGATGGCACCGAGCTAGACTGAGAGTATGACGAGGAGCGTAGTCGTTACTATGTTCGTTATCCTGATGATCAGTAGTGGAGACTTCTACTAGGATTCGATCCGACCTGTGGATTTAAATTATGTTTGGTATCTTGTCATTTGGATTTTACCCTTAGATGGGCCGTGATGTTCTTTTGTATGATGATTGAAACATGTAATGAATTTGGGTGACGTGGCGAGTGTAAGCCAACTATTTTATGTTTTCCATCCCCATCTTGTACATGAGTTGTGCAAAGATACCAGACTTGCGATCATTCCAGCATGGGGTTATGTCTCTAAGTCGTGCCTCGACACGTAGGAGATATAGTCCCATCCTGGGCATAACATATTCATCCAAACCTCCACGGGCTACTGTTCATCCCGCCCTCCACGGGGGTGTCCTGTTTATCTAGACCTCGACGGGGTCCTGTTCATGCAGCCCCAACCGGCTCGGTCGATCGGGGTCCGGTTCATCCAAAGGCAACACCACGGGGTCCTGTTCATCCACCCCTACCCAGAACTGTTCATCCAGACCCCCCTAGCAATGCTCACTATTCATGCAGAGGCAACATCGATCGGCTTAAGTTAGCAGCAGTAGCAAAGGAATCGCTCGATCGGGTTCAGTTAACAGCCATTGATCGATCGCTCGGGTTCAGTAATGCGTAGCCTGCAGTGCAATCACTCGGGTTCAGTTAGAGCCCAACGCCTCGCACCCATGACGTTGCGTGTACAAGAGAAACGCGCATCGCTCGGCCCGGACCACCCATCGTAACCGGGAACACCTCGATATTTTCCTCGCCCTCGCTTCTACAACAGTTTTCTCCGTCATGGACGACCCAAAGAATGTCATGCAGCTGCGCCTCTGGCCCTCCCAGGACGAAAAGCCCATTTCCTGTCATGGTTTTTTGTCATAGAAGTAGGACCCCACCACATCTATGATGGTACCGTGTTTTGTCACAATTATTGTCATAGAAGTATCATATGTATGACAGATTTTTTTTCGTTCGGGCCAAAATGTCACGGATGTGTCTTTTTTTGTAGTGATTGCAAGGTGTCAGTCTATGTGCGGTTCCAATGCTGCGGACTCTCTGGCCTCGAATGGCGTACTCTGCTCTGGATTTAAGGCCGTTGCAGCAACAGGATCCATCTCATGCACGCGATTTGATGCCAGATTTAAGTCATGTTCATCGGAGCGAGGGGGAGCGATCGCTGCTCTCTAAAAGAGGTCTAAGATCAGGTCTCCACGGATGTCCGCGACGTAATTCAGGTTGCCGAATATGACTTGATGGCCAGGCTCGTAGCTTTTGATCTGCTCCAGATGGCCAAGCGAGTTGGCCCGCAGTACGAAGCCGCCGAATACGAAGATCTGTCTGGGGAGGAAGGTTTCTCCTTGGACAGCGCCACATCGGTGATTAAAGGGGCCATCGAACCTTTTATCGATGGCACAGTGGAACTCTCAATGAAAGCACCAATGTCGGTGTCAAAACCTGCGGATCTCGGGTAGGGTGTCCCAAACTGTGCGTCTAAGGTCGATGGTTACAGGAGACCGGGGACACGATATTTACCCAGGTTCGGGCTCTCTCTATGGAGGTAATACCCTACTTCCTGCTTGATTGATATTGATGAATATGAGTATTACAAGAGTTGATCAACCACGAGATCGTAATGGCTATACCCTAGAAGCCTAGCCTGTATGACTATGGTAATGTGTGTATGTGTCCTTTCCGGACTACACCCTCTGGTTTATATAGACACCGGGGGGATCTAGGGTTACATAGAGTCGGTTACATAAGAAGGAATCTTCATAGTTGGTCACCAAGCTTGCCTTCCATGCCAAGGAGAGTCCAATCCAGACATGTTTGTAGTATTTGGACTTCATGTCTTCACAACCCACCAGTCCGGCCCATTGAGAATAGGCTGGACGCCCGAGGACCCCTTAGTCCAGGACTCCCTCAGCCTCCTCGGTAGCAGCCTTCCCTGTCTCCCTGGCAGGTCCCTCCATGGCCTCCTCGGTGGCGGACACGACGGCTTCTCCGGCCGCGACCTCGGTGGCCTTGGCTTCGGCATCCTTGGCCACCTCCTCGATGACGGTGCTGGCATCCATTCGGTCCACCAAGGGGGAGCCTGGAAACAAGAAGAGAAGCTGAGGTGAGGCCGAGACCAAGGGTTCAGAAAGGAGAAAAGAAAGAGCATCACGTGGCGGAGATGATTGGGGAACAGGGGCCGGCGACTTACCCGTGACGAGCGTAGGAGAGGTGGTTCCCTCCCCACAAACATCCGTCACCGGGGCAGAGCCACCAGTGTCCGTGCACGCCCCTTCTCCCTCCATGTGCATGGGCTCGCCAGTGGGCGTCCTTGCCGGTGACGCCACTCTCAATGGCGTAGTTACCGGGGACGGTGTGTCCGGGGCGGCCCTCGAAGACTCCTCCGGTTGCCGCTCTCCTCCTGCCAACCCAGCGACGTCAATATCAAGAGAACACACCCCAACGCCCGCCATCGAGGAATGGACAATGGACTCACGCTAGGGTCTGGAGTGGGGGATGCGCTAAGGACTGTTCTCCGGCTGATCACCACTTATGTCGGCGTGTGCGGAGCGCTCGCCAGGGGCTCGTCGCCCGCTGAGGTTCTGGCCCTCTTCGCCGCCCTCTGGGCCCGCGTCTCCTTGTCGCTACAAAAATTAAACCAAGTTGAGGAAGAACAATGTGGGCAGAAGGTTAAGAGATGGTGGAGGACAAAATGCTTACTCGTCCTCCTCCTCCTCTGGCCTCATCTTCCTCCTCGGGCTAAAGGACCCCAGATCGAAATCGGCCTCTCGGGCGACATCGACACGTTGAGGAGAAGGCGTCCAGGGACACCTGGACGAAGAAGAAGCAGAAACCGTGGCCTTCATCGCGGCCCTCGTCTGGCGTACGGGCGGCGCTTGGGCCTGCTGCCGCTTCGTGGACTTTCCGGGCCAGACTGGCTCGCCGGAGCCCGCTCGCCGCAAGACGCGCTTCTTCCCAGGGACCGGGGGTCATCCGCGTCAGTCTCCTCCTTGGCCGACTCTTCGACCGCTTCCTCGATAGAGGGAGATCCATCGCCAGAGCTACTAGCCTCCCCGGTGGCCCTCTCCCACTCGGCAAATTCTCTCTCCTCCGCGGCCGCATCGTCATCGTCCTCCATGGTGCCGAAGATGCCGGCCTCCTTAGCCAGGGCTGCCTTCTCCACCCTGGCGGTGATGTAGGCAAGATCCTCCATGGTGGTGTCGCGGATAAGCTGTGGCTCCTCGCGGACGTACTTCTACGACAAGTTCACGAAGAATGCCAGTGACACTTCCACCTTTGGCTCGACCATGTCGGATCGAGGTCGTGTGCATCCAAGACCGGCATCATGGCAATGATGGTGCTCTAGCGAGAGATCTTGCTCGGTGGGACCACCCCTGCCGGCAACCCGAAAAGGTTGTCAGGCTTGGCGGCCCCGGGGGCCTTGCCGGCCTTGCCTGCCTTCTCGGCCTTGCCGGCCTTCTAAGCCTTGCCAGTCCTCTCGACCTGGCCGGCCTCGTCAACCCTGAGCTGGAAGAGCCTCTGGCAAAGATGGGTGTGCTGCAACACCATGAAGTTGTGGTTTAAACTAGGGCGGAGCCTCATGATGTCGGCCACGTTCCTGAAATCCTGGGCAGGCCTCCCCATGTTGTGCAGTGGGGTGATTCGACGGTGGATAAAATTGGCCCCGGTCATCTCGGGGGTGAGCCTGGCCGTGGCAAGGCGATGGATCCTAGTGGTGGTGATCGTAAGCTTATGGTCCTCCGCGTCAAGATCGCTCCAGTCCTTGTGACGGACCGGCGGCTTTGAACGGACCTGGCAGAATTCCAGCGGGTCCGTCTCCTTGTTCTAGCACCACTCGCTTCGCCACTCCTCCCACCTCACCTTCGTGGCGGCCTCCGGGTACGCGCCCTTGGTATGCTGCCTCGGAATCCAGGCTATGCAGCCCGAGATAGCGACCCCCGACTGGATGTGAGGAGTGAAGTAGTGCCGGAAGAGCGCCATGCTGGGGTGCACTCCGGCGAAGCCCTCGCAGAGATGGGCGAAGTAGGCCAGGAACACCACGGCATTCGGTGTGAGGTCCAGAAGGCAGAAGCCGTAGGTGTACATGATGTCGCTGAAGAAATCCGAGAAAGGGGGACAGAGCCCGCAAGGAGAAGTAGTCGATGCAGAAAGGGTACCGACGTGGACCGCCCGTGGTGAAGCACGAGGTACGGACGACGCTCGTGGCGAGATGCGCCGTCGTCTTCCTCCCCCACACGCAATTGAACTTGTCCTTGAGGGTGAGCGCGTGGACCGTCGGCTCGAAGACTGGGAACCATGTCCGCATCTCCACTAACGCGCTCTCCCGCGACTCTTTCCCCCCGTCATCCATCGCCGTCCCCTCCTTCGCCGTCCCTTTACCCTTGCCTATCTTGGGCGGCATGACGGCTGAGAGAGGGCACAGGACCAAGGACAGTGGAAGATCGCGGCACCAAGAAGGGGCAAGAACTCTGGTTTACGCCTGGGGAAGAATAGGGGAACATCGGTTCCGAGATTGGAAGAGGCATGGCGGGTAAATGAGCAGCGCCCCTAAGGTCCCCTCTTTTATGGGGAAGGCGCGGGCCGCCTCTTTACTATTCACAACGACATGACATGACGCAGGCACGCTGTAACTGCTCTGCTCACGACCCCCACGTTACATACTAACGCGAGTCGTGGGGAAGCGCAACCGGCGAAGGATTCCCCATAGTCAAAAACCCTACCACGCGTGCCCGCACACTATTCTGGGCCTGGCCCAATAACGCTCCACCCTTATGTATGGCCCAGGCCCGGGGACTCCTGTCAGTGTACAAAAGTAGGGGTCCTTTTGCACCCCTTTACTTGTGCACGTGCAGTTGGAGCCGCGCCTACGGCCACGCTTGGCGGGGCAGGACAAGGAGGGCACGAGGCCACCGAGGCAACCCTCAAGCCAAAGCCAGAGACATAAAGGCGAGAGGGGCAAGGTGGGCTCCCCCTCGGCAACACCCTTGTCAGGACAACTTACGCGACCCCGGCAAGAGCCTTGCCGGGGGCCGCTCGCCCAAACACCAGCAAGCCCACCGCCCTAGGGTTTGAGAGCCCCGACACCATAGACAACGTCAGGGCCAAGATTCAATGGGTACTTGCGCAGTGGCTTGCAGACCCTTGTGGGGCCAAGGGACCAGAACGCGCAGACCCCCGGCAAGAGCCTTACCGGGGGCGATCGAAGACCCCAGGCAAGATCCTTGCCGGGGACGGCCACAAGACCCCGGCAAGACCCCTTGCCGGGGGTATCTGCGGGGCTGCAGCCAGGCCCGCGCCTGCCAAGGTTTCGCCATCCCGTGACCACTCCTACACGACGACCGGCTCGCCAACTAGAAAAGCACATATGTGGTAGCATGTGGCTCCTACGCAAACTACAAGCACCTGCGTGGTGGCATGCAGATCTTCATGAAGACCCTGCCACCACAGCAGCTAGCAGCCAGCGTGGCGCCGCGCCTCGTCAGCCTGGACGCGTGTCGGAGCGAGGTGAGGCGGCAATGGGAGGGACAAGCTTTCTAGCCATCCCCAATAAAGCTAGGGGACAGATAGGCGGCGCATTAATTGTGTTTGTCCTAAGATGTCAGGCGATAACATTGTACACTGTAGTAGCTTCACACCTCCTGTTTTCGCTGTGGCAACCCCTTGGATGTATAAAAGAAGGCCCAAGGCATACTGAGAGAGGATTCGGACTTTTTAAACAGCCATGCATATAGAGGCCAGTTCAAGAGCTCAAGAACACCAAATATACATAGACAAGCAGGACTAGGGTTTTACGCAACATCTTGCGGCCGAACTTGGGTAAAAATTCCCACGCGTTGATCGCCCAGACCTGCTCCTTACACAACTCTACGCCCCGCAACTCTGCGCCACCACCTGTGGCCATGTCCTGGGACATCGAAGTTGCGCCCGACATGGGCTGGGTGCTGGTCGAGGCATGTTCCCCGCCTCGAGAGGAGGACAATGGCCCCCGCAGGTCTCGCGCCTTCGTGCTATCAGCTTCTAGTGCATGGGTGCCACAGACGCTAGTGGAGGAATGCGCCGAGGTGGATAGCTCCGCCCTTGCCGACCCGGTACTAGCCGTGTTCATGAACGTCTTGGGGCCAGAGCAGCTACCCGAAGAGGGCTCCCCCAGGGTGAATCTCTGTCACCCACACGTGCTTCACATGGCCAGCTGTACTCAAGGGCTAAGCGGCCCTCTTGCACCCCGTGGTTCTTTCAAACAATGTAGAGGCAACCCTTCACCCGGCCTCGGCCTTTGCGGCTTGGGGAGCCTCACCCCCTTGGCCCACCACGATCGCAGCAGGCGACGGTGTAGTAGGCGCTGGGCCTGGCGATTCCTTTGCCTTCTTGCGTGAGGAGGACTTGCATAAGCAAAGGGTGAGATGCAATGATGAAATCAGAGGCTAGGAGACCCACATTGCCTACTCGTCCTTGGGGATCGACCTTCTCTCCTTCAGCGCCCTTGATATCACGATGTGCCACCGTTCGGCGATGCTCCCATCTCGACGACGGTCGCGAGAGGGAGCCGCGCCCCCGAGGCATTCTCCCATGTACCCCTCACATGAGTGGCGTGCGGACCACCCACGGTGCCCTTTGTGAGGATGTTCGGACTAACAGCCTACGTCTTGGGGCTCCGAGCACCGCCCCTTGCACCGGATACAGGGGTCGTGCACTTAGGCAGCATGATGTTGCCGATGAGCGCAGGCGAATGAGTGTGTTAGCAGTCAAACCAAGCAGGCGTGACGCCGCCACCGCCTCCAGTAGCTCCAGCTGGCGGAGGCGCACCCCGAAGCCCTCCGGTTCTGGGTAGCTAGGAAAGGATTGTCGCGAGGCCCTCATGGCCCTCTAGAAGCAACCCGCATTGATCGAAGCGAGGCATCCCCTTAGCGAAGTCCGCTCTACTCGAGTAATGATACAAGGGAAGCACGCCTTTGGGAAGCTCACCGCCTCCGCGCCGGTTAACATGCGAGCACTCCATCTCGCACGGCTCTCGGAAGGGCGTCCTTCTGGAGCCACAACGCATCCTCCTTGCCGGTGAAGGCCCACATTGGGCAGGAGTGGTACTGCAGGCGAGAAATTTGCCGGAGTAGGAAACCCCTTGAGACCATGGTCACCGTCACCCCCATTGCCCTCAGATGGGCCAGCCTCCTCCTCACCGTTGACAACCTCGTGTCGCTGAGCCTCTCGTGCCGCCATCCGGAGCTCGGCACGACCGGGGATGTCGGGATCTGCAGTAGGGGGCTGATTTGAGCCGCGTCCACAAACTCCCATTGCCTCCTGAAGCCCTCCACCTCGTGGTTGATCTCCATATCGATGCCATGTGCCGTCATCACAGCCATGGCACAACGCAACACACCCGAAGTGTTGATTAGTCGCGGTCAGCCGGAGGCAGAAGAAGTGGCAGATCAGCACCACCAAAGGAGCGATGCCGGGGAAGGCTTTGCATAGGAAGGCGAAAACTGAAAGGAGGAGAATCGACTTCGGGTCGAAGTGCAGTGCATGGACCTGGTTTTGAGTAAGCACAACTTTGAAGAAATCCAATAATGGTGGCAACAGGTCAGAGAAGAGCGCAGGAAGGTGAACGGCAATGGTGTTGGAATCCAATTCGTCAAGGGGCCGCGAGGAGGGCCAAATCTGCGTCGCACACCACTCGTTGGAGCTGGAGGCGATCATCGAAAGAACCTTGTTGATGCCCTTGAGGTTGAGCATCATGGATATGCCAAAGGAAAGCTCCAGCCTCGCATAGCCGGGTTTCGATGCGGCCCTGTTTCTCTTGCGAGGGAGTCGTCACGGCGTGACGGAGCGAAAACGGCAAATGACTGGCGACGGAGACGCAATCTTGCACGAGGAGGAAGTCGTGGGTGACCGGGCGCATAAATAGCCAGTGATGATCGCGCTTCCTACATGGGCGAACTTTACGTTAGGCGGGACAGTTATCGAGGTGTCATGGTGAAGTGCGGACGTCCCACGCCTCGCCATACGCTACACATCAGGCCTGGTCCGCAGGCATTTGGGGCCCGCTCCATTTCGCGCCTAGTCTCCGAGCAGGACGTGCTCTCCACAGGCCCAGGGGCTACTATTGGGCCACCCAGAATGGGCCTACCCAGGCCCATCTTCTTGTGGCCCATCGCAGAGCGCATTGCCCCGGGCCACGTGTGTGGCCTATCCTGAAGCTAACTAAGCCGACCCACAAGCGGACCCCCCTACTCATGAGTCGTGTGTTATCAGGTGTCGCGGGTTGCTTCGCGAGGCCCTCTCAAGAGTCTTCTTCATGAGGCCTTCCAGGGAGGCCTCGAGATAAAGAAGCCAGGATAGGAGTCATGTAGTACCGCATGTTCACGTGGGTGATGCGCACGACGACGAGCGATGCCAGAAGAGCGCTAGTAGGCGCAGATATTGAAGATTACCCCTTTTGTGCTAAGGCAACTGGGAAAGTTCATTTGTTCCCTAGGCATCCACGAAGGTTCCCACTTTGGTGCAAGAAGACGAAGATGGTGGGCACGCTAGGACGGAGGTCATTGTCGACCCCATGACCGCGTCACGGCTGGAAGCTTTGACAGGAGAATACGACCTTTTGTCAGGATATAGTGTACTCTTGCCCCCCTCCGAATTTGGCTGTTGTGGCACCCCTTCCTGCATTGTGTTTTCGGGGGAAGAGGACCAAGGCTAGTACAAATATAGGTAGAGCTCCACCGTAGAGAGGAGGGGCCCCAGGATCCATTCTTGGACCCTCCTGAGGACACTCATGTCCTCATACTCATCCTCCCCCACGAGGCAATCCACCACAAACAAGGAGTAGGGTCTTACACTGCAAGGTGACCCGAACTTGGGTAGATTGATGTCTTTGTGTTCTTCCTCAGTAGTGAAAAAATGGCCATTTGTCCCGGTTCGTCAGGGCCATTTGTCCCGGTTGGGGAACCGGGACTAAATGGTCGATACAAATGCCCTAGACCATTAGTCCCGGTTCTTATTCCAACCGGGACAAATGGCCCTCCACGTGGCAGTTGCGGCTTGCGCTGGCAGGGGGGCCTTTTGTCCCGGTTGCTAGCACCAAGCGGGACAAATAAGCTTCCACGCGTCAGCACTTCAGGGGTTAGGGTTTTTTTTTCTTTTCTGAAGGGGGGGGGGTGGTTTGTGGGTTATATATGGTTAATTTAGGGGTTTCATATATTGTGTTAGCTAGCTAATAGAGAGAAGTGTCCTCTCTTATCTCCGTGCATGCTCATATAACAATGCATCATCATAATTAATAATAAATCATCATCATTGTTGTCATAATAAAAAATTCGCACCGAGCATCATCGGCATCTCACAACTTCTACTCGTTCTGATAATAACAAGTCCTTCTCATCATCATCATCATAGTCATCTAGCAACTTCTTAGCACATGATCATAAGTAGCCAGACTTAATTAAGTACACCCTCTCTAAGGTGAAATAGCATAAAATAAGATAGGTCCTGACTCTCCATTATGGAGAATGCAGATAATCATGTCTCCAATTCTTGGCTTTCGCGCAATGTCACTTCCATGTAGGTCCCTACGACTGACCATACATTTCTTCCAATCTTTGATTGTCAAGTCTTCATTGGATTTAGAAATCTTGTATGGACAGTTATGTGTAGGATTATGACCTGACGAGTACGGTAATAAGCTCATAACATTGAGGTGACCTTTCCAAAACATTTGATGAGGCACACAATCCATAGGGATTTTCTGTTGAAAAACATAGTAATAACTTTGTAGTTAGTAATGTAGTTAATTTAGTTTTAGAAGAATTTATGCAAATTAAAGATGATCGGCCACAAATCTTACAATGACATCTCCATGGATGTTACCGTAGCTCAACGCGTGCACTAGTGGCACATATTGACCATAATGTGCAGGAGTTTTAGCATAGGTATTGTAACGCTCAAAATAAGAAAGTAACGAGACAAGATGATTTTTCTTCTGACAAGTTAATTTCGTACCATCAGTGTATTGGGTTCTGTCTACCATCTTCCGTACATTTCTTGAAGAATGGAAATAAGCTGTTAATGCAAATAAGCTGTCAATTATTTTGAAAGACACAACATAAATTACTTAATAAATATGTTTGAGAAACTCACATAGAGGTAGAACTAGAAGCGTATCAACAAGGACCCACATGCCATCGTCATCAGCACCAAGGTCAAAGGTGACATACATACTGTCGTGGAATTAACACGGCAGATGTCCGGATCAACGGACTTAGGGTTGAGGCGCGCATCTATGTGGTAGCTTGAAGGGGTTGAGCGGAATCGAGAGATGCGATGCAAGACACGGATTTAGACAGCTTCGGGCCCCGGGAAACATCATCCGGTAATAACCCTACGTGCTGTTTGAGGCTAGATCTCATTATGGCTCTCATGGTGTTGCCGGTAAACCGGCTCTTTGTGTCTAACCCTAGAAACTTGTCTACTTGTCGTTTGTCTAAAGCTTGTCCTCTTTGGGGAGCCCTGCCCCTCCTTATATATGTTGAAGGGGAGGCTTTACATAACTAGTCCTAGTAGGACTAGGATTGATCTATTACAAGGAGTCCTAGTCTTGCTTCCTTTATGGAGAATATTCCTTGCGCTTTATTCATAAACCGGCCCACTACTAATATGAACCGGCCTTCTGGGCCTTGGGCCTTGTCATCCGTGATCCGCCTGCCGGGTTACCAGTAACTTGCCAAATATAAACCGTCTTAAGTAAACCGCCAAGTCCGGCCGGGTTATAATTCCGGCCGGTTCATACCGCGGGGTAATATCCCCGACATTAGCCCCCAAGTTTAGCTTGGATGTGTCCATGGTAAACTTATGCTCCAAAATATCACAAGAACAAATTTGATAGGTTTGTGCTCCGAGTTAAGATTTCCTGTAAACCGGCACCTGATCATCTTTAAGTCCTTGTCCTTCCTTCTTCTAGAAAATCCGGGTCAACAGACCAACTTCATAATCAATTTTCTTGCATAAAAAATATTGTAAATAAAGAATCCATTTGAATCGGCCTTCCAATGTTCTGACTTGACAAAAATATTGGTCTTTGAAATATTCAATTAATATCCAGCCGGTTTGAAGATATAAAGCTTGCCGGTTTATGATTGCCAAAATTGTCGGGTCACACAATTAATCTGATTGCCAAAACTGAAAATTTGAAGATGTTCCTCCTTTATATGCATATTACCTATAGCCCCCAAGTGCCGGGTCATTATGCAATAATGAGCAGGGACTTTGTATATACTCCATTGAAAATAGCCTTGTATAATCTTGAAGAAATCCGGATTGTTCATCCCAATCACTATGAAACTGAATACTCCATATTATGTAGCCCCCAAGTGCCGGGTCATTATATAATAATGAGCAGGGACTTTGTAGATATAATTATCGAAATGAACATTATATAATGTAACTTCCATCGTGGGGTTTGAATCCACGTCCACAAGGTTAAGAGCCTTGTGCTTTACCAACTGAGTTAGACGGGCCTTTCAATATAATGGATGAATACTTGTGTACCTTGAATTGTTTGACAGGAGCGATTGGTAGCCCCCAAGTTCCGGTTTAGCTACATTTAGAAGGTGAACCGGTACTTCCAGATGAAGCAAATGATCTTTCCATTAGCCCCCAAGTGTCAAGTAGACAACTTGCTTGTGTGCTTGAGACTTGTGCATTTGATATAATCTTAATCTGAATAATGCAGCCCCCAAGTGCCGGGTTGTAAGCCTGCAGCAACTCGGGACTATTCCTTTGTAGAATAAATCACTTCCATCGTTGAAATAATATCCATTGCGCTTGAAAGCGACTTTGAAGACCTCAATCATAATATTGATAACCATAATAGGAATCCAGCCATGTTTGGCTATTGAACAATATAATCCGGTTTGAAGACCGGTTCCAATGATGTTTGATCACAATCGGGCCGGGTTTAATAAACACCGGTAATTATTTTATCTCATACTGGCGACTTATAGTCAAAACCAGGCCGGTTTAAGGAATACCGGTCATTATAACTGATCACGTACTGCCAATTTGTTGGCTCGTCAGGAAGGTCGATCCGGGTTATGATGCACGCCGGTTTAATTCTCGCTGGTGTTCATGACCCAGACTTATGATGTTATAAATAGGTGGTCAACTTCTAGAGCTGTTCCACTCGGTTTAAAAGGTTATAGAACACAAGAAACACCAAGAAACACACAATTTTTGTAAATCAAACTATGTAATCGAGGCTTTTTCAAAGAGCTGCCAGGCTCAAAACTGTTCAAAGAGCCGAGCCATCATTTGAACGCGGATTGATACCGACTGCGGATTGATACCGACTGCGGATTGATATCGACTGCGGATTGATACCGACTGCGGATTGATACCGACTGCGGATTGATACCGACTGCGGATTGATACCGACTCCGGATTGATACCGACTGCGG
>LR738710.1:337618248-337684775 GCA_902687465.1 Secale cereale | reverse complement strand
CTTCATTTGCTATTTTTCATGCATTTACTGAATTTTTTGAGCTAAATGACCCTGAAATTGAAAAGCATTTCGAATGAACTCTGAAAAGGTTGAAAGTTGGCATGGTATCATCATTTCACCCACATAGCACGTGCAAAAAAGTAGAGAGGGTTACGGCAAAAACAGGATGCACTTCGTGTACAAAACGGACAATCTCTTTCGAGGTATCAGGATTTCAGAAGAGAACTCGTCTGTTACAAAGGGATTTCATTTTTTTGAACTTATTTGAACTACAGACTTTTTCTGTGTTCGTGGATGCACCATTCAAAGGAACATCATCAATTTTCAACCATTTCTGACTTCATTTGCTATTTTCGTGCATTTACTGAATTGTTTGAGCTAAATGACCCTGAAATTGAAAAACATTTCGAATGAACTCTGAAAAGGTTGAAAGTTGCCATGGTATCATCATTTCACCCACATAGCATGTGCAAAAAAGTACAGAGGGTTACGGCAAAAACTGGATGCACTTCGTGTACAAAACGAACAATCTCTTTCGAGGTATCAGGATTTCAGAGAGAACTCGTCTGTTACAAAGGGATTTCATTTTTTTGAATTTATTTGAACTACAGACATTTTCTGTGTTCGTGGATACACTATTCAAAGAAACATCATCAATTTTCAACCATTTCTGACTTCATTTGCTATTTTTCGTGCATTTACTGAATTTTTTGAGCTAAATGACCCTGAAATTGAAAAGCATTTCGAATGAACTCTTGAAAGGTTGAAAGTTGCCATGGTATCATCATTTCACCCACATAGCATGTACAAAAAAGTAGAGAGGGTTACGCAAAAACTGGATGCACTTCGTGTACAAAACCATTACAGAACGTCATGGATAGATAAGTGATGAAATTAATATAAGTTCATCATCACATGCCATTCAAAGTACATGCATATCTCTAGAGCATAGAATTAAACCATACATTGAAACTATGTAGAACATTTCAACGCAACAACAAATGCGATCATAATCGCAACCAAGGTAACAATTGATCCAACGGCATAATGATACCAAGCCTCGGTATGAATGGCATATTTTCTAAACTTTCTAATCTTCAAGCGCATGGCATCCATCTTGATCTTGTGATCATCAACGATATCCGCAACATGCAACTCCAATTTCATCTTCTCGTCCTAATTTTTTTTTTGTTTTTCCATCAAGTACTTGTTTTCTTCTTCAGCTAAATTTAACCTCTTGACAATAGGGTCCATCTTGATCTTGTGATCATCGACGACTTCCGCAATATGCAACTCCAATTCCATCTCCTCCTCCTCCGTTTTTTCCATTTTTTTCTTCAAGGAAATTTTTTCCTCTTCGACTAAATTTAACCTCTCCACAAGAGGGTCGGTTGGAATTTCCGGTTCAACTACCTCCTAGACATATAAAAACATCTATGTCAGGTTGGTCGGCATAATTGTCATAAACACTAAAACAAATAGTTATAAATTAAAGATAATATACCACATCCGAATCATAGACAGGACGAGGGCCGACGTGGGCGGATATCAAAACCATCGCACTATATAATAACAAGCAATAATAAACGTAAGAAAATTAGACAAATATCTATCTAAAGCAATAATAACAAGCAACAATAAAAGTAAGAAAAGCATGGACAGAACAAGAGGCTCACCACGGTGGTGCCAGTGACGAGATTGGCGGGGGCGATCGACGGTGGTGAAGACAGGGACGGGACGTGACGGACTGCTAAACCTAGACAAATCTCGGGGAAAATGGAGCTTGGAGTTCGAGCTTCGAGAGGAGAAAAGATTAACTAGTGTGACTCGGGCATTTCATCGAACACCTCATGTACATAGGAGGTGAGCTAGCTAGAGCACCACAGCTCCCCCCGGCCGGCCAGAAAAAACTGAGCAGAGGAAGTGGTGGGCGAGGGGTTATATATAGGAAACTCATTGGTCCCGGTTCGTTTCAGGAACCGGGTCTAAAGGTCACCCATTTGTCTCGGCTCTACATACGAACCGGGACCAATGGGTCTAGGCCAGGAGCGAGGCCCATTGGTCCCGGTTCATGCCTCAAACTGGGACAAATGGTCCCAGACCAAGCGGGACAGATGCCCAACGAGGCCCGGCCGGCGCCCTAGCCGCACGAACCGGGACGTATGCACCCATGGGTCCCGGTTCATGGATGAACCGGGACTAATGGGCTCGCCAGGCCCGAACCAAAGCCTTGTTTTCTACTAGTGCCTCTCTTCCAGCTTGAGCACATTGGAGCATCGCAGTGAGGTTGCGTGAATCTAGGAAGGACTTGTCGAGGATCTGTGTACACACCCTAGTGTTTGAACCTCTACTGGGTCCCCAGATCCCAGACTTCGACAAAAACTTCTGATGATGAGGATGAGGACTTTATTGTTGAGGAAGGCACCTCATAGAAGTCAAAGGAAGTAGTTATTGCCAAGGAATATGGCATTGCTAAAAGCACGAGGCCAACTAGAAACAAATCAACGACTAAGGCAACAGGCAAGAAGACAGAAAATAAGAGAGGTAGGTCATGCAAGCTACTTGATCCCATTGCTGAATTTGAGAGACACACTTCCTCCGAGGATTAAAAAGAGGAAGATCCAACCGCTAATCCACTTCTAACAAAGGTCCAAAAACTCATGAATCATGCTATGAAGACTGCAACCCCCTCCAAGTCTAAGTCTAAACATCCTGGATTCAAGCCAAATTAAATTTCTATATCCAAGCCCAAGGTCAAGACCATAAGAGACATCTCAACTGCTAAGAACAACAAGGCCCTAGTGCATGAGAGAGAAGAAGGAGAGGATGATGCCCTAGTGCTTATGAAGCTAAGACCCAGATTTCCTAACACAGTGATGCTCATCCTGTTGTTGTGGATATGAATAAGATAAAGGATAAAGGATCGAGGGAATGGAGAGAGTCTCACCCCTACTCCGTCAGAAGGAGGACTGATGTAGATTATCATTTCAACACCAAGGAACAGTAGGACTTCTATGAGATTGTGTTGCTACACAAGAAGGCCATAGTTAGTGATATGAGATGGGCGGACACAAAATTGATTGATGTAAATGAGGACCACTTTCCTCATCTACATGAAAGCTTCCATATGATAGGCATTGAAGAGTTCATAAAGAAGTAATTGACGTCTTGTAGTGATGAGGTCATCATGCAATTCTACTCTACTCCTCATTTCTGTCCTGATGGTAAAATTGCGTGGATGACATAAGGAGTTCCCTATGAGTCCAGTGTTGAAGACTAGGCTAGTTTGCTAGAAGTACCTGAGATCGAAGATGGTGACATTAATGTGTATGCCAAGAGCAATATGGATCACTACTCCATGGAAAACATGTATATGGAGATTCCTTTGGATGATCTCAAAACTCAATAACTTGGATCAGATTATCATCTGTTGTCAGGACTTGCTACCGCCAACACGATCATGATGTACACTTTAATGGCCAAGTTAGGAGATGAGAGGATGATTAGAGGACACTCCATCTATATGTTTCATCATGTCGATCGTTCAGAGAGATTTCATGTCATGGGTCTCATTGTAGAGACCATTACGAGGACTGTTGTGGATGAGAAGAGGTCATGTGGATTTTCTCCACATATTCACATGCTTGTAAAGTCAAAAGTTGGTCACGATGCATATCTTCTCGACCGTGATCGTTTTCTGCTTATGCCAGAGTTTGAGGACAACACAATGATGATGGGTCCTTTGCATCCCACTTCGGCAGCAACACATGAGGAGAAGGAAGCATGAGCGGAGGCTACTAACAGTGTAGAGCCGAGAGCCACATCTGCTCCATCATTGAAGACAAAGTGTCAGGCCCAAGATGCGATTCTATCCCAATCACGTGACGCTTACGTGATTGGGGCAAGATGGATATCATTACATCGTACCATTGCATACATACATGGGGGATACAACAATACATACAAGTCACATGAATACAACAACATCAATAAAAGACATCCGACTACGGATGCAAACATGAAAAGCACAAATACATCCATCTACTATCCCATGCTGCCGACCAGGAACCTAACCCAAGACTGATGAAGAAGAAGAAGAAAGAACTCCAACAAAAGAATCACTCTCATGTCAAGTCATCGAAAACCTGCACCTGCAACTGTTGTTGTAGTATCTGTGAGCCACGAGGACTCGGCAATCCCATAACCATGGGTAACAAGACTAGCAAAACTTAATGGGAAGGAAGAGGTAAAGTGGTGAGGTTGCAGCAGCGGCTAAGCAATATATGGTGGCTAACTTACGAGTACAAGAATAAGATGAGCATCTACGCAAATGGTCGCAAACTAGTAGTGATCGCTAAAGATCCTGAACTACCTACGAGTCAAACATAACCCCACCATGTTCTCTTCTCAAAGTGAAAAGAGACAGTCACGGTTACTCACATAGTTGTGTGTTTTACTTCGGATCCTCTGTCAAATTTTCTACAACCGGACATTAACAAATTCCAATCTGCCACATAACCACGGGTACGACTTTCGAAAGATCATAACCCTGCAGGGGTGTCCCAACTTAGCCCATCACAAGCTCTCACGATCAGCAGAAGTAATAATAATATTACCCCTTATCTTAGGGAAGGCCCGATCAGACTCGGAATTCCCGGTGCACAAGACATTTCGACAATGGTAAAACAAGTCCAGCAAGACCTCCCGGTGTGTCGACACCCTGATAGTAGCCGCGTGTATCTCGTCTCAGGCCACGACCGGATGGGCGATTATACGAGTAAAACCAAACCTCGGGTTTCCCCCAGGTGGCCCCGCATAACCCCCGTTTGGGACCAACACCATCAGCACTGCCCCCCCTGCTATGTAGAAAAGAATCCCCGAGGGCGCGACCCCCTATGCAAATTTAATTAATTAATTAAGTTGTTATTATGAGGCAAATTAAAACCAATGTTGGGCCTTGCTGGAGGAGTTTTATTCAAAGACGAACTGTCAAGGGGTTCCCATATACCCAACCGTGTAAGGAACGCAAAATCAAGGAACATAACGCCGGTTTATCGGCTCCTAAGGTGGCATGAGTGGAACAAAACACCAAGCAAAAGGCCAAGCCTTCCACCCATGCCAAGTATATAGGTGTGTTAATAATAATAATAGATATTGTGATTTTCCCAAAGCATCAAGTTCCAACATGGAACAAACTTCATCTTTACCTGCAACTAACAACACTATAAGAAGGGCTGAGCAAGCGGGTAACATAGCCAAACAAGGGTTTGCTAGGAAGGTGTCAAGGTTAGAGGTTTCATGGCAACAAGGAGAGGGGATGACAATAAATGATGGGTGGCGCGACAAGTAACGATAGCATCGAGACATCTAAGCATGGCAATGATAGTAAAGGTATCCAAGGTGATGGTCATCTTGCCTGAGATCCTGCAAGGAAGAAGAATGAGTCCATGAAGCAGACGAAGAAGAAGCCTCGAAGACGAACCACGTGTAGACGAACGAGTCCTCACGATTGCAACGGAAAAGAACAAGCGACAAGAAAGCACACAACATGGCAAACACTCCACTCAAAAACAAGACAAGATGCTCAACCAAGTATGATGAAAGACAAGTCTATATGATGCAATTCATGGCAAGGGATGAAGCACACAAGAACAACACAAACCAACAAGTTTAAATGAGGCCGAAATCAACCTAGAACAAATCCGGTATGTCCACATATGCATATTTGGAAATTGGTCCAGATCGGAACAAACATTAAGTTAAAGTTCTTAAACAGCAAGTTAACATGCACCATGATGATCTACTCGAAATTCTAATCAAGTTTCATATAAAGTTTGTTTAATTCGGAGCTACGGCCTAGAAGATATGAGCAAAACAAGACAAGCAAGACAACGGTGCAAGATGCACCCAAACATCAAGCAAACATACTCCAAACATGAAAACAACATGATATTATGCTTCTACATGCAAAATCACACAAGTTTCATATAGGACACACTCAAAACGGAGCAACGGGCTAAAAGGTAAGAGCAAAACAAGTTACAATGCAAAGCTAAAGTTAACAGCCACATAGCAACTTTGGAGCAAGGTAAATATATGCTACATCACCCAAACATGATAAAAAGAAACATGGATGTGAAATAGACATGATACTAAACAAGCACGAACTTAGAACACACCCAAAATCTTGCTGGAACACAATTAAACAAGCATGGCAAGTTGCAATAAATTTATCCAGACTTAGTCAAAATCTGGGAAGGAAAAAACAACTTCACGATGCTGCCTTCGGAGGCACGAAACAACAAGCATATCAACTCTACTAAGTATGTAAAGAACATGGACATGTAGTAGACATAACATACATCAAACAACTCCATTGGAGCAACTCCATAGGAGGCATGGATCAATAACAACAAGCTTCACCAAATTGATCATGCTGATAAAAAGCTGACACGTAAAGTTTATATCAACTTGAGAGCAAGAAATAAATAAGCTACAGCAGGCCATATGTGCAAGTAAGAGCATGAATGGATAGACAATAACATGGAGAACAAGACATGATCATTGGCCACTGGAAAACAAGCATGGATTTGAGTGAGGCATCAAGCAAACATAGCATCAGGTTTAACAGATTCCAAACTTAGCAGTTTTTTCACTAAGTATAAAACAGCAACATCGACATGGCATGTTTACAAGCTTGTTTAAGTCACCTCAAGGCATATCATGGAAAGTGGATTGCACCACAGCAAAGACCATATGATTGTGCTTCTAAAACATATAGACATGTGGCATGAAGACAATCACATCAATAGCAATGAGCAAGTGAAATCAGCTTCTCATAATAAGTTTCAGCACTTAACAGCCAAATGCACTTTTGCAACAGAGATTAACATGGCAAGATGGCACGTAACATTAATGCTACAGCAACCATCATGTAGAGCAATTCACAATGAACATTTTTACATATCATATTCTACATTTGGATAAACATGCACAAAGTTACAAGCATCACAAGTAGGCAACAAAATTACAGTTGACATCAGTTTTAAACAAGTAGCACTCTTGCAACGAGGATTAGGTCATCAAGATGAACTCAAACAAGCATGCCACAATGGAACAAAATGAAGAGCATATCACAATGATCATTTTGACATATTATTCACCCATTTGGACATACACACAAAAAGTTACATCAACTCAAAGTATGAAAGAAAATGAATGAATTTCTCAGACTTAGCCATTTTTCACACAGGAAAAAAAACACACAGTGAGTGCAGTATAGCAAAATGCGCACGGGCGAGGAACAAGGGCTGCTCACCCTGGGCTTCGGCCCATATAACAGCAGAGGACGAGGCGGGCCGGTGCAGTGGGCCTCGGGGCCTGTCGCGACCCACGACACGGAGGAGGCCCACGAGCTGGACCTCGCTGGAGGTGGACCGTGGTAGTGGGCCGGTGGAGCCTGGGCCGACGCGGACGGCCGATGGTTGGCGAGGCCCATGCGGAGGTGAAGGAGGGCCGGCTCAGGTCGCAGCCCACGCGATCGAAGGACGAGGCGTCGTCCTCCTCGGGCGCGACAGGGACAACGACGACTGGGGCCTGCGGCGGCGGATCCCGCCGGTGGAGGAACGGCGTGGCGGCGGGCATAGCTGGGGCGAGGCGAGCGGGGACCGGCCGGATCTGGCCTGCGGCTGCCGGATCCGGGCCGTGGCTGGGTCGACGGCGCTCGGGATTCCGGTGAGGTTGAGTAACGGAGGCGGGAACCTGCTCACCGGCGGCGACTGCTTCGGCGGAGGAGGCCAACGCGGTGGTGCTCGAGCGGTGGCGGGGAGGCGACGGGAAGGAGCTAGTGGCGCGGACGCCTGCGGGCGCGCGGCAGCGGCCGACGACCTGCGGGCTGGCGGCGCCGGCGTTCGGGCCCGCACGGGCCTCGGATGGGCTCCGCGGGCCGTGGCGGTGGGAGGAGAGAGAGAGGGTGAGGTGGCGGCCTCTTAGTGGCTGGAAGCGGCGGCGGGGCGATTGGCGGCTTGTGATTGGCCGGGGTGAGGTGGCCGGCTGGACATATCCGGCGCGGATGGACATGTCCGGCGGCGCGAGGTGGAAGAAGACTAGGGTTGCACCGCGAATTTCGGGAGGAGGGGCAAATATATAGGTAGAGGGAGCTAGGAGTGTCCAAATGAGGAGCGGTTCACGGCCACGCGATCGTGATCGAACGAACAAGAACATGGAGGTGGTTAGGATGGGCTTGGTGGGCTGTGTGAAAGGGGTGCTGGGCCAAAACAGAAAAAGCTTCTAGCGGTTAACACAGTTAACTGTTGGGCTATCGAACGAGCTCCGAATGCGACGAAACTTGACAGATGGTCTACCTATGCTATAACAAGACCACACGCCAAGTTTCAACCCATTCCGAGAAAATTTTCCGGCCACTCATAAAATAAATATACGGAGGTGCCACGGGCGCGTGCGAGTGTGTCTGGGCTCAGAATGGACAACGGAAAGGACGGGCGGATCGGGCGGATGCAAGTTTTGAAAACACCCTGATGCAATGCACACGATGACATGGCAGAAAGCAACACGCAAGCAGATGACATGGCAACGGCAACGAATAACTGGCTGACACCTGGTGCACCGCTCTCGGGGTGTCACACAAAGGCTGGTCAGTATAACTATCTTCTTGGAGCTAGTCAGAGGATCGAGCAGAGTCTGGCCAACATTGATCAGAACTAGAAGAGTCTTGAGAGGATCCTTGAGATGAAATTCTATGATCTGGATGTAAAGGTGACAGAGATGGAATCCATAGCTCAAAGCCTGAAGAAATGGGTGGATGAGGCAAAGCTACCCGCAACTACCTAGTTTCAGAGGATGCCCATGTCAGTAGCACTGCGAGACGCTTCCAGAGCCACTATTTCAGCTCGAGTTGTTGCACCCTCATTTGCTCCATCAGTTGCTCCTATCGTTGCTACTCATCCACCAGTTCAGCAGAATTGTTCCAAGGAATTTGTAGATGCACTTATCTCCACTCCGACACACACCAACATTGTAAGTTAGAGGACTTTATTCCCAGGAGATGCCGGAAATCGAGCCCAGAGTGACGTCTGGCCCTGTACTTTTTTCAATGTTTCTGAACGTGTTGACAAAGGGTAGAATTAGTATAGATCATTAGTGCTTCGTGAGAGAGGGAGTGTGTTTTCCCATTTCTCGTTTCATTTTCATTTGAGTGATACTTTGTGCACTACTTTTGGTCATTTCTTGTTTTATACTATGTTTGTTCGTGTGCTTGATCATACCGTACCTTAATGCTATGCTTGCTTGGATATCCATTCATATAATCTAGTATGATCATTCACTTGTTTGCTTGGTGATAAGTGCTAATTACTTTGCGCTCCACCAAGATGTATGTGACACTGAAGAGTAACACATGAGCCTAATCGATTTTTCATTTGCATTCATACGCAAATTCTTAATAATGAACAAATATAGAGGGAGCTCTTTCTTATTACATACTTCTCAAAAGCGATGATGTATTTCATTCATTAAATCATTTGTCGAAGCTTTGAGCAATATGTAGTCCTCAATTACCAAAAAGGGGGAGATTGAAAGTGCAACTAATCCCCGTGTGGTTTTGGTAATTAATAACATCATATATGCCATTGATCTAATGAACATAGATGATAGATTTCATGAAATATCAATGATTGGCATGGCAAGGACTAATGGATGTGGACCCCTAAAAAT
Source organism: Secale cereale (assembly GCA_902687465.1). NCBI lineage: Eukaryota > Viridiplantae > Streptophyta > Magnoliopsida > Poales > Poaceae > Secale > Secale cereale. The sequence goes on along the minus strand of LR738710.1, from coordinate 337,675,043 downwards.
GTCAAGGACAAGAATTGGCAACCTCACGACTCTATGTTTTTGGTTTAGTGATACAAGATCACATTGAGTCCCTTAGGAAAGCCAATACTATTAAAAGGGGATGAGGTATTGTTGATGAGGTTGTTGCCCAAGTGCTTAGTGATATTGCCCCAAAAACCCTTAGTCATTTTCTGAAAACACATTTGTCCAAACCCTAATTCTCATTCTTGGTTCCACCGATATAATCCACTCCAAACCCATCATGATGTCCATTCCATTGCCACTGCCAAAACACTAGCAATTCAGTTTGATCGAACAGGATCTTGGTCCTACCAAGATGGCATTGCCAAGTTTCTGTGATAGCATTGTTTTACTTCATAATCACCAAGTTGAAACAATTGGAATTTCTGAGACTAGGTTTTTCCCTAGCCTTTGCACTTCGGTCCTACCGAGTTCTTTCTCTTCGGTCCCACTGAAAAGCCTAACATTCTTATCTTTTACACTAATCGGTCTCACTTATTTGGGTAAAAAGTGTGTAATAGTTGGATTTTGGTTGAGTGCTATTTATACCCCTCCACCCTTACTTACTCTCAAAGAAAGCCATCATAATAAAACACAATATATTCCATTACTACCATTGGAACCTTGATACCTAGCCTCTTCAAGTTGCTTTCTACTCCAATCCTTGTCCTACACAAGGAAAATCTGTGAGTAGAAATCGAGTGTTGAGGAGACTATCATTTGAAGCACAAGAGGAAGGATTTCATCACCAACACAACATCTATTACCTTTTGGAGAGTGGTGTCTCCTAGATTGGTTAGGTGTCACTTGGGAATCTCCAAGATCATGTGGAGTTGAACCAGTGAGTTTGTAAGGGCAAGGAGATCTCCTAGTTCGTGAAGGTCTACCCGAGTGAGGCTATGTAGCACCCAATATGCGATTATATCCCGATCACATTATTAATTCATGACTGGGGCACAACCACATTTCAAGCGCATAGCAAGGTGGATATCATTACAACATACCATGTACTGAATAGATGAGAATACCAGATAAAGGCTTACACTCGCCACAAGCTACAACATGAACACATCAATACACCAATACATAGCAATCATCATACAGAAGAGCAGTATCCAACTACAGATGAAATCAAACAAAAAAGAAGAACGACACTCACCTTGCTAATCCCAGGCTCTTGACCTGGAGCCTATCCCTTGATCAAAGAAGAAGCAGAAAAACTCCAAAACATGTAAGCATCACTCTCACATTAGATCATTGCATTAGCTGTACCTGCAACTATTGTTGTCAAAATCTGTGAGTCACGAGGACTCATAAATCCCATTACCATGGGTATCAAGAGTAGCAAAGCTTAATGGGTATGGACTGGATAAGTGGAGAGGTTGCAGCAAGCACTGAGCATTGTATGGTGGCTAACTTACGAGTACAATAATAAGAAGAGGAACTATGCATAACGGTCGCAATCTAGTAATGATCAATAAGTGATCCAGAACTACTTACGATTCAAACATAACCCCACCATGTTCTCTTCCCGAACTCCATCAAAAAGAGACGATCGAAGTTACGCACGCGGGTGGTGTATTTTAATTCGAGTTTAGTGACAAGTTCTCTACAATTGGATATTATAAATTTCGAAGTCGCCACATAACCACGGGCACGACTCTCAAATAGATTAAACCCTACAGGGGTGTCCCATCTTAGTCCATAACAAACTCTCACGATCCGCGGAGGTAAATCTCCATCTCGGAAAAACCTGATCAATCTTGGAATCCTGGTGCACAAGATATTTTGACAATGTAAAACTAATCCAGCAAGACCTCCCGACGTGCCGACACCCCGATAGAAGCCACGCGTATCTCATATCAGGCCACGATCGGATAGGTCAAACAACGAGTAAAACCAGTCCTCGGGTTTTTCCGTGGTAGCCCTGCAGGTTGCCCGGTTTGGACCAACAATCATGAGGAGCACTGGCTCGGGTTGTTGACTAAGAATCCTCAGGTTAATTACTCCCTATGCAATTTTAGTTGTTATTAGGCAAATGGTAAAACCAAAGTTGGGCCTTGATGGAAGAGTTTTATTCAGAGCGAACTATCGATGGGGGGCATAAACCCCGACCGTGTTAGGAACACAAATGAGGGAACATAGTACAGGTATAATGGAAACTAAGGCGACATGAGTGGAACAAAACACCAAGAAAAATGCCAAGCCTTCCTCCCATTACAAAATATATAGATGCATTAATTAAATAAGAGATATTGTGATATGTTGATGATATCCATGTCCAAACATGGAATAACCTGCATTGCACGTTCAACTAGCAACGCTATAAGAGGGGCTGAGCAAGCGGTAACATAGCCAAACAACAGTTTGCTAGGAAGGTGGTTAGAGGCTTATCATGGAAATTTGGGAGGCTGACAATAAAGTAGTACGTAGCGCGACATGGCGATAGAATCGCGACAACTAGCAAAGCAAAGATAGTAGTGATATCAAGGAATGGTCATCTTGCATGATACGTCCTCGAGAGGATTGAAAACTTGCTCCTCGTAAATGTTCTCAACGGTTGTCTCAACCTCGGCCTCAAACTCGGCTCCCGGTGCTACCCAAAGAAGGAAAACCATCCACATAAACACACATGACATAAAAAAGAACATGTCCTACATGCACTTAGAACATGAATGCATATGAAGAATGCAAAGAACGGAGCTATAAAACTACCGGTGCGGAGAATATGATGTCGGGAAGGAAATGGTGATGCCATGATGGATATGGGCAAGCTCTTGGCAACCAAGTACGCCACTGGATAGATTGTAAGATTCCAGTTGAAAACAAAATAAAGATCATCGAAACGGATGCACGGATTAAAAACGGAGAGCAAAACAAAATGCAACGCAAAATTGTCAATACAGCAACATGCCAACTTGAATGCAACATTTAAATATGCTACAATACTTGAACATGGAAATAAATGACATCGCATGTAAGTACGGGTAACACATGGCAATTTATGATTATAGAGCCAATTCAGATGATGCATGGATCAATAGCAAGCATCAAGACAAGATGGCAAGTCATAACAGATCCCTGACTTAGTGAAAACATAGATCATGGCAGAAAACAGATTCATGATTCATAGTTTGAGGCAAGATAAATATATGCTATATGAACTATTCATGGCATAAATGAGCATGGAAAGCTTGTACTAAATGTACTTACCAAACTCCCTTACTGAAGATGTTCATATAACCTGGAGAAATGATGATAGCATCAATGCAAAATGACAAGTTATGCTGACAGTTTCAGACAACAGAATTTCATGGCATGGCAGAAACGGTTTCATGATAGCATGCTTACAAGCTTGTTGCACTCATCACGGTGCACTTCAGGGCATGAAATACATTCTAGCAGCAAAAAGACATGAAAATGATCCTATTCATGTACAAAACTACCCCATATGATGCCTGCATCTAATTACAAAAATGACAAAATGGCATCTGATGTAAATATGACATGTTTCAAAACTTGCTCAAATGATGAAATGTAGGCCACAAATGGATGAGTTGGATTTTTCTACCCCAAATGCATATATAATATGTATATGTTGCTGCATATTTTTTTTCACAAATTGCATCATATGCAAATTTGCCTAAAAGGAAAAAGACAGAAATGGAAATATTCTAGATTTGGACACCGCCCGAAGTGGAAATTGGGCCCTTTCCATAATTGGAATGCGCTGGAAAAATAATAAAAGAAGAGGAAAGGGGGTCTTTTAGAGGACGACATCTGGGACTAAGGCGTTAGTGTCAGACTGAAATTAAAAATGCCAGCCCAAAAATTGTAGTGCCCAAGACTTGATCACTGGTCTTCTGTGTAGCACATAAAAGGCTGACCACTCAGCTATCGAGGAGACTTGTGAAAAACATGGGGAACTATGTATAATGAGCTAACCACAGAATACTGGCTCCTTCTATGTACACGCAGACGAGATGACAAAGACGCCGGCGAGGAGCGCAGTGGCGACTCTATTGGCTGGCATGCAGCCGCGGTAGTGTGGGATTAGGAGGACGTGTTGCTACGTGAGCCATGAAGCATCAGTGGGGCATACGCGTGCATGTGGGTGTGCACGAGCAACAACATACTGTCCTGACGGCAAGGTACAACGAGGGCTACGACGATCTACAGGACGAGCGCGGGGGCTATGGATGAGCGAGGGCATGGCTCGAGCATGCTCAGTGAGGAGATTTGGAGCGGGGAAGACCTATGCATTCCGTGGGACAAAAATGACAACAGCAAAACTTAATAAAAACGAACTTGCACAGAGCGCCGAGAGCACGGCAGTGGTGGGGACATAGCGACGTCTACATAGCGATATAGACAACCAGGGAGAACTAGGAGGTTTGCCACCTCACCTAGTGACCAGAAGGATAAGACGATGTGGTCAGGGAGGCCATGGAGATGACGTGGGGACTAGCTGAACTCCGGCGCGTCACGGCTCCGGAAACAGGAAGAAGATGGCGATGAGGAGGTCATTCCTGTGGCCGCAACGTCGTGGAAGGAGACGTAGAGGAACTTGGCGGACGCTCCCACGGCGGCAGGAGAGGTTGGAGGAGGTCGTGGAGGCTACCCCTAGCTGAAGCTCGAGCTCGGCCAGGTCATGGTGGGTAGGGCGAAGGCGTGGCGTGCGCTCCTTAATTACCTAGGCAGCTGCTAGGGCAGGAGAGGAGAGGAATCGGTCGAGGGATGCTACGGATAGGGTTAGGACATGTTTTATAGAGCTAGGGAAGCTTCTCTGGCCGTCAAATCGACCAGACGACAACGTGGCGCGTCTAAATGTCCTACCGTACATGAGGTCGAAGATGACCGTGTAGGTGTGGGTTGGCTGGGCTGCGGGTGCTCTGCTGGACCGAGGTTGCTTGGATGCTCTCTGCTACTAGGATGCACTGCCTTTTCTATTTCTTCAAAAAGAAATAAAAGAGCAAAATGCACAGAGGAATTTGAGAGGGGTGTGAGAGATATGAACATATCCTCATGACCCTTGATTAATGCCTATTTCATACAACATGAATTGACTTTTTTAGAGGTAGTAAAATAAATAAAGTTAATTCAAACTTCTGGCATTGTTGAGCCCAACCAAATCAACTCCAAATAAGATGAATTTTGGCAGAGAGGTTTAGGATATGGTGTATGAATTTATAAGGAGAAGTTGAACATTATTGGAGGAGGGTAAAATGGCACTTTCAAAAAAGAAAAGAAAGGAGATGGAGGGGGGAGGTGATGATGCATGGCATGGCTTGAGAGAGGTGCATGGCGGGATGATCCCACTCATAAGATACATCTAGCCAACACAACATTATGGAGAGTGCAATGCACATGATGAACATGACAACCACGAAGGACCAAATGCAATATGACAAAGAAGGGCATGGCAATGCAATAATTAAAACAACATTGCAAAAAACAAGATGAAGGAACCAAACATGATAGAACCCACATGAAAATAGATCATGACATAAGTTGGATATATTACAAAAAGGAAGGATTATATCTGGGGTGTTACATGCTAGTCCTTGATGCACATAAGCCATGGTGGAATAGACATGGTTACTTATTCGTGGACGCTTCTTGGGTGGTGCCCTCCGTTGACTCGCACAACCTTGAGCCTCCCTGGGTTGAAGTTTCCATCAGCGTAGACGTATGATAGAACTACCTATCAGAACCACGCCAAAATTCATCATTTATTCATTGCGTTTGAAATATCCAAACCCCTCCTTTACTTACATGATGTTTTACTTCCCGCTGCTATGCTCTTAGAATTGCATGTGTAGGGTGATACTAGAATTGGTAGAATTGGCAAAATCTGCACACAACTAAAATTGGGAAAATGTTAGATTTTTAATTCGTCAAGTAGTCTAATCACCCCCCTCTGGACATACTTTTGACCCTACAGATGTGGTATGGCCATGACCTGATATGATATATGTGATGTTTGAGAATATCATGTTATGTAATAAGTTCATGAATTGTGTGTCGCCGAGTGTGGCAACTGACATGGGCCATAAGATTTTCATAATGTTATTGTATGACCCTGCGTGTCAATCATTAAAAGCCATGTAATAGATTTACTTTGTCGCTATGATGAGTTAGCAATAGTTGGCAGAGATAACTAGATGATGGCACCTTGGAGATGATGGAGATCATGGTGCTATGCCGGTGATGATGGAGATCATGTCGAAGCTTTGGAGATGGAGAGCATCAGCACATGAAGACAAAGGCCATATCATGTCACATATTGCTTGCATATGATGTTTGTCTTTTATGCTAATTATTTTGCTTAGGACGACGATGGCATTATAATATGTATCCTCCACTTAATATCGAGAAAAAGGTGTCCTCCCATACTATTAACCGTTGCTAAAGTTTGTCATATTGAAGCAACTCGTGATGATCAGGTGTGACAAACTCTTCGTTCACATAAAATGAGTGTAAGCCAGTTTTACACATGTAGAAATACTGTGGTTAACTTCACGAGCCTAGGATGTACATACATGGCCTCGAAACACGGAGAATTGAAAGGTTAAACATGAATCATATTAATGATATGATCAACATGTAGATGTTCCCATAGAAAACTGCCCCATTTCACGTGATGATCGGACTTGGGTTAGTGACTTTGGATCATGTGTCACTTAACAACTTGAGGTATCACTACACAAAAAACACTTCCGTGATGATATGTGTTTGTCATATTAGGTCTCATTTTCTGTCATGCATGTACGTCCATGATGATTTTATGACATAATCAAGATAGTCCTACATGTGTTGTCTTGGAAGTGTTCCATGACAAAATACTCAAATTATCATCACGGAACTGTCCACTTCCATGACGATAAATGGCGCTGTAGACGTTCTGGGAATGGGGGTACCCAGACTTGCCTGCCTACGGCCCAGAGCGTGGCTCATCCAGCAGCCTGGTATGGCCTATCTTCATCGGCAACCACTCAAGACCCTCACGAGGGGCCAAGCCTCGCGAGGCGGACGACGCAAGACCTCCCCTAGAGTGGCCCCACTAGGCGGGCTCCCGAGGACCGGAGATATCAACGCAAGGGACACCTCGCGAGGTTCACGTGACGTGAACCATGACGACCAAGGCCAGGCAGGCGCCAGCGGGCGCAGGAAGCCAGTTTCCTCTTTTGTGCTAAAGGGGCAAGCGCAGGCGATGAGTCCCGAGGCGTCAGGCAAAGGTTTCCAGATAGGTGCAATGAGACCAAGGCCAGCAGGATGGCAGGGCGAAGGTCACCACGGAGCCCACAACGACGTCACCACCAGAGCCTTTGGCAGGCGAAGACCACCTTTTGTCAGGATAGCTTGTACTAGCTGCCCCCCTTCAAACTTGGCTGTTGTGTGATCCCTTCCCGCTCAATATTTGGGATGAGGACCCGGGCCTCTATAAATAGGACTAGCCACCACCATAGAAGAGAGGACCATTCAGACCATCCTTACACCCACCAGCTCACCGAGCCCAAGAACACCTCTCCTCGGGAGGCTGTTCTTCCTGTGTACTTGTTCATCCTCAGCCTACAAGGCAATCCACCACACCACACTGGAGTAGGGTATTATGCCACAACGGTGGCCCGAACTAGTATAAATCCTTGTGTCTCTTGTTCTTCGGGTTTGCGAGCTAGGCCTAGGAATCGGTGCGAGGGCGAACTAGAACGGAAAGGAGAGATCTTCATGCACACCCCAATGTTCGAACGTGAAGGGTTTGCCGGAACCGATGATCCGACATTTGGCGTGCCAGGTAGGGGTGCGCCGAAGCATCCCATCCATCGATCCACACTCCATCATCTCGCCGGTTCCATGGCTGACGCTTGCCGAGCCTGTGCGGAGCGTCGTGCCGCCCTTGCTGCCCGCGTCGACTAGACGGCTCCCGCTGGCGGACCTCCCCCCGCCCGCCATCGCCTGCTGCCAACGCCACCACCGGCCCAGCGAGGCACGAGCAACATGCCTCATCCCTACACCGCTCTGTGCGACGGGAAGGACACACTACCACCCCGTCGTTGACTTCGGCGGGCTCGTTGTCCCACGCACGTCGCGGACCCGCGAACGCGCAGGCTACGTTGCTCATGGCACGCGAGCTCCTGCGTTACCGCCCCGTTGACGACCTCTACGAAGATTGGCTCGACCGCATCGCCGAGCTCGTCAGAGCCACTGGGGGTTCTCCTACACCATTCCTCTTGCTACCTCACACGCCGCCCTCTGCAGGCGAGGTAGCCCATGAAGCACCTCCACAACCTCCGCATCAAGGCGTCGTCCATGATCCAAGGCACGCGGCCGCACGGCGCCACCCCCCCCCCCCCACGCAGGGCGCCCGTGCATGAAGAAGGAAGCTGCCAAGAGATCCAGCAGCCTGGAGGAGGGGCATCGGCACTCCCTCCACCGCCGCGTAGAGACCGTGCGCCCCTGCCATGGTGGCGTGCGGGAACCAAGACCAAGCTCTGCCTCCGCGACAAGCTCTGGTATCAACAGCAAGCTGCAAGGCCCTCGTCCCCGAGCTGCGCAATGTCAACTGGCCCGGGAAGTTCAAGCCCGACCTGCCTTCATGCTACGACGGCACCCCCGACCCTGCTAAGTTCCTGCAGCTCTACGAGCTGAGCATCAAGGCATCCAACGGCGACGAGAAGATCATGGCGAACTGGTTCCCCATGGCTCCCAAGGATGGCGCATGCTCGTGGCTCCTGAACCTGCACGCGGGATTGATCACTTCCTGGGGTGATATGCGTGAGCTGTTCATCGCCAATTTCCAGGGCACCCGCGACCCGCCCCAGGCCGCAGGTGACCTGCGGCGCATCAGGAAACAACGAGAAGAAACTCTGCATAAGTTCATCCAGCGCTTCAACAGCGTCCGCGTCAAGATCCCCAAGGTCACGGATGAGGCCATCATCTCAGCATTCTCTGGTGGTGTCCGTGATGTCAAGATGAAGGAGGAGCTCACCATCCATGAAGATTTGTGCATGACCCTGGAGCTGAGGAGGGGCGACTCTCCCTCGTCGAGCTCCCCACCGTTGACCCTGAAGACAAGAAGGCTAAGGGCAAGGACGTGAAGCGCAAAGGGGTGGCAGTACTCGCGGCCGAACCAAAGATGAAACATGGCCGCGACCACCCGGAGTCATCGAAGAGCAGCCGTCCGTTTTGCGCCTTCCACAACATGAACAACCACAACACCAATGATAGTCAAGAGCTCAGGGCCATCCGTGAAGGGCGCATCAGCCGACGCCTCGAGCGTAGCGACCGGGCTACGGCCATGGAGGAAGCCGGACCGGGGGGCATTGGGAGGACCGCGGCCCCCGTCAGGAGTGGCGTGATCAGCCTCATGATGACCACTGGCACGATCAGCCTCGCGAGGGTGCCTGGAGGGATCAACCTCGCCAGGGTGCCTGGAGGGACCAGCCTCATGAGGACCGTCCTCAGGGCAAGGCCGACCTCCCTTCGCTGCCACCACCAAGGAGGAACGATGACCAGGATGACGGGGCTGGGGGCTTGATGACCCACAAGTGTAGGGAATCTATCGTAGTCCTTTAGATAAGTAAGAGTGTCGAACCCAACGAGGAGCAGAAGGAAATGATAGGTAGTTTTCAATAAGGTATTCTCTGCAAACACTGAAATTATCGGTAACAAATAGTTTGTGATAAGGTAATTGGTAACATAACAAGTAGTAAAAATAAATAAGGTGCAGCAATATGGCCCAATCCTTTTTGTAGCAAAGGACAATCCTGGACAAACTCTTATATAAAGGAAAGTGCTCACGAGAACACATGGGTATTATCGTCAAGTTAGTTTTCATCACGCTCAAATGATTCGCGTTCGTTACTTTGATAGTTTGGTATGTGGGTGTACCGGTGCTTGGGTACTGACCTTACTTAGACAAGCACCCCACTTATGATTAACCTCTATTGCAAGCGTCCGCAACTTCAAAAGAAGTATTAAGGTAAACCTAACCATAGCATGAAACATGTGGATCCAAATCAGCCCCTTACGAAGCAATGCATAAACTAGAGATTAAGCTTCTGTCACTGTAGCAACCCATCATCTACTTATTACTTCCCAATGCCTTCCTCTAGGCCCAAACAATCGTGAAGTTTCATGTAGTCGATGTTCACATGACACCACTAGAGGAAAGACAACATACATCTCATCAGAATATCGAACGGATACCAAATTCACATGACTACTTATAGCAAGACTTCTCCCATGTCCTCAGGAACAAACGTAACTACTCACAAATCATATTCACGTTCATATTCAGAGGGGTATTAAGATAAATAATGGATTTGAACATATGATCTTCCACCGAGTGAACCAACTAGCATCAACTACAAGGAGTAATCAACACTACTAGCAACCCACAGGTACCTATCTGAGGTTTTGATACAAAGATTAGATACAAGAGATGAACTAGGGTTTGATAGGAGATGGTGCTGGTGAAGATGTTGATGGATATAACCCTCTCCAAGATGGGAGAGTTGTTGGTGATGACGATGACGATGATTTCCCCCTCCCGGAGGTAAGTTTCCCCGGTAGAACAGCTCCGCCGGAGCCCTAGATTGGTTCCGCCAAGGTTCTGCCTCGAGACGGCGGCGCTTATTCCCGGAAGCTTCCTTATGATTTTTTCCAGGTCAAAACACTTGATATAGCAGAAGATGGGCATCGGGGGGCTGCCAGGTGGCACACGAGGCAGGGGCACGCCCAGGGAGTAGGGCACGCCCCACCCTCATGGACGGTGTGTGGCCCCCATCGTGTACTTCTTTCGCCAAATATTTTTTATATTTTCCAAAACTGAATTTCATGGAGTTTCAGGTCTTTATGAGTTGTGCAGAATATGTCTCCAATATTTGCTCCTTTTCTAGCCCAGAATTCCAGCTGCCGGCATTCTCCCTCTTCATGTAAACCTTGTACAATAAGAGAGAAAAGTCATAAGTATTGTGACATAATGTGTAATATTAGCCCATAATGCAATAAACATCAATATAAAAGCATGAAGCAAAATTGACGTATCAGGGCTTCTAGGAGCCTCGCGCCATCACCTGCATCTTGGGCGCGCGATGGTCCCAGCCTCTCAACGCCTCTTCAAGCAGTTCGCCCGAGAAGTAAACACGGCTCTTCCCAAGCTCGAAGCCACGCGCCCACTTAGGTGGTCCAAGTGCGCCATCACCTTTAGCTCAGCAGACCAACTCAAGTGCACGGTGATTGCCGGTGCCCTCTTGATCCTTTGCTCACCCATCATCAGCAACGTTCAAGTCACCAAGACCCTTATCGACGGCGGCGCAGGGCTCAATGTTCTCTCCGTCGACATATTCGATAGCCTCCAAGTTCCATACGATCAACTACAGCCTACCAAGCCCTTCTCGGGAGTGACTAATGTCTCCACCACCACTATAGGGCAGGTACGCCTGCATACCACCTTTAGCAAGCGCGACAACTACCGCACCGAGCTCAGCGACTTCATTGTCGCCCACATTCTTCTTCCCTACAACGCCATCCTCAGGTACCCAGCGCTGGCTAAGTTCATGGCGGTGACTCACCATGGCTACAATGTCCTCAAGATACCAGGAAGCAACGGCGTCATCACCTTCTCTTGTGAAGAAAAGGGTGCCATGTGCTCACTCGAGCGCTTACTAGGCTGCGGCAATCGAGGATCCAGACAATCATGGCGCCATCTATACTCCTGAGGCCGTCCCCAAGAAGAAGCAATAGATGTTGCACCAGGGGCCTCAGGAGAGCAGCGTTACCACCTCAGGACCTACGCCCATGGACGGGGCGCCTCCCTCCCTCGCATAGGAAGGCGTTCCTGGCATTCCCCTCAGGCTGGGCTCGGGGGCTCTCCTCTGGAGGGCCTCAGACCTAGCCAATGTCTTGAGGGGGGCGCTCGAGAACTATGTGGAGGCGTGCTTCACCGCACGTTTCCCTTCAGGGGCCTCAAGAAGTGAGGCACCAAGTGCTTAGGAGTTCATCAACCAGACCATTGAAGACTTGCAGGTGCCAAGGGCAATGCGGGGCGAGCACCGCCCGCCACCTCGGAGTGCAACTGTTACCCCAGGCTCGGGCGATGGGCTACGCTTCTGCGTCAATGTACCAGGACTCAATAGGATTGCGTCTCAGGAGCTCTACTGGCCATCTCATGTAGGTCGGTGTGAGGACCCCCTGAAAGCTATGTTCGCATGCCCTTCGGCTTGCCGAACCAGGCGGCCCTGCACCAGCGTTGCATGCGGGAAGTTCTGGCAACTCGTGAGGCCAGGCATCAGGAGATCTTGGCAGAGGTGGCCTCGGTTCTACGCGAGCTCTCGGAACCTCCGGAGCCTTGCAAGGCCCCGGAGTTAGGCGTCTCGTGAGGAGCGACATCTGTAGTGAGCATCTTCTGCTACCTCGACCTCTCTTCACCAACTATGCTAGGTGACATTTTCCAGTTTTGTTCAGCTGGGAGTGCCCATGTGGCTGCATTGTTCGTAGGTCGCATGGGCCTGCCCCTGCTGCGTGTATCCTTTTTGCATCTTTAGCTTACTATGTTGGGGGCGCCCCTCGGGCCGCTTCATCCCCTGGCCGCACGTGTCTATCCCTGTGGCATGTATCGCATTTTATGTCGCCTGGGTTAGCTCATCTCCTCTTATGATTTACCTTATGGACATCACCTCCTCACTCACCACCTCTTTTGGCATCCCTCTCTACCTAATGGACTTCTGCTCATCCCTCAACGGGGGCTGTACACGTTGGCACGACGCTTGTGCTTGGGTCCATCCCTGAGACCTGACAAATCCGAGAGATCGAGCTCTGACTCGCGGCCTGCCCCACATATGTCACCTCACCAGGTCCTCGGTGCCTTCATCTTCCTGCGGAGTTATCAGTGGCCCAGTGGTAGGCGCGGTTCTAAGTTGTGTTGCTTCAGACTAACCCACAGGAATCTCAGCAGCACGGCAGCAGGCGACCCTGCTGGTCTCTCTTCTCATGTAACTCGCTTGCGCGTTAAAGGGGGGCGCTGAGCATCGCGTCTCAGGGGCTCCTACTGACTCTCCAGCCCTCACCCCCTAGCCTTGACCGCGGCACCACGACCTGGCATACCAGCGGTGGCTGAGCTTCGCTCGAGGGTCGAGACCCGAGGACGCAGAGCACCAAGAAGGACGGGATAAGGGGATGCCGGCTTAGAGAGCTCAGGTCTGTTCGTACGTCAAGGGAGACTCCTGAGCATCGTGACTCAGGAGCCTAACTGGCAACGTAGCCCCTCACTCCCTGGTCTTGTCCTGGCGATCCGGATAAGCACGCGGCGGCTGAGGTATGCGCGGGGTGTGGCCCTCCCGACACAGAACACCAAGGCCTAGTCCATCATTTCCTTCCCGAGGGTTGTTCGTACGTCAAGAGGGACCCCTGAGCATCGTGTTTCAGGGGCCTAACTGGCCACGTAGCCCCTCACACCCTAGTATCCTCCTGGTGATCCGGACGAGCCAGTGGCGGCTGAGGTATGCGCGGGGTCGGGCTGTGCCAACACAGAACTCTAGGGCAAGCCGGGAGGACATCGTGAAATCTCAGCCACGCGGCATCAGAAGCAAGCCAGGCGCACCGCTTGAGGAATCACCTCATACCTGCCAAGATAAGTCCCATCGGCGTGCCGCCATCATTTGAAGAGTTGTTTTCTGCAGTCATGCATCGGCAATGTCACCTCCCTTTTTAGCCTCCTGAAGTTGCTCGCATGCCAAGGGGGACCTCTTGAGCATCGCGCCTCAGGATCTCTTACCGGATACCGGGCCGCTCACCTCCTGGCCTTGACCACGGCATCGTGACCTGGCATACCAGCGATGGCTGTTACTTGCCTTGCGACTAGGACCTGAAGGCGTAGAGCACCAAGCTACTAAAAGGGTAAAAAGGAATGACACTGTCGGAACAAGGCTGATGACCCACAAGTTTAGGGGATCTATTGTAGTCCTTTAAATAACTAAGAGTGTCGAACCCAACGAGGAGCAGAAGGAAATGATAGGCAGTTTTCAGTAAGGTATTCACTGCAAGCAATGAAATTATCAGTAACATATAGTTTTGTGATAACGTAATTGGTCACAACTAACAAATAGTAAAAGTAAATAAGTTGCAAAAATATGGCCCAATCCTTTTTGTAGCAATGGACAAGCCTGGACAAGCTCTTATATAAAGGAAAGCTCTCCCGAGGATACATGGGAATTATCGTCAAGCTAGTTTTCGTCGCGTTCATATGATTCGCGTTCGTTACTTTGATGATTTGGTATGTGGGTGGGCCGGTGCTTGGGTGTCGCCCTTACTTGGAGAAGCATCCCACTTATGATTAACCTCTTTTGCAAGCATCTGCAACTACAAAAGAAGTATTAAGGTAAACCTAACCATAGCATGAAACATATGGATCCAAATCAGCCCCTTACGAAGCAATGCATAAACTAGGGTTTAAGCTTCTGTCACTCTAGCAACCCATCATCTACTTATTACTTCCCAATGCCTTCCTCTAGGCCCAAACAATGGTGAAGTGTCATGTAGTCGACATTCACATGATACCACTAGAGGAAAGACAACATACATCTCATCAAAATATCGAACGAATACCAAATTCACATGACTACTTATAGCAAGACTTCTCCCATGTCCTCAACTACACACGAAGCATATTCATGTTCATAATCAGAGGGGTATTAATATGCATAATGGATCTGAACATATGATCTTTCACCAAGTAAACCAACTAGCCTCAACTACACGGAGTAATCAACACTACTAGCAACCCACATGTACCAATCTGAGGTTTTGATACAAAGAGTGGATATAAGAGATGAACTAGGGTTTGAGAGGAGATGGTGCTGGTGAAGATGTTGATGAAGATAACCCTCCCCAAGATGGGAGAGTTGTTGGCGATGACGGCGGTGGTGATTTCGCCCTCCCGGAGGGAAGTATCGCAGGCAGAACAGCTCCGCCGGAGCCCTAGATTGATTCCGCCAAGGTTCCGCCTCGAGACTGCGGCGGTTCGTCCACAAAGCCTCCTTATGATTTTTTGCAGGTCAAAACACCTCATATAGGATAATATGGGCATCGGGGGGCTGACAGGTGGCTCACGAGGCAGGGGGCGTGCCCAGGGGGGTAGGGAGCGCCCCCCCACCCTCGTGGACAATGGGTGCCCCCTCCTGTACTTCTTTAGCTAGATATTTTTTCTATTTTCTGAAACTGACTTTCATGGAGTTTCAGAGCTTTTTGAGTTGTGCATAATAGGTCTCCAATCTTTGCTCCTTTTCCAGCCCAGAATTCCAGCTGCCGACATTATCCCTCTTCATGTAAACCTTGTAAAATAAGAGAGAAAAGGCATAAGTATTGTGACATAATGTGTAGTAACAGCCCATAATGCAATAAATATCAACATAAAACATGATGCAAAATGGACGTATCAACTCCGCCAAGCTTAGACCTCGTTTGTCCTCAAGCGGAAGCCGATATGGAAAAATATATCCACATGTTTAGAGATAAAGGTGTCGATAAAATAAAGTACGGACATGAGGTCATCATGATCAATCTTATAACAGCAACATATATATTATATATATTGTCATATGATGTCTTATGCTAAAGGAACAATCTATTCATAATATCAAGTATGAATCAGAAACTTCATTGAAAACTAACAAACTATGATCTCGGTCATTGAAGCAATTGCAATTTATCATAACATCGGAAAGAGTCAATATAAGAGCTTTTCAGCAAGTCCGCATCTCAACTATGTTTTAGTCTTTCACAATTGCTAACACTCACGCAATACTTATGGGTATGGAGTTTTAATCGGACACAAATAAAGATACAGGCTTATGGTATTGCCTCCCAACCTTTTACCTCAAGGGTAATGTCAATAGTAATAGATCATGATAGCTTACATCGAAGTGGGTATATATGTCAGGATCTTTCCAACACAATGTGCTTGCGAAAGGATATAATGTAAAAAGGAAGGGTGAAGATCACCATGACTCTTATAAGGTAAGAACAATAGATAGGCCCTTCGCAGAGGGAAGCAGAGGTTGTCATGTACTTTTATGGTTGGATGTACAAAATCTTAGCGCAAAAGAATGTCACTATATATGTCCACTTGTGATATGGACCTTTATTATGCAGTCTGTCGCTTTTATTGCTTCCGTATCACAAGATCGTATAAAGTTTATTTTCTCCCCACTAATAGATCATACATATTGTAGACAGTTGCAATGATGACAACATACTTGAAGGATCTTACTCAATCCATAGGTAGGTATGGTGGACTCTCATGGCAAAACTGGGTTTAAGGATGTATGGAAGCACAAGTAGTATCTCTACTTGGTGCAAGGAGTTTTGGCTAGCATGTTGGGGAAAGGGAAGCTCAACATGTTGGATGATCCATGACAATATACTATATTTCAGATATAAGAAGACATAGCCCATTATGTTGTCTTCCTTGTCCAATATCAACTCTTGAGCATGTCATATTTTAATGAATGCTGACAATCATAAAAGATGTCCAAGATAGTATATTTGTATGTGAAAACCTCTCTTTCCTTATTACTTCCTACTAATTGCAACGATGACAAAAACTATCTTTGTCAACTCTCAACAACTTTTATTCATCATACTCTTTATATGTGAAGTCGTTACTTTCCATAAGATTAATATGATCTCTTTGATTATTTTTATGTTTTCTTTTACCCACTCATGATCATAGTGAGATAATCAAGCCCTTGACTCAAAACTAATCTTTATTATATAGCTCACGGACTCGATTGTAGAGAGAAGATCATAAAGCAAAGCTCACAACTATATCATACTGAACTTTATTCTACTATATCAAGATATTACAAAAGGATCGAGCTAAGAAAAACGGTAAAGATAGGAGTGTGATGGTGATACGATACCGGGCACATCCCCCAAGCTTGGCAGTTGCCAAGGGGAGTGCCCACACACATGTGATTATGTCTCTTTCTTCGGAGGTGGTGATGATGGAGTTGTTGATGACGTAGGCTTATCATCCATCTTCCAAGGCATGGGCTCACCATCGTAGAAGGATGATCCTGTCTCTGGGATCCTCAAATCTGCACCCAAACTCATCTTCTTGAATCTATATTCATACTCATAGTTTTGGTTTTGCAGGTCATAGATCCGGGCTTGGAGGTGCTCGATTTTCTCGTGGAGCTTGAAGATGGCTTCCCCAATGGTCTTGGCGTCCAACTTGTGGTTGTTGGTGAACTCTGTGATCATCATGTGGTTGGTGTTGAGTCCTAGTTCCACAATACCTTCACACTTGAAAACTTGTTGCTCCATGGCTTCGAGTCCTGTCTCCACACTTTCGGTCCCCGTCACGCACCTCGATGGTTTGAGGATGTTGTAGCACCTCCACGAGGTAGGGGTTGATGACCTTCTCAAAGAACTTGTACATGGGGGTGCTTGAAGACGTCATGGTGATCTAGATCTATCAGAAACACAACTCGGAATAAAAGCAGAAGATTTTCGCGTGATGCGGTAGTCAAAACCTTCAAGAGATTATATAATGATTTTTTACCGACTAAAAGAAGTAACGTGCAAGAAAACGGAGTCCGGAGGGCACACGAGGTGCCCACGAGGTAGGGGCCGTGCCCAGGGGGGTAGGGCGCGCCCTCCACCCTTGTGGACGCCTCGTGTCCTTTCTGGACTGCTTCTTATTTTTCTAGTTTTCTAAATATTCCAAAACGGTGAAAAATTGCCATTAGAATTGTTTTGGAGTCGGTTTACTTACCATACCACATGCCTCTTCCTTTTTGGAGTCTGAATTGTTCTGGAAAGTGTCCTTTATGTATTCCTCCGGGGATACAGTTTCAATAACATTGGTTTCAACATTTATGGGATTACCTGAGAAATAATGTTTGATTCTTTGACCGTTCACCACCTTCTGATTTGTGCCTTCGAAGTTATCGATTTTTATGGCACCGGATCGATAGACCTCGATAACGTAAGGACCTTCGCATTTAGAGAGAAGTTTTCCTGCAAAAAAAATCTTAAACGAGAGTTGTATAGCAAGACATAATCACCTACATTAAACTCGCGCTTTTGTATCCTTTTGTCATGCCATCTTTTAACCTTTTCTTTAAACAATTTCGCATTTTCATAGGCCTGGGTTCTCCATTCATCAAGTGAGCTAATGTAAAATAACCTCTTCTAACCAACAACTTTGAAATCATAATTGAGCTCTTTAATAGCCCAATATGCCTTATGTGCTAGTTCAAGAGGTAAGTGGCATGCTTTTCCATAGACCATTTTATATGGACACATACCCATAAGGTTTTTATATGCAGTTCCATAGGCCCATAATGCATCATCAAGTTTCTTGGACCAATTATTTCTAGATCTATTAACAGTATTTTGCAGTATTAATTTCAGCTCTCTGTTACTTATTTCTACTTGACCACTAGACTGTGGGTGGTAAGGGGATGCAATTCAATGATTAACATCATACCTAGGAAGCATCTTACGGAAAGCACCATGAATAAAATGTGAACCACCATTAGTCATTAAGTATCTAGGGACTCCAAACCTCGGAAAAATAACTTCTCTAAGCATATTAATAGAGGTGTTGTGATCAACACTACTAGTTGGAATAGCTTCTACCCAATTAGTAACGTAATCAACAACAACTAAAATATGTGTATAGCAATTAGAGGAAGGAAACGGTCCCATACAATCAAAGCCCCAGACATCAAATGGTTCGATAACAAGCGAATAATTCATAGGCATTTCTTGACGTCTCCTAATACTACCAATTCTTTGACATTCATCACAAGACAAGACAAACTTACGGGCATCCTTGAAGAGAGTAGGCCAATAAAAACTAGATTGCAATACCTTATGTGCAGTTCTATCGCCAGCATGGTGTCCTTCATAAGCCTCGGAGTGACACTTGCGTAGGATCTGTTCCTGTTCATGCTCAAGTACACAACGTCTAATAATACCATCTACTCCTTTTCATAAAGGTGTGGGTCATCCCAGAAGTAATGTCTTAAATCATAGAAGAACTTTTTCTTTTGCTGGTATGTGAAACTGGGTGGTATAAATTCAGCAACAATGTAATTAGCATAATCAGCATACCATGGAGCAGTATGAGAAGCGTTTATGACAGCTAATTGTTCATCAGGAAAGCTATCATCAATAGGTAGTGGATCATCAAGAATATTCTCTAACCTAGACAAGTTGTCTGCAACGGGGTTCTCAGCTCCTTTTCTATCAGTAATATGCAAATCAAATTCTTGCAACAAGAGAACCCATCTAATAACTCTAGGTTTAGCATCTTTCTTTTCCATAAGATATTTAATAGCAGCATGATCAGTGTGAACAATTACTTTAGAATCAACAATATAAGGCCTAAACTTATCACAAGCAAATACCACCACTAAAAATTCTTTCTCAGTAGTAGCATAATTTCTCTGGGCACTGTCTAGAGTTTTAGTAGCATATTGGATAACGTTCAATTTCTTAGCAACTCTTTGTCCTAGAACAGCACCTACAGCATAATGACTAGCACTGCAAATAATTTCAAAGGGTAAATTCCAGTCAGGAGGCTGGACAATAGGTGCATAGATCAATGCTTTCTTAAGTATTTCAAATGCTTCTACACTATCATCATCAAAGACAAAAGTAACATATTTTTGAGAAGTCCTTAATGAACCTCCTATAAAACCCGGCATGACCAAGGAAACTTCTTATAACTTTGATGTCCTTGGGGCATGGCATCTTTTCAATAGCATCCACCTAAGCTTTATCAACTTCAATACCTCTTTCAGAAATTTTATGCCCCAAGACAATACCTTCATTAACCATAAAGTGGCACTTTTCCTAATTCAAGACAAGATTAGTTTCTTCACATATCTGCAAAACTCGATCAAGGTTGCTTAAGCAATCATCCAAAGAAGTTCCATAATTAGAAAAATAATCCATGAAAACCTCAACAATCTTTTCACAGAAATCATAGAATATAGCCATCATGCATCTTTGAAAAGTAGCAGGTGCATTACATAAACCAAAAGGCATACATCTATAAGCAAAGGTACAGAAGGGACAAGTAAAAGTGGTCTTTTCTTGATCCTCTGTTGACACAGGTATTTGAGAGAAACCAGAATAGCCATCTAGAAAGCAAAAATGTGTATGTTTGGATAACCTTTCTAGCATTTGACCAATAAAAGGTAGAGGGTAATGAACTTTCTTAGTAGGTCGGGTAGCATTATTCGATTTCTGTTCAACTGAGAGCACCCCTCGGGTAGCATTATTCCCAGGTCGTACGGGTGTGTCCCTGCGACGTGCATCCTTTTGCATCTCAGGTCACCTTTTGGGGGCGCCCCTCGGGCTGCACTATCCCCAGGCCGCACAGGTTCACCCTAGTGGCATGTATCTCCCTTGCATCCTACCAAAGCTAGTGCTACCATCCTAGTCATGTTGCATGTGGATCAATCGACTAACCATCGCACCTCAGGGTCTCCTTCTCCACCTAATGGACTTCTGTTCATCTCGCACGACGCTTGTGCTTAGGTCCGTCCCAGCAACCATGACAAAACCGAGGGACCGAGCTCTAATCCGCGGCCCGCTCCGCAAGCGTCACCTCAGCAGGTCCTCGGTGCCTTCATCTCCCAGCGGAATTATCATAAGCCCAACGCGGGCGCGGCCCTAAGTAGCAGCGATGCAGGCTAACCCACCGGAATCCCAGGAGCATGGCGACGGGCAGTCCCACCGGTCTCCCCTCCTCGCGTGGTTCGCTTGCGCGTAAAATGGGGGGTCCCTGAGCATCGCGCCTCAGGGGCTCTAACTGACTCTCTAGCCCTCAACCCTTGGCCTTGACCACGGCATCGCAACCTGGCATACCAACGGCGGCTGAGCTTCGCTCGAGGGTCGGGACCCGAGGATGCAGAGCATCATGAAGCACGAGAGGATGGGGAGTCGGTTCAAAGAGCTCTGGCCTATTCGCACGTCAAGGGGGACCCTTGGGCATCGTGGCCCAAGGGCCTAACTGGACATGTAGCCCCTCACTCACTAGTCTTGTCCTGGTTTCCAGTCAAGGCCAGCGGCGGCTGAGGAACGCGCGGGTCGGGACCTGCGGACGAAGAACATCCAGGCCTGAGTCCAGCATTCCTTTCCTGCGGGTCCGTGTTCGCACGTCAAGGGGGACCCTGATGCATCGCGACTCAGGAGCCTAACTATTCCCGTAGCCCCTCACTCCCTGGTCTTGTCCTGGTTTTCGATCAAGGCCAGCGGCGGCTGAGGTACGCGCATGCCGGGCCCTGCCGGCGCAGAACCCCAAGGCCAGCAGGAGGGAATCACGAAATCTCAGCCTAATGAACGAGCCAAGCACGCTGTCCGTGGATCCAACCCGCAATCGCCAAGATAATTCATTAATCCCTCGATGCCCCATCCACGTTCACTCAGCAGGATTCGGTAGTAACGTTTCAACAATACTGACTTGCTTTCTTTGCCTCAGGAAGCCGCTTGCACGCCAAGGGGGGCCTCTTGAGCATTGCGCCTCAGGAGCTCTTACCATACCCCGGGCCGCTCACCTCTTGGCCTTGACCACGGCATCGCAACATGGCATACCAGCGACGGCTGCAGCTTGCCTTGCGACTAGGGCCTATCGGCGTAGAGCACAACGCAACCAAAAGGGTAAAAAAAGGGGATGATATTGGTGAAACAAGGCTCGCGAACATAGTGCCCTGGAGAAATAGCAAGATAGAAGCAAAAGCATTACAAATTCTTTAAACACCCTCGTGGGGTTGGCTTTGAAATCCTTGTAGGGAACGCCACGAAGGGTCTTCAGGGGATCCCAACTACGACGCCATCAACAGCGGGCCACCTCCGACCCTAGGCGGGTCACCACCAGCGACGTGCTCGCGAGCCCGACGCGTTCCGGGCGCGTCGCGAGCTCGGAGGCGCGTAGCTGTCGTTGCTTGTCTCCGGGGACTCGGCAGACTCAGAGGAGCTGCTAGACCTCCGGAGGCCATCGTTGCCACTGGATAAGCTGGTGGCAGAATCAACGTCCGACACGTCGCCAGCAGCGTATTCCTAGTGGCCCCTTCCAGGGCAACATTCCAGGCGGCGCCCTTCCTCGTCGAACACCTCTAAGTGCATCACGGAGACGCCGTCGAACTCGAAGTGGATGGCGAGGGAACCCTTCGAGCCGCAAGCATGGGCAACCTCGCCCCATCCGCGAGTCATGAAGAACATTCCTGAAGAGACGACCTCAACCTCCGCCCTCATCGCCGTGGCCCGGCACTCGGTGTGTCGCAACCACAGCACGAGCGCCCCCCTCGGCGGCACCTCCACAGCAAAGAATGGTGGGAGGCGAATCCAAGATCTAGGAGGCATCGCTGTGCACACCACGAATTCACGGGAGGAGCCTCCGACATGAGCTCTCGGGGCAGCAGCACGCACCACATCGGTGCGATCGGTACGGCCACGGCGTGGGCGGCACTGAGCACCAGCTCCTTCTCCATGGCCCGATGCCCTGGCGTAAAGGGGCAACGGGTAGCCGGGGGGGACGCTCGTGCCAAGGCCTCGTCACTTCCGGTTTCATGGCGGCGCCATGAGGATGGAGTGGCCTCTCCTTCGGGGGAAGTACCACTAGCTCCTCGCGAGGAGTCTTCCCCTTCTCGACAGCGGAGAGTCGTCGGATCGGTGCCATGAACAGCACGATCGAAGGAAGATGGGCGGCGGGCGCTCCACTCACCGCCTTATTTATAGCGAGGAGAAGGCCAACCGCCGACCCCCGAAATCACAAGTATTGATGATTTGCTGTGCATGCAGGGACTTGTCAAGTCGCACAGCCGCCGATGCTACATGGGGAAGTGGAGACGCCCACGTCACGTCAATTGCCACATGCTAGTCAGAACCGCGGGCTTTGGAGCCGGTGGTGCTCCGCACTTGGCCCTTGGCTTCGCCGCGAAGCCAAGACCGAGCGCACCTTGGGCCCGGGGGCTACTGTTGGCGTTCTAGGAACGGGGGTACCCATACTTGCCTGCCTGCGACCCAGAGCATGGCTCGCAAGGCGGCCTAGTGTGGCCCAGCAGCTTCAGCAACACTCAAGACCCTCGCGAGGGGCCAAGCTTCGTGAGGCGGACGACACAGGACATCCCCTGGGGCGGCCTCGCCAGGCCTTCTCATGAGGATCGGAGATATCAAGGCGAGGGGCACCTCTTGAGGTCCTCGTGACGTAAGTAGTGATGACAAAGCCAGGCTTGCGCCAGCGGGCGCAGAGTGCCAGTTTCCTTTTCGGTGCTAAAGGAGCAGGCATAGGCACGGATTCCCGAGGCTTCAGGGAAAGGTTTCCATATCGATGCAACGAGACCAAGACTAGTAGGACGGCAGGACAGAGGTCATCGCAGAGCCCACGGCAGCATCACCACCACAGCCTTTGGCAGCGAAGACCACCTTTCGTCAGGATAGCTTGTACTAGCTAACCCCCCTCAAATTTGGCCGTTGAGGGATTCCTTCCCGCAAAATATTTGGGAAGAGGACCCTGGCCACTATATATAGGACTAGCCACCACCATAGGGATAATCTCATCCGAGACGGAATTGATCTCATCTTGAGCTGATCAGATAGAAGGCCACACACCACAAGCTCAACCGAGCTCGAGAACACCTCTCCCTTGGAGGCAGTTCATCCATGTACTAGTTCTTCCTCTGCCTACAAGGAAATCCACCACACCACACTGGATTAGGGTGTTATACCACAACGGTGGCCCGAACCAGTATAAATCTTGTGTCTCTTGTTCATTGGATCTTACGAGCTAGGCTCAGGGCTATTGAGTAGACGAGCTAGGGCGGAAGGAGAGATCTTCGTGTGCACCCTAGAGTTCGAACCTTAAGGGTTTTGCTGGAACCCCACATCCGACAAATACCCTACTTCCTGCTATATTAATATGGATGAGTATATATAAAAGAGTTGATCTACCTCGAGATCGTAATAGCTAAACCCTAAAGTCTAGCCTACGAGGATAGTGTGACGTTGATAATCCCCTGTACAAACTAAACTCCCTGGCTAATATACACGCCAAAGAGGACCTAGGGTTACAAGGGTGACTAGGGGAGGAAGTAAGTTATACATCCGGACTCTATGCTTTGCCTTTCAACGTACATAGGAGTCCTGACTGAATACGGGGGAGAGTCTTCTGCTTCTTCTTTTATGGCCCATCAATATTGCCCAGCTTCATTGACCCGGATGCCTGAGGACCCCTGAATAAAGGACTCCCTCAGTAGCCCCTGGACTTGCCTTCAAGGATGAGATCGTATCCGGCTTCATGTCTTCGGTCTTGCAAGGTGACTCCTCCTGGATGATAGTTCGGCTTCATTTAATATTGTATTTCGTTGATTCCTCGCCACCGTCGCCTTGCCTTCCACGTGTCTAATGAATGCGAACCGTCTGGGCAGTTTTACAAATACCCCCTGGACTATGTAGGGAAGGCGCCTATATAACAGAATAGATCCCAGTTTCCCCCCATTCCATTCAATGCGGAAGAAACCCTAGTGTCTGCAAAAAATCTTCAAACATGGCCAACGCCCCAAGCTCTTGCTCACGCCCTCACGGCCATCGTGCAGGAGATTGGAAAAGCTGTTCCATATCCTATGCGCGTGTGAGGACACTTCAAGCGCAGAGATATCTCCCTCCTGAAGATCTAGTCCCCGTCCGGGCCGGGACTAACTTCTATTGGCAATCAACCCCTGGCAGAGAGCTTTCCCAATGCCTCCGATGGAGAGCGCGTATGTTTCATTCCATTCCTTTCAAGAGGCGTAGGTTTCCCTGTCCGCCCCTTCCTTAGGGGACTCCTGGAGTTCCATGGTCCTCAATTGCACGATCTGATGCCCGGGTCTATCCTACATATCGCGGGTTTCGTCGCTGTATGCGAACTGTTCTTGGGCTGCGAGCCTCACTTTGAGCTGTGGAAAAAGTTCTTCCGCCCTGTCCCTCGCTCGGAAAAGGGATCCATATTTTAAGTTGGGGGCGCCCAAGTATGGCACATAGCAGGGACATGCTATCTGCCCGGTACTCCAAAGAAGGAATCCAAAGATTGGCCTTCAGAGTGGTTTTATATTGAGGACGTTGCCCTGCCGGATCTAGTTCGGCAAGGCCTACCCAAATATTCTGGCGCTCCGCCAAAGAAGATTTTCAAGTGTTGTCCCCGCAGTCCCCCGAAAGAAGGGAGAGCGGAGGTTAGCAGACTGGTCGGCAAAATGAGATTGCTCGCTAGTTCGAGGCCGTCTACAATCGAAGTGATGGCTATTTCAATAAAGCGATGCGTGCAGCTGCTTCAAGCAAAAGGATTCCCAATGTGGCATTATAATGGCTTGAATGATGACCCTGCCACTCTAGCCGTCATTTTAGAAAGGTCTTTATAAGGGAGAGAAGCAAGACTTCATTCATTTGACGTGTCGGGAGGGTTTTCTATGTACAATCCTCCTGACTGGGTAAGTCTCTATCGTGACCGCTATATTTGCCCATTCTCTATGATGTTTTGACCGACCTAAATTCGGTTTTTCCCAATAGGAGTGGAGGAAGGTGATCGAGGGGATTAATAGTCCCACCCCACAGCCAGTGGACCGATTACAAAAAGCGGGCCCCGGAAATGATGAAGATCCGGACATCGGCATAGAGCTAGAAGAGGGAGTCTTCTATCAAGCCTGCCGCGAGGGCACCCTGGTGTCTATAGTAGCTGATTACCCAGGCCTCATTCCTTCTTCCCACGTAAGTACCCATGACATATCTCATCAAGGAGAAGATTCCTAGCGGGCCTTACCCACCGTATTTTACCATACTATACAGGGACGGCGCTCCTCACGCCGAACTGTGAGAAGACCGTCATCCCAGAGGGTGACGCCTGCATCGGGTGAGGCCTCGAAGCGAAAGAGGACCACGAATACCGGTGAACCTTCAAAGATGTATGTTTGTTTTGACACACGCTGGGTGGTGAAGTCGGTATGATAACTTTCCGCTTTGTTTTTCCTTTTAGGAGGAGTACAAACCAGACTGTTTCCGATATTCATGCAGACCAAGCTCCAGCCAATCTGGCATCCGACCCGTCAAGGGTTAATGTGGATTCGGTGCCGGATTGTCCCCTCCAGGAGGATTCGGATGGAATGTCATTTACTAATTTCGAAGTGGAGGTTGCGATGGTTCACGGATGGTGGAAAGCAGCCATGCGTGACCTAGCCTTTTCTGAGGAGGCGTTTAATGCCCTCACCTCTGTAGATGCCTATATCCAAGCCGCTCAAGATGGACTCGCTGAAGCCACTAACCGGCTTTCAAAAGATATGCGGGTAAGTGTACATTTTCATGTTCCCATGCCAGTAGCCCCCAATACTTAAAGCAGTTGGTACAACTAATTTCGGGATCGTTGTGTTGTTGCAGGTGCTTCCAGAAAAGAATAACTCCTTGTCCAAGGAGCTAGAAGAGTGCCAGAACCATCTTGCCGAATTGGAAAATTCGAAGAAATCCGGAAAGGATGCTGGTGGTAAGAACAATGGTGTCCGGACAATATGATATTTGAGCTGATCACTGAGTCGTTAAGTACATACTAATTGTAATACAGCTATAGGGTCGACCGACCAAATGGAAAGGGAGCTCAGGCTGCTTTGGCGAACAAAAAATTTGCCGAAGGGGAAACAGCTGATGGCCAGCGTGTATTGAAGCAAGCCCTAGATGAAAGAAACCAAGCGTAGGATAAAAATGTTAGGCTGAAACAGGTGCTAAAGGACGTAAGAGCCCAAGTCTCAAGCGCCTTGGAAGAGAACCGGAGGCTAAAAGGCAACATGTTCAGTATGTCCCTTATACCTAGCTCTCCTTATAGTCCATTAATTTGAAAGTTTTTCATAAAACTTTATCCTGGAGGTTTATTAACTGGGCAGCCCGAAGGGGGAGTGTCCGGTTTTGAGGGCGACGTGCTGCAAGAGCTTTCGAGAGTCCATGAGTGATCTTGGAAGTCCATGAGGAGTATGGCCAGGGCTTTATGGCCGAGCGATTCGCCTCTAGAGACTACGGAGGACTTGGTGGACTTGTTCAAAGGGGCCCGACGCCGCTTCGAACTGGGGAAAGCATCTGCATGTCGCATGGGTGCTCGAGAAGCCTGGGCCATGGTGAAGACGTGCTACACCTGTCTTGATCCAAATTATATGGACCGCATGGGACCTCGAGGGTCCGATGGACAAGAAATTCCTCTGCGCTTAGTATATGACCAAGTAGAGGCAGCTGCCAAGTTTTCCCAACAGGACTGTAAACTACACAACCTTATAGAGGGAATAGAAAAGGAGTAGTCATTTGATTCTGTATATTAATGTACTTTCACCATCAAACTTATCTCCGGTCGAATTTATAAAAATGTTGTCATGGCCGAACATCTGCTTTAACCTCCATAAACCCAAAGACTGGAGTTTTTCGGAATACTATATCTATGGTAAACACGTGATATGTTTGGAAACTAGGAAATATGGTCATAATTTCTTGAACAGATAAACTGTTTCGGGGAGTTATGTTATATTACTGTTTAACGTAAGAATCATCTTCCAGAGAGAATAGTTTCTTTAGGGGTTCCTTTCCCTAGGTCGGCATGCATACAGATGCAGTCCTAGGCGTTTGATCATGTGAAAAGGATTGTAGGATGCCATATCATGTGGTAGTTTAAAATACATGCTTTAAAAGGCGATATGTCATGTATCCGCCGACCAATTATTCACTTAAGAGCACTAGCTTTCGGCTTCACCCAGTCTGAGGTACATGTCTCGATTACCCAGCTGTAACAATTGCAGAGGTGCTCCCTTTATGCCCTAGCCGAACAATCAGAAATGTAGGGGTAAGCATAGGAGCCAGGCAAACCAGCTTGGCCAGAACTTAAGTCATATTAGTGCATCTGATGGCAAGGACGGACTGTAAAAAAAAACATATGACATTTTAAGAAAGAAACTTTATTGGTAATGGGCTTCGTTAAAGAATCCCCCAAGTATGTGTGAGGTAGATACATTCGAAGATGTACTTATCATGTGGCAGTTCGGGCGAGCCGAATACTTGTCGATGAGAGAAAATGTAAAAAAGAAAAGGTGAAAAAAAATAAAAGATAAGAGACAAGACCTTACTTGAAAGGAGGAAAAAAGTGCTACTGAACTATCCATAAAATTGTCGGAGCCTCGCAGCGTTCCACGGGTTCGGCTCAAGGCGGTTGTCCTCTGCATTTCGAAGGCGATAGGCTCCACCGATGAGTACTTCATCGATAATGAAGGGGCCCTCCCATTTTGGTTTGAGCTTGTCCTTTTTCTTCTCCGGGAGGCGTTAAAAGAGTTCGCCGACGTTGTATGTCTTGGCCCGCACTTCTCTCCTCTGGTATCGCTTGGCCTGTTATTGATAGATTGCGGAACGGGCTTGCGCTGTATGGCGCTCCTCTTAAAGCCCATCTAGGTTTTCCTGCCGATCTAGCTCGGCTTCTCTCTCCTCGTACATGCACACTCGAGGTGAGTCATGAATAATGTCACAAGGCAGAACAGCCTCTGCGCCGTACACCATGAAGAAAGGTGTGTATCCGGTCATCCGATTAGGTGAGGTCCGTAGCCCCGAGAGTACGGAGTCAAGCTCTTTGACCCAGTGTTTATCGGACTCCCATAGGGAGCACACTAGTCGGGGTTTAATGCCGCTCATTATCAGACAATTGGCTCTTTCAACATGACCGTTTGTCCGAGGATGATACATAGAAGCGTAATCAAGTTTAATATGTAACTTTGCACACCAATTTTTTACCTCTTCAACTATGAAGTTCGTGTCATTATATGTCATAATACTCCGCGGGACACCATAACGGTGTACTACACTGGATACAAAATCTATCACGGGCCCTGCCTCAGCTTTCTTAACTGGCTTGGCTTCTATCCATTTAGTGAATTTGTCTACCATCACCATCAAGTATTTCCTTTTATGGCTTCCTCCTTTAAGGGGTCCGACCATATCAAGACCCCAAACTGCAAAGGCTAAGTGATCGGGATTGTTCTCAGAGCGGTGGGAGGCATGTGACTTTGATTTGAAAGAGCTAGCAGCCAACACAGTGTTGGACTAAGGTCTGGTCATCTGCTTGGGCAGTGGGCCAGTAAAAGCCAGCTTGAAAAGCTTTGCCTACGAGCTCCTGGGCTGTGGCATGGTGGCCGCCCATTCTGATGTGTTCTTCAGTGAGAATTTTCCTTCCCTCCTCTTCGGAGATGCACCTTTGTAGAACACGAGTTGTGCTTTTCTTATATAGTTCACCTTCGTGAACTTTGTAGGCTTTAGAACGACGGACTATGCGGCTGGCCTCATTTTGGTCATCGGGGAGTTCCTGCCTTTTAAGGTAAGCTAGGAAGGGCTCTGTCCATGAGGCTATGACAGCCATGATCTCGTGATCGGAAGGAGTTATCTACTTTTCTGGGTCTCCTATGACGTCTTGGTTAAGTTTGGCCGGGGGTGTATTCGGATTCGAATTCGTGTCACTGCCCGTGTCCTGCCATATTACTGATGGCTTAAATAGCTTTTCCACGAAGGTGTTAGGCAGGATGGGGTCGCATTTAGCGCCCATACGAGCGAGTATGTCGGCGGCCTGGTTATTATCCCGGGCTATGTGATGGAATTCCAACCCCTCAAATCTAGCCGATATTTTCAATATAGCATTGCGATAAGCTTCCATTTTTGAGTCCTTTGCATCAAAATCTCCATTTATTTGGGATATGGCAAGGTTTGAATCTCTGCATACCTCGAGGCATTGTATGCCCATGGATACAGCTAGGCGGAGACGATGAAATAGGGCCTCATATTTTGCCGCATTGTTTGAGTCCGTGTACATAATCTGTAGAACGTACCAGACTGTATACCCAGTTGGAGATATCAATATTACGTCGGCCCACAATCCGTCTAGCATTTTGGAAACATCGAAGTACATTGTCCAGTGGGAGTATGAGTCGTACTCTTTAGGGAGTTCGTCTTCGGTCCATTTAGCAACAAAGTCAGCTAACACCAGGGATTTAATATTCCGGCGTGGCTTATAAAATATTTCGAACGGTAGGAGCTAGATGACTCATTTGGCTATGCGTCCAGTGGGGTCTTTATTGTTAATAATATCATTGAGTGGTACCTCGGATGCCACTGTGATCGAAAACTCTTGAAAGTAGTGTCAAAGTTTCCGAGATGACATGAAGACCGCATAGGCAATTTTCTGATAGTGGGGGTACCGTGATTTGCACTGTGTTACAACCTCGGATACATAGTATACGGGTTTCTGAATGGGGAATTTATGTCCCTCTTCGGCTCGTTCGATGACGAGCACGACACTCACTACCTGGTGAGTGGCTGATATAAACACCAGCATTGGTTCGCCAACACCAGGGGCGGCTTGGATTGGCTTGCTCGCTAGTAGAGTTTTTATTTCTTCCAATCCAGCTGTGGACGCGTCCGTCCATTCGAAATTTTCAGTGTGTCATAGCAGTCTATAAAGTGGCAATGATCTTTCTCCTAACCTAGAGATGAAGCGGCTTAAGGCCGCTACGTAGCCTTCTAGTTTTTGCACTTGCTTGAGGTCGGTTTGTATTTTGAGCTCTAAGAAGGCCCGGATTTTAGCTAGGTTAGCTTCAATTTCTCTATAGGATACGATGAACCATAATAGCTTTCCGGCTGGAATGCCGAAAACACATTTTTCCGGATGCAGCCTTATGTCATATTCTCGAAGGTTGGCAAACGTAAGGCGGAGATCTTCCACCAAAGTCTCAACTTGTTTGGTCTTAACGACTACGTCGTCAACATATGCCTCCACTGTTTTGCAAATTTGTTTTTAAGCATGTTTGAATCATGCCTCGATACGGAGCGCCATCGTTTTTAAGTCCAAAGGGCATAGTGTTGAAACAAAAAGGACTGTACGGGGTGATAAATGTCGTTCCGGCCTGTTCGGATTCCTTCATCTTTATCTGATGGTATCCGGAGTAAGTATCAAGGAAGCACAACGAGTTATGTCCGACCATTGCATCAATAATTTGATCAATGCGTGGCAAAGGAAATGGGTCCTTGGGACATTCCATATTTAGGTCTGTGAAGTCGACGCAGAGGCGCTAGGATTTATCATTCTTCGGTACCATGACTAGGTTGTCTAGCCAATCTGGGTGTTAAATTCTCTGATGAATCCGGCTTCTAAAAGCTTGGCTAGCTCTTCTCCCATTGCTTGTCTTTTGGGTTCAAAAAACCGTCGCAGTGACTGCTTAACTGGTTTGAACGCTTTGATAATATTGAGGTTGTGCTCGGCCATCCTGTGTGGGATTCCTCGCATATCTGAAGTGTTCCAGGTGAATATATCCCAATTTTCCTGAAGGAAGGCGCGTAACACGGTGTCTACCGTCGGATCCAGATGTGCCCCGATAGACGTTGTCTTGTTAGGGTCCGTTGGGTGCACTTGGAATTTGACGATTTCATCTTCTGGCTTGAAGGACATATATTTCGATCTTTTAGCGAGGATTACATCGTCCTCGTCCACTTTTGATCGTATGCGAGTTAATTCTTCGGTCGCGAGGGCTTCGGATAATGCCTCTAAGGCTAAGGATGTCGTCTTGTTTTCGGTGTGGAGTGCTCTATCTGGATCACTTATTAATTTGATCACTCCATTGGGCCCAGCATTTTAAGCTTCATGTACCCGTAACGGGGTATAGCTTGAAAGTGTGAAAAAGCATCCCATCCTAGAAGGGTGTGGTACCCGCTATGAAAGGGAACAATGTGGAAGAGCAATTCCTCCAATCTATAGTTATCGGATGTGCCAAATACTATGTCAAACTTAATGCTTCCCGAAAACCGGGCTTCACGGCTGGTTATAATTCATCTAAAGGTTGTGTTGGTGTGCTCAATGCGGGATTCGTCGACATGCATTTTTGCAAGCGTTTCCTCATATATGAGGTTCAGTCTGCTTCCTCCGTGCATCAGTACTTTAGTGAGGAAGAAACTGTCCACTATTGTATCTAGTACAAGAGCTGCTGATGCTCGGATCGGCCGGACTCAGGGCACGTCTACGGCAGAAAAACTAATTGCCGTGTCGCTCCATGGGCTTGCAGAGCTAATTTGGTATACCTCGGCAAGTTCGTGATTTGCTCTCTTGCGGCGGTTATTTGAGGAGAACGTCTCGAAGACAGTGAAGACACCGACGTCTTTCTCCCCTGATACGACGGTGGCAATGATAGCCGCACCGCTCTTTGCTACCTGTCGGAGTACCCAACACGCTCTAAGGCAATGGTTTGGGATATTGTCTGGGGCTGCATGTATTTGGCAAGGTTTATCGAGCAGTTCGTCCAGTGCATACCTGTGCCTTAAAAAAGGTTTGCTTTTCTTGCCCATAGGCATATTATCGGATGACCTGCTAGGGTGTGTCTGTTTAGCCTTGATAGTGTACTGTCCGAATATGGAGTATTCGAGAGGTGTATTCTGGGCTTTCCATGTGTTTACCATTGCACAGTACTTTTGCACTAAATGCGACAGTTCTGTGAAACTCAGAACACGACGTCGGTTGTGGGCATTCAAGACTCCCTCATCCGTGCAGTTGCGGTAAAATAGAGAGACCGCCTCATCGTTACAACAGTCCCTGATCTTGTTTTTAACAAGCAGGAATTTGGCCTAGATGTGGTTGACCGTTTCCTCGGGATGCTGCTATATGTTCGGGAAATCATATATGTCCGGATGTCCAGATTTACTTGGAGAGTTTTTCCCAGGGTAGGTGGGTGTTGGTAATTCTGAGTCCCAACCCAAAGTGGTATTTGGGGTTTTGGCAACCTCCGATGCGGACGATCCGGGTTCGACATGATCTAATCGTTCCATGGGCCCGGCGTCAATCCCAAAGCTCAAAGAATATAAAGTACCTTCCGACAGGGGCATGCTCGGCTCGATAGGTTCGGAGATCCAAACTATGACGGTCTCCGTCTCGAGAGGGGTAGTCTCTTCGGCTTCATCCTCAACTGCTTCCACTAGATGAGTGATCGGGAAGGGATCGATCTCATCATAACTGGATTTAAGTCTGATCTGATCTCCTAGCGATGAAAGCCCCAGGGCGGCGATGCGATCTAGCAGCTCATTTAAGGGCAAGAGATCTACCGAGGTCGCATCACCGGAGTGGCCGGAGTCAACATAAGGGTGGTGCTCAATGACCGCAGGGAGTGCGGCTGGCCCTAAGGCCATGCGGACGCATACATCGAATCCGCCAAGCTAGAGAACCTGGCCAATGGCCAAGTTGTTTCCGAGGGTGATCTCGTCGCTAATGATGAGACGTGCCATCGATCGGTCATCGTGAGCGCACAGCGGAGCTCTCAATGAAAGCACCATTGTTAGTGTCAAAACCGGCAGATCTCGGATAGGGGGGCCGAGCTATGCATTTATAGAATCGATGGTAATAGGAGGCTGGGGACACGATGTTTACCCAGGTGCAGGCCCTCTCGATCGAGGTAATACCCTACTTCCTGCTATATTAATATGGATGAGCATGAATGCAAGAGTTGATCTACCTCGAGATCGTAATGGCTAAACCCTAAATTCTAGCCCATGAGGATATTGTGACGTTGATAATCCCCTCTACACACTAAATCCCCTGGCTTATATACACGCCAGAGAGGACCTAGGGTTACAAGGGTGACTTGGGGAGGAAGTAATTGATACATCCGGACTCTGCTTTGCCTTTCTATGTACATAGGAGTCCTGACCGAATATGGGGGAGAGTCTTCTGCTTCTTCTTTTACGGCCCATCAATATGGCCCAGCTTCATTGACCCGGATGCCTGAGGACCCCTGAATACAGGACTCCCTCAGCACCCCAAAGACACAGAAGCCAATCTTGTACCCGTGTGCGGTTCCCCCCTCCACAGTTACAAACCTAGGTCATATCGTTGTAGTACTTAGGCGAAGCCCTGCGTTTGTAACATCATTATCACCATCACTACGCTGTCATGCTGACAAAACTCCCCCTCGTCCTCAACTGGATCAAGAGCTCGAGGGACGTCATTGTGCTGAACGAGTGCTGAACACGGAGGTGCCGTACGTTTGGTACTTGGATCGGTTGGATCGTGAAGACATTCGACTATATTAAGCGCGTTACTAAACACTTCCGCTTTCGGTCTACGAGGCTACGTGGACACACTCTCCCGCTAATTTCTATGCTTCTCCTAGATAGATCTTGCGTGATCGTAGGAATTTTTTTGAAATACTACGTTCCCCAACAGTGGCATCATGAGCCGGGTCTATGCGTAGATGATATGCATGAGTAGAACACAAAGTGTTGTGGGCGATAATAGTCATACTACTTACCACCGACGTCTTACTTTGATTCGGCGGTATTGTTGGATGAAGCAGCCCAGACCGACATTACATGACCGCGTTCATGAGACTGCTTCTACCGACGTGCTTTGCACACAGGTATCTGGCGGGTGTCTATTTCTCCAACATTAGTTGAATCGAGTTTGACTACGGCCGGTCCTTGTTGAAGGTTAAAACAACACACTTGACGAAAAATCGTTGTGGTTTTGATGCGTAGGTAAGAACGGTTCTTGCTATAAGCCCGTAGCGGCCACATAAAACTTGCAACAACAAAGTAGAGGACATCTAACTTGTTTTAGCAGGGCATGTTGTGATGTGATATGGTCAAGGCAGGATGAGTTATACGTTATTGTATGAGATGATCATGTTTTGTAGATTATCTGCAACCGACAGGAGCCTTATGGTTGTCTCTTTATTGTATAAATTGCGAACGCCATGTAATTGCTTTACTTTATCACTATGAGTTAGCGATAGTAGTAGAAGAAATAGTTGGCAAGACGACCACGACGCTACGATGATGATCATGGTGTCAATCCGGTGACGATGGAGATCATGACGATGCTTTGGTGATGGAGATCAAAACCACAAGATGATAATGACCATATCATGTCACATTTTTTGATTGCTTGTGATGTTTATCCTTTTATGCATCTTATTTTTCTTAGAACAATGGTAGCATTATTAGATGATCCCTTACTAAAATTTCAAGGTATACGTGTTCTCCCTGAGTATGCACCGTTGCAAAAGTTCTTCGTGCTGAGACAACACGTGTTGATCGGGTGTGATAGGCTCTACGTTCACATACAATGGGTGCAAGACAGTTTTGCACATGCGGAATACTCGGGTTAAACTTGACGAGTACAGACATGGCCTCGGAACACTGGAGACAGAAAGGTCGAGCGTGAATCATATAGCCAATATGATCAACATAAGATGTTTACCATTGAAAACTACTCCATCTCACGTGATGATCAAAGATGGTTTAGTTGATTTGGATCACATGATCATTTAGGTGACTTGAGGGATGTCTAGCTAAGTGGGAGTTCTGTAGTAATATGATTAATTGAACTTTAATTTACCATGAACTTAGTCCTGGTAGTATTTGGAAATTATGTTGTAGATCAATAGCTTGGGTTGTAGCTCCCCTATGTTTTTGATATGTTCCTAGAGAAAACTAAGTTGAAAGATGTCAGTAGCAACGATGCGGACTAGGTCCGTAATTTGAGGATTATCCTCATTGCTGCACGGAAGTATTATGTCCTTGATACACCGCTAGGTGACAGACCTATTGCAGGAGAAGATGAAAATGTTATGAACATTTGACAAAGCTCAATATGATGTTTACTTAATAGTTTAGTGCACCATGCTTTACGGCTTAGAACGGGGACTTCAAAAACGTTTTGAATGCCACGGAGCATATGAGATGTTGCAAGATCTGAAATTGGTATTTCAGACTCATGCCCATGTCCAGAGGTATGAGACCTCTGACAAATACTCTCCCTAGAAGATGGAGGAGAATAGCTTAGCTAGTGAGCATGTGCTCAGAATGTCTGTGTACTACCATGATGTTAGGCACTCAATCACAATTTCAGATACAACTTCCAGGGAGTAGTAGCAGATTAGTTTAGATACAACTTGAGAAGGAGGAAAGAAAGTGAAAAACAAGAAAAGCCGCCGTTGCCGTTTGCCGTGATCCAAGCCCGGATGGCTTCTCTCTGAATTACTTGGTTTAAGTAGAGTTCACCCATTCGGGTCCCACGAATCTTCAGTTGGGATGCCTAATCCTGGCTGGCTTGGCGATGACGCGCCCCTCTCCTTGATTGGTCCACTTGGCGTCCCCTTCTGCTGGCGTGGCTGAGTCAGCTGTTGCGGCAGCGTTACTGCCACTTCCTTCTCCAGGCTTACTTAGTGTGCTGACATCCCCTCCTCCTTGAGTTTCGGCTTGACCCCAAGCTAGTAGATGAGGAAAGCGGTGGCGGAGGGAAAGGGCGTCCTCCCAAGTGGCATCGAGAATATCAGGATCAGACCAACGGACTAGGATTTGCTCACGACGGCCGGAGGGTGTGTGGCGCCATCGGCTGTTCAAAATTTCCACTGGAACAAGAGAATTGTCAGAAGGAACTGGCAAGTTCGAAGAGACAGCCGTACCTGGATCCAAAGCTTGCTTCAGTTGTGAAACATGAAAAACAGGGTGAATCTTGGAGTCGGTTGGCAAGTTCAGCTCATAAGCCACTGGATTGATAGCTCGTTTGACTGAAAACGGCCCAAAATATCTAAATGCCAATTTATGGTTAGCCCTTTTTGCCACTGACATCTGCACATATGGTTGTAGCTTGACAAATACTGAATCCTCTGGTTTGAACGAGCGGTCAGTGCACTTCTTGTCAGCTTGGACCTTCATAATGTGCCTTGCTTGATGCAAATGTTGCTTCAAGACGATCTGCATCATCTGGCGCTCTTCGAGCCATTCTTTTAGATCTGGTATTTTGCAAGTAGACGCCACTTCCATGCCGCAGTGTCTCGGTTCATGGCCATACAATGCTTGGAAAGGAGGCATATCCAATGCCGAATGGTAACTGGAATTGTACCAGAATTCCGCGAGTGACAAGTATTGACTCCAGCGGCCCGGACAAGCATATATGAAACATCGCAGAAAAATCTCCAAACACTGATTGACCCGTTCTGTCTGCCCGTCAGTCAGTGGGCGGTAAGGTGTGCTCATATTCAGTTCACACCCAATCACATGGAACAATTCCTGCCAAAACTTGCTTGTGAAGACCGGGTCTCTATCTGAAATAATTGCCTTGGGCAATCCGTGCAGTTTGTACACAATATCTAGATACACTCTGGCCACTTTGGCCGCTGTGAATGGATGATTCAGTGGTAGGAAATGGGCATAACGCGTGAGTTTATCCACGACCACCAATATGCAATTTTCTTTGCCCGACTGGGGAAGACCATCTATAAAATCCATAGTGATCACTTGCCAGGCTCCTTCCGACATGGGAATTGGTTCAAGTAGACCTGGGTACTTAACACGTTCTAGTTTTTCTTGTTGGCAGACGGAGCAGGTTCTCACATAGTCTCTGATGCACTCTTTCATCTTAGGCCAGGCAAACAGTCGTCGTAAACGACGATAAGTAACAGGAAAGCCGGAGTGGCCTCCGACTGTACTGTCATGGAATGCTTTCAGTACCTTCTTTTGCAAAGCAGTGGATCCTCCCAACCACAATCTGTTGCGAAAGTAGAGCAACTCGTTCGACCCGATGAATCTACCCTTGGGATCTGGACGGAGACGTAGTTGTTCGCTGATTTTCTGGACTTGTTCATTGCTTTCATAACTGGCACGAATGTCATTGATCCAAGCAGGCTGGCAGATAGAAATAGCTACCAGTTGCTCGTCAGAGTGGAGGCGACGCGAGAGAGCATCAGCAGCACTATTGGTAGTTACCTGTCTGTAATAGATTTTGTAGCATAAGCCGAGCAATTTCGTAAATGCTTTCTGTTGCCAAACTGTCGATAGACGCTGATCGTCAAGATGTACCAAGCTACGCTGATCTGTCTGAATCAGGAACTCCTCTGTGTGCAGGTATGGACGCCATTGCTCAACAGCCATCAGAATAGCGAGGCATTCCTTTTCATATGTGGAGAGCCCTCTGTTTTTGGGTCCCAATGGCTTGCTCATGTATGCAATCGGGTGGCCCCCCTGCTACAGAACGGCACCGACTCCATAATCACATGCGTCAGTATCAATCACAAATGGTTTGGAGAAGTCAGGTAACTGTAACACTGGAGCTAAGATCAAGCCTTGTTTGAGCAACTGGAAAGCTGTTTGTGTTTCGTCTGTCCAGACAAACGGGTGCCCTTTCTTGAGAAGATTGAAAAGGGGCGTGCAATGATACCGAAATGTTTCACAAACTTCCGGTAGTAGCCTGCTAAACCCAGGTAACTGCGCACTTCCTTCACACTCCCCGGAGTCGGCCATTGCTGGATTGTGTCTATCTTACTAGGATCTGTGGAAACACCATCAGTGTTGATGACATGGCCTAAATAAGCAATATGTTGCTGGCCAAATGCACACTTGGACTGCTTCACATGCCATTGATCTTTTCTCAACAGCTGCAACACCTGTCTGACATGTTCAACATGCTCTTTCACTATTTTGTTGAACACTAGGATGTCATCCAAAAAGGAAACCACACACACTTGGTTCAGTGGCTGCAAGGTGGTGTTGATTGCGCCATTGAAAGTTCCTAGTCCTCCTGCAGGTGCTGCAGCAAAACACTGAAACTATCACCAAGCTAAGATAGTGATTGACATAGTTCTCTAGTCACTATCACCAAGCTACTAGAACTTCCTTATAAACTATAATATGCAAGCGATGACGAAAACGATTCGCGAGCTCTTCGCGATGCTGAAATCAGCGAAGGTAGAAATCAAGAAAGAGCATCAAGTGTTGATGGTTAAACACGACCACTAGTTTCAAGAAAAAGGGCAAGGGAAAGAAAGGGAACTTCATTGATAACGGCAAGCAAGTTGCCACTCCCGAGAAGAATCCCAAGTCTCGAGCCAAGCCTGAAACTGAGTGCTTCTACTACAAAGGGACTGGTCACTGGAAGCGGAACTGCCCCAAGTATTTAGCGGATAAGAGGGATGGCAAAGTGAACAAAGGTATATTGGATATGCTTGTCGGCGTCCTCGGAACCAGGGTACCCAGACTTGCCTGTCTGCGGGCCGTGACGCGCTCCTACAAGCGGCCTGGTATGGCCCAGCTAATCGACCAGCTGCTCAAGACCCTCGCGAGGGGCCAGGCCACGCAAGGAGAACGACGCCAAGACCCCCTCGGGAGCGGCCTCGGCAAGGCGTTCCGGAGGGGCGGAGAATCCAAGGCCAAGCCTGCCTCAGGAGGAGGCAGTGATGTCAGTAGTGACGCACCACGCCAGCGAGTGCCAGCGTCCGCCAGCAGCGTAGTTGCCATTTCGGTGCAAAGGGGACAGCGCAGCCGTTGGTTCCCAAGGAGTGGGGCAAAGGTTTCATATTTGGTGCAACAAGACCGAAGACCGCAAGGACGATAGGGAGGATGTCACAGTCGAGCCCACCTCCGTGTCACCGCCTGATCCTTTTGCAGGCGAAGACTGCTTATGTCAGGGTAGGAATGTCCTTGTGTTCCCGCTCAAAAATGGCCGTTGTGGAATCCCTTCCCGCCTAAATATTTCGGAGGAAGAGGACCGTGGCCGCCTATATAAGTATCTAGAACCCCCACTACAAAGGGGGACGAACGGAATGGTCGACTCACACACTTGACCACCGCACAAGGAGCAAGAACGCTAGCCTCCTGACCCTCCTGAGCCCAGGAACCCTTGTACCAGTTCATATTCTAGCTCGCCTGGAGCTAATTCACCAAGGCAGGAAGTAGGGTCTTACACCACACGGTGGCCCGAACTTGGATAAACTCTTGTGTGCTTCTTCGTTGTTTGCTTGAATCCTTCCACCAAGACGAGAGCGAGGCACTAGGTAGACGTGAGTGGGAGAGATCTTCGTTCACGCCCCTGTGTTCGAACTTAACGGGTTTTGCGGAGACCTAAAACCGACATTTGGCGCGCCAGGTAGGGGGCGTGTCGAAATCTCGCCTCTCTGACGACCTCGTCGCGTTCTCGTCACCGACCCTTCTCCATAGCCATGATGGACACACGCCGAGCTCGCGCCGCCCGCCGCGCTGCGAACGCCGCTCAGACAGAGCCCGCGGGCAACGGCGCACCGCTCCGCCCCAACTCGCGGGTCGCCAATGCCGCCACCAACCCGGCTGTCCACGAACAGCGGGACTCCTCGCTGAAGCTGTCCGTGCGGCGGGATGGCCGCACGGCAATACCTTCACCCTCGCCGGCCGCAGCGTCGTCCTCGCTGGTCCGCCGCGGGCCGGTCTACCAGCAGCCTGTGCAACTGAAGGCACGGGAGCTCTTGCGGTACCACCCGGAAGATGATCTCTACGATGAGTGGCTCCATCGCATCACCGAGCTCGTCAACGCCGCTGGGGAAGCACCTGCACCAACGCACTCCTCACGTTCTCCGTCGGCCCTGGCCGCGAACGAGGGCCGTGGGGTCCAGGCTCCACCTCCCCTTCACCCCGCCGCCCAGGAGGGCCGGCGCGAGGCCCCTCGACGTGAACAACCCCGCAGAGCCCACACCCGCGACGAGGAGAGTTGTCAGGTGATCCCGCACCCACATGCAGGGGCTCGTGGGCCCCCTGGCCCACAACGCCTAGACCGTGCACCACAGGAGGTGGTGGCGCCAGCACCTCAAGAACCAGCGTCACATGTGCAAGTGTGGCGCCCTAGCTCCCGAGCTATGGCGCCTCGTCTGGCCCGACAAGTTCAAGCCGGACCTACCTCCGCGCTACGACGGCACCACCGACCCCACGGAGTTCCTCCAACTCTACGAGCTGAGCATCGAGGCGTCCAACGGCACTGAGCAGGTCATGGCGAACTGGTTCACCATGGCTCTAAAGGACGGCGCGCGCTCCTGGCTCCCGAACCTCCCGTTGGGATCCATCTCCTCCTGGGGAGAGCTTCGAGAGCGTTTTGTCGCTAACTTCCAAGGCACCCGCGACCGAGCCACGGCAGCTGCGGACCTGCGTCGCGTGAGGCAGCAGCCGGGAGAAACTCTGCAAAAGTACATCCAACGCTTCAACACCATGCGCCTCCGTATCCCCAGGGTCTCGGAGGAGGCCATCATCTCCGCGTTTTCCGATGACGTCCGCGACGTCAGGATGAGGGAGGAGCTTGCCATCCACGAAGACCTGTGCACAGCCCTCGAGATATTCAAGCTCGCGACAAAGTGCGCCAGGGCGGAGGAAGGCCGCCTCTCCCTTCAGGAGCTGCCTGAGGGAGAGGCAGACGATAAGAAAACCAAGGCCAAGGAATCGAAGCACAAGGGACCCGCCGTCCTGGCTGCTAAGCCGGAAGTGAAGCGTGGTTGCGGCTACGATGACCTCCCAGAGACAACCGACCGTACTGCGTCTTCCACAACGTCCATAGCCACAACACCAACGACTGTCAGGATCTCGGGGCGATGCGTGATGGGCGCGTTGGGCAGCGCCCTGAGCGCGACAACCGCGGCTACAGCCGTGGAGGAGGCCGAGGAGGAGGACATTGGGACGGCAGGAACTCGCGCCAAGGGTGGCGTGAGCAACCTCATGAAGACCACTAGCAGGGGCAACCTCGTGACGCCCCCTGGAGCGACCAGCCTTGTGAGGGTCGCCCTCAGGGCAACGGAGGCCAGCCTCCGCTGCCACCACCTCCAAGGAGGAACGAGGACGACCGCCAGGGAGACGGGGCAGGGGGGCTTCCAGGAACCGCATGCAGTCGCATGCATTCTGGGAGGAGCCCATGCCCCGGCTTCTCACCGCATCTTCAAGCAGTTTGCCCGTGAGGTGAACGCGGCGCTCCCGTGGCCTGACGCCGCGCGCAACCTCAAGTGGACCAAGCAAGTCATCGCTTTCGACCCCAAAGACCAGCTCAAGTGCACTGCGGCCCGAGACGCACTCCCGATGCTCTACACCCCGACCATCAGCAATGTCCTCGTGACCAAGACCCTCATCAACGGCGGAGCAGGGCTCAACGTCCTCTCCATCCAGACCTTCGAGACACTCCAGGTTCCCTACGATTAGCTCCACCCCACCAAGCCATTCTACGGAGTCACGGATGGCTCCACGCTCCCGATGGGGCAGGTCCGCCTCCCCGTCACCTTTGGCGATCGCGACAACTACCACATAGAGCTCATCGACTTTGACGTCGCCAACATCCACCTCCCGTACAACACCATCCTAGGGTATCCTTCCCTTCCCAATTTCATGGCGGCGACCCATCACGGCTACAAAGCCCTCAAGATGCCCGGAAGCGGTGGAATCATCACGATCGCCTCTGACGAGAAGGAAGCGGTGCGTTCCCTGGAGCGTGCCTACCAGACCACGGCGGTTGAGTGCCCCGATGAGGATGGATCCGTCCTCGCCCTGCAGACCACCCCCAAGAAGAAGAAGAACCTACCCGTCGACGGTCCTCAGCATGCGGGGGATCCCGACGACCTGGCCTCAGGACTCGCGCCTGCTGACGAGGCGCCCTCCACCCTCGCATAGGAAGGCGTGCACGATGCCCCTCTCATGACAAGCTCGGAGGCTCTTCTCTGGAGTGTCCCTAAGCTGACCCGTGCCCCAAGGGAGGTGTTCGAGCACCACCTGGAAGCATATCTTGATGCACGTTTTTGTGAGCCCAGCGCGAGCCGTCCAGCGCTGGGGGCTTAGGACTTCATGGACCAAGTTAAAGAGGAACTTCAGTACGCAAGACTCATCCGCGGTGGAAGTAACTGCACAATCCCATGTCCACCTAATCGCAGCCCAAGCGACTGCTTCCGCGTCTGCGTCGACATCGCGGGTCTCAACCGAGCCGCTTCTCAGGAGCCCTTCTGGTAGACGGCGGTCGGCCGGAGGATGGCCCTCCCCTGCAGCTACGTCTGCACGCTCTTCGGCTTCCGCAACGCAGCTGCCACGTTCCAGCATCTCGCGCAGTAGGACTTTGGGGCTCGGGAGGCTCAGTGGCAGGCGGTCCAGATGGAGCCGGAGCCGGACCCGTGCGAGCACTGAGACCCTCAGGAGCCCCTGGGCCTCAGGAGCCCGACGATCCTCGGGAGCGACCCGCACAACTCGCATCTTTAGCTGCCCCAACTCTCCTTCAGCAAGTATCAAGTGACACTTCAGGAATCCAAATGAGGGCGCCTCTCGGGCTACATCATCCTCGGGCCACTGAGGGCTCTTTCCCCGCGGTTGTCTCCCTTTTTGCATGATCAAGGCCAGATATTTCTTTCCATTCGCATTATCTATATGCTTGGCGTCCTCACCGCCACAACGTTCATGAGCCCTTGTGAGCCCACTCGCGACCGCCCCATGATTAAGCACTGGCACGACGTCTGTGCTCGGGTCCGTCCCTGCAGCGTCTATAAATCCAAGGGCTGAGTTCTGCCTAGCGAGCCATTTCTGTGACGGCACCTCCCATGGTCCTTGGTGCCTTGTTCTCGTATGGGATAATCGTGGATGGGTAAGTAGGGGCCTATGGCAGGTGCCTCGCTCATGCGGGAACTGCGCGCCGGTTGTTTTTCCTTTGGATCGTGGCATGAGAGGACTGGGCACGGTGTCTGTGCTCGGGTCTGTCCTTGCAGCGTCGACCAATCCAGTGGCTTGGCTTTGTCTCGCGGGTTAACCCCGTGATGTCACCTCCTGGGGTTGTTGGTGTTGTGGCCTTCTCATGCAATATCCCCTGGAGATGCACTCGGCGCAGGTCGACACAACACCTCTCTTTTCACATTTTGCTGAAGAAGACTCAGGCACAACCCGCCTCAGGGTAGGGTCTCGTGAGTGATGCGTAAGCTCACGAGAACTTCCTCAGAGTCTTTCAGGTCGTCCTGAGGAAGGCCCATATACACCT
This sequence comes from Secale cereale, assembly GCA_902687465.1. Taxonomy (NCBI): domain Eukaryota; kingdom Viridiplantae; phylum Streptophyta; class Magnoliopsida; order Poales; family Poaceae; genus Secale; species Secale cereale. Next base: position 337,631,224 of record LR738710.1, on the reverse strand, counting down.
TGGCTATCCTACCGTGCAAGCCATACATCCAGGCGGGGCTGTACACGCCCCGGAGTCTCTCCCGGTGGGAGGCTCCCTCCCACGGTCCAGTGGAAGTACCAAGCTACGCGCCGGCAGATCCAACCGAGGAGCGGTTATGCCCACGAACCAGTGGAAGCACCAAGGTCTGCGCTGGCCGATACGACCGAGGCGTGGTTATGCCAGCACTCCGCGCAAGTGTGGTAGCTCTATGCTCCGCGCTAGTTATAAACAAGTGAGGGTAGCCCCCAGTGGTCGCACCAACCTCAGGGAGCTTTTCAGCTCACGACGCTCACAGCTTCTCCTTGGATGGGTGTCGCGAGGGGGGCTAGGCACGGGGGCTATGCTCAGGTCACACCTGGCAGACGCCACCCTACCAGGTGCCTAGACAACTGGCCTTCTCGTGCCCCCATCCCAGGCGAAGGCTCGTGGGCAAGGTATGGTGCTCGTTCTTCTTCATGAGAGCCGTTCGTACGTCAAGGGGGACCCCTGGGCATCACGACCCAGGGGCCTAACTGGCCACGTAGCCCCTCATCCCTTGAGCCTAGTTATGAAAATAACACCGGTCCTCCGGAGGGCTCAATGGCGATCGAGGTATGCGCGCGGTTGGGCCCTGCCGACGCAGGACGAAAACGGGATTGCTTGAACGTCAAGGGGATTTGGGGCATCGTGACCCATGGGCATGACTGGCCACGTAGCCCCTCATCCCTTGAGTCTAGTTACTACGGTAACCCTGGTGTCCGGAGGGCTCAACAACGAGTCTAGTTACTATGGTAACCCCGGTCATCCAGAGGGCTCAGCGGCGGTCGAGGTATCCGCGGGGTTGGGCCCTGCCGACGCGGAGCACCTAAAGCAAACATGAAAGGAAGCAAGAACGGAATCATCTAGCTATTACAATAACGTCAAGTTTTTTTCAAATTAAACCAAGTTCTTACGCCTCCCCGAGGCACTCGCACTTCTCTCACTAAACAGGACGAATCAAGCATCGCCGGGCGCAGCAGTACTGGTCGTCTCCCCTTCGGCCACAGTAGCCGTAGCCTGGAGGAACGCCTCTACCAGCGACGTGACCTTCGCCCTCAGGGCCTAGGCAGCCGAGTTCTCCATGACTGCGGTCACGGGCTCGGCCAGCAGGACCAGGTCAAGGATGCGGTCGCGAAGGCTTAGGTGGCTGCACACCTGCATCAGGACCAAGGTAAGCAGCGTACGGCCTTCAGCGTCGGCTAACTGGCTAATCGTGGCCATAACACCACACAGGGACTCCATAAGCGCAGCAAGGAGCCCGGCGGAGCCTCCCTCCGGGGCGTCCAGCGGCTCCTTGTACCCTTCCCCGTAGGCGGCGTGTAGCGCCTTGCGGGCCTCAAGGTCAAAGGCGGCAAGGTCCTCGGGACTCACCGTCGCCAAGGCCGCAAGAGCTTCCTCCTGGACACGAGTGGCTTGTGCCGCCCTAGCCTGCTCAACTTCAACCTTTAGGTTCTCCAGGACGGCGCGGTCAGCAAGCTGCTCTTGTTGCAGCAGGGATGTCATGGCCTTCTGCGCCTCGAGCTCCTTCTCCAACCCTTTGAGCTCCAGGGCGCACCTAGTGTCTTCCTCGCGGAGGGCCCCCAGCTCACTCTCTGCCTTGAGGCAGCGCTTCTCGAGCGACGCGGCGTCAGCTCACGCGGCGTCACGAGCCAGCGTGGCCGCTGAAGCTTCCTCTCGTCTCTTCACACCAGCCGCCAAGGTCTGATCCCAGGAGGTCCGTGCAGACTCGTCTGCAAGGAGCCACCCGTGGATCAGCCCCAGGCGCCCTTCTACCAAGTGGCCATCACTGTTTTGCAGATCAGAGCGAAGATGACCCAGCACGGCGGAGGCAGCATCCAAAGCCTCAAGACCAGGCTACGCCAGCTGGCGCACGGGCACCGACAAGACTGACTGCTCGACCAGGGGCTCGGGGGCTCCAGCCTCCCTCGCCAGAGCAGCCAGAGCAGAAGCCAACTCCGCAACCTCGCCAGAGACAGTGACGTCATCGGGTGGCATCATCACCGCATGCACGGTGGCCCGGCCAACCGGGGCACCTAGCGCCACAGTATCCTTCCCCGAGGTTGCAACAGTAGCCGAAGGAGCAGGGCACCGCGGCATGACCTCCCCCTTCACCCTCTTCATCACACCCCCAGGCTGCTGCATCAAGGGAGAGCGCATCATGGGCACGGCAAATAAGAATGAGTGAGAAATTGCATACTTACTCGTCGGAGGCAAGGCGCGCCCTTCTCTTCACCAGCAGGTCAACAGCAGCGCCTGGCGCGCCAGGCATGCCGACAACCCGGGCCTGGGCAAGGCATGAGGCCACGGTCCTGGGCGCGGCCGCGGTCACCAGGTCCGCTGGCATGGTGCTCTTCGGCAGAGTCGCCACCTTGCTTTCCCCGGACGCAGTGCGTCCGGACCGACGTGGAGTGGTCGCCTGGGATCGTCAGGCGGCACCTCCGCCTGGCGTCATTGCCCCGGCGAACGCTTCGAAGGAGTGCCCATCGTCATCCAGGGTATCCTCTAAGCCCCCCTCATCGCTCTCGTCGTCATCATCGGAAGACACGTCGAACATGGGCGGAGCGCCCACGGGCGCACCAGGGTCCTATATGGCCTTCAGCAGCTCATCCTTGTCAGGGAGGCTATACAGCGGCAGGTAGGCCCTAGCGAGATCCTCCGGAACCATCCCCAGGAGGGCCCTCGAGGTGAAGTCCAGATCGTATTCGGCCAACATCCCTGGGTGCAGCCGAAGCCCGTCGTCGTCACCCATCAGCTCCCACATGGGGCGTGAGTGGGCCTGCAGCAGAGCTAGACGCTGCCTCAAGAACTCCTTCATGGTCTGGCCTCCTTCGAGCCTCGAGCACAGGTCAGCCTCAATCTTCGCCAAGACTGGCCCGACAAAAGGGCTGGTGAGCTTCACGTGGTGCCAGCTGTCAAGTTTCTCCGGACGGGCAGTAGGCAGCGCCAACAGAGGATGGGTGCGCTGGGCGTCCAGATAGACCCACCTCTTCCGGTGGGCCTCTATCTTCTTCCCGGCCGTCATCAGGCGACAGCCCTGACGCTGGAAGACAAAGGAAACGCAGCCCGAGCACGGGCCATCGTCGTATTGATGCATGGAGAAGAAGTGGCAGAAGATGGTGACCGGCAGCCTCACCCGCACGAATGCCTCACAGTAGAAGGTGAAGAGCGACAAACGAAGATGGAACGAGGTTGGATATGGAGACCGTGCACCTGATAATGTTCCAGGATGGCGTACAAGAACTCGGAGAAAAGGGGGCACGAGCCCCACGGAGATGTTGTGGAGGAAGAAGGGGTAGCACGACTTTGGCAAGGTCCGTGCCATGGTGGATCCAACCCAGATCTGCGTCGGGCCGTGCTCATTGTGGGAGCTCCACAGGAACGGCTGGACCTCTGAGTAGTCCTCCTCCCTGATAATGGAGGACTCCGCAAGCGCCGCATCAAGAGAAGAAGCAGATCCAGACCTCGACGCGGGTGCCCTTGTTCTTCTTCGCCATGGTCAAGGAGGGCCGAAGGGTGCATAGAGGCAAGAGGCGCAAAGGGAAGAAATCCAAGCAGGAAGTAAGGAGGGCAATAACTCCCCCAGCAGAGATGGCCCCTTTTGTCAAGACATATGGTTACCGAGACAGCGTGGGGAGCGGGGACGCTCGCTTCCCATCCAACCGCCGCGCGCCAGCCTAGCCCGCAGGCTTTTTGGGGCCCGCGGCGCTTCGTCCTCGACTAAGGCTTCGCCCTGAAGCCAACTCCGTGCACGCCTTGGGCCCAGGGGGCTACTGTCGGCGTCCTGGGAACCAGGGTACCCAGACTTGCCTGTCTGCGGGCCGTGACGCGCTCCTACAAGCGGCCTGGTACGGCCCAATTAATTGACCAGCTGCTCAAGACCCTCGCGAGGGGCCAAGCCTCGTGAAGAGAACGACGCAAAGACCCCATCGGGACTGGCCTCGGCAAGGCGTTCTAGAGGGGCGGAGAATCCAAAGCCAAGCCTGCCTCAGGAGGAGGCAGTGATGTCAGCAGTGATGCACCGCGCTAGCGAGTGCCATCGTTTGCCAGCGGCGCAGTTGCCATTTCGGTGCAAAGGGGACAGCGCAACCATTGGTTCCCAAGGAGCGGGGCACAAGTTTCCTCTTTGGTGCAACAAGACCGAAGACCGCAAGGACGATAGGGAGGATTTCACTGTCGAGCCCACGACCGTGTCACTGCCTGATCCTTTTGCAGGCGAAGACTGGTTTTGTCAGGGTAGGAACGTCCTTGTTTTCCCGCTCAGAAATGGCCGTTGTGAAATCCCTTCCCTCCTAAACATTTCGGTGGAAGAGGACCGTGGCTGCCTATATAAGTAGCTAGAACCCTCACTGCAAAGGGGGACGAAAGGAATCGTTGACTCACACACTTGACCACCGCACAAGGAACAAGAACGCTAGCCTCCCGACCCTCCTGAGCTCGCCTCCTGAGCCCAGGAACCCAGTTCATATTCTAGCTCGCCTGGAGCTAATCCACCAAAGCAGGAAGTAGGGTCTTACACCACACGGTGGCCCGAACCTAGATAAACTCTTGTGTGTTTGTTTGTTGTTTGCCTAAATCCTTCCACCGAGACGAGAGCGAGGCGCTAGGTAGACGTGAGTGGGAGAGATCTTCGTTCACGCCCCTGTGTTCAAACTTAACGGGTTTTGCGGAGCCCTAAATCCAACAATGCATGTTATTGATGTGTACCTTACTAATGCTCATAGTAGCGCCCTAGTATTTGATACTGGTTCGGTTGTTCATATTTGTATCTCGAAACAGGGGCTACGGATTAAATGAAGATTGGCTATGGACGAGGTGACGATGCGTGTGGGAAATGGTTCCAAAGTCAATGTGATCGCCGTCGGCACGCAACCTCTACATCTACCTTCGAGATTAGTTTTAGACCTAAATAATTGTTATTTGGTGCCCGCGTTGAGCATGAACATTATATCTGGATCTTGTTTGTTGCGAGCCAGTTATTCATTTAAATCAGATAATAATGGTTGTTCTATTATATGAGTAATATCTTTTATGGTCATGCACCTTTGATAAGTGGTCTATTTTTGTTTAATCTCGGTAGTAGTGATACACATATTCATAATATTGAAGCCAAAAGAGCAAAGTTGATAATGATAGTGCAACTTATTTGTGGCACTCCCGTTTAGGTCATATTGGTGTAAAGAGCATGAAGAAACTCCATACTTATGGGATTTTGGAATCACTTGGTGCTTGCGACCGATGGACCGAGCAACTGACTTATGGTAAATCAAACATACTGATGTATGCGGTCCAATGAGTTTTGAGGCTCGTGGCGGGTATCACTGACATGGGTATATCTGACCTTCACTGATGATTTGAGCAGATATGGGTATATCTACTTGATGAAACACAAGTCTGAAACATTTGAAAAGTTCAAAGAATTTCAGAGTGAAGTAGAGAATCATCGTAACAAGAAAATAAAGTTTCTACGATCTGATCGCGGAGGCGAATATTTGAGTTATGAGTTTGGTCTTCATTTGAAACAATGTGGAATAGTTTCACAACTAACGCCACATGGAACACCACAGTGTAATGCTGTGTCCGAACGTCGTAACCGTACTTTATTAGATATGGTGCGATCTATGATGTCTCTTACCGATTTACCACTATCGCTTTGGGGTTATGCTTTAGAGATTGCTGCATTCACGTAAAATAGGGAACCATCTAAATACGCTGAGATGACACCTTATGAACTGTGGTTAGGCAAGAAACCCAAGTTGTCATTTTTTAAAGTTTGGGTTGCGATGCTTATGTGAAAAAGCTTCAACCTCAAAAGCTCAAACCCAATTCAGAGAAATATGTCTTGATAGGATACCCAAAGGAAATGTTTGGGTACACCTTCTGTCACAGATCCGAAGGCAAGATATTCGTTGCAAAGAATGGATCCTTTCTAGAGAATGAGTTTCTCTCAAAAGAAGTAAGTGGGAGGAAAGTAGAACTTGATGAGGTAATTGTACCTTCTCCCGAATTGGAAAGTAGTTCATCACAGAAATCGGTTCTAGTGATTTCTACACCAATTATTGAGGAAGCTAATGATGATGATCATGAAACTTCAGATCAAGTTACTACTAAACCTCGTAGGTCAACCAGAGAACGTTCCGCACTATAGTGGTATGGTAACCCTATTCTGGAAGTCATCTTACTAGACCATGATGAACCTACGAACTATGAGGAAGCGATGATGAGCCCAGATTCCACAAAATGTCTTGAGGCCATGAAATCTGAGATGGGATCCATGTATGAGAACAAAGCGTGGACTTTGGTTGACTTGCCCGATGATCGGCAAGCCATTGACAATAAATGGACCTTTAAGAGGAAGACTGACACTGATGGTAATGTTACTGTCTACAAAGCTTGACTTGTTGCAAAAGGTTTTCGACAAGTTCAAGGAGTTGACTACGATGAGACTTTCTCACCCGCAGCGATACTTAAGTCTGTCTGAATCATGTTAGCAATTGCCGCATTATATGATTATGAAATCTGGCAAATGGATGTCAAAACTACATTCCTTCATGTAAGTGCATCAAGTGCCCCTTAGTGATTTTGGTGTATTGAAGACTTATAGGTTAAGGGACTAACGTATTTGTGAGTGTACACAAGTCTATAAGTCTATGAGGAGTTTGATATTTACAGGGAAAGTCGACCCCCAAAAATGAAGTTCTTCGACTGAAGACTTTGGATTTCTGAAGACTTTCTGAAGTCTTTGAAAGTGAAGAAATTGGTGTAACCCTGAAGACTTGGTATTCATTTGAGGAACTTGAAGCATGAAGACTTCTGTTTTTATAATTTCATTTTCTCTTGCTTGAGTCATAGGAAACACCGTACTGTTAAAGGGGGTCGAGGAAATACTAAGGAAAAAATTCCATGTGATGCTCAACTCAAAATCCTACACCTACCAATCCCTTCGAGTGAAGCCATTGGAAATCTCATACAGTTCAGTCATATTCTTCAGTGACAGAGATGAAGTTCTTCTGGTCTCTGAGGAATTTGTTCTGACTGAGGAGTTAGGAATTCGCCAGTGCGGATTGCCTACACAGTGAGGAACATGATAGCCCTGAGTAATTTGATACTCAAATTTCCGACCGTTGCTGTGCTACACGCCAGCTGTCCCAAAATATCTACCTACGTAACGGTCATATCATTAAAGGGCATTTATGTCTTATCATGTCGGGCTGCTCGCTAGGCTATAAATAGCCGCCCCCTACAACCATTAGCTGGTTGGCTGCTCCGCGAGAAACTGACACTTGTCATAAGAGCAACCCATCCTCCGAGGACTTTGAGCGAAAATCATCAAGTGAGGAAAAACCCAAAACCAAACCCAAAACCTTAAAACCCAAAAGTGATTGAGCATCACTGAGGAGATTGATCATGCGTGGATCCGACGCGTGTTACCTTTGAAGACTGTGCTTTTTCCAGACGATTAGGCGTCAAGGTCTAGAGCATCTAAGAGGAATTGTGGATCGCCGAGTGACCAAGTCTGTGAAGGTTCGGAAGTCACCTGAAGACTTACCACGAGTGATTGGCCGAGGTCTGTGTGACCTTAGCTCAAGGAGAATACGGTGAGGACTTTGTGTCTTGGACTATGTGTCCTTGTTTGGGTGTCCGGGACTGTGTGTCCTCAGGTTTAAATACCTAGCCGCTCCAACCAGATGTACAACTAAGACAGCAGTTGGAACTGGTCTACCAAATCATTGTCTTCACCAAGCTTACTGGTTCTATCTCCTCAACTCTTTCGATTCCTCGTATTTTTGTTGTGTGCTTATTCATATCTGTTTGAAGACTTTGATTGAAGACTTTCTCAATTTCTTTAGTTCATTTTCTTCAGTCTGTTTGTCTTCATTCTGTGTTATCCTGTGATTACGCTTTCTGTACTCTATGTTTGTCTTCATTTCTTCATGATGACCATGCTTGTATTCTGTCATGTTTACTTCTAAATACTTATTCCGCTGCAAGTAGTTCTTCGCTAAGGAATTTCCTCAACAACAAATTCCTGAGTGAAGAGTTCATAAAAATCGCCTATTCACCCCCCCTCTAGTCGATATAACGCACTTTCACTTCATGGATATCTGAAAGAAGAGTTGTATATGATGCAACCAAATGGGTTTGTAGATCCTAAAGGTGCTAACAAAGTGTGCAAGATCCAACGATCCATCTATGGACAGGTGCAAGCATCTCTGAGATGGAATATACGCTTTGATGAGGTGATCAAAGCATATGCTTTATACGGACTTTTGGAGAACCCTGTATTTACAAGAAAGAGAGTGGGAGCTCTGTAGCATTTCTGATATTTATGTGGATGACATATTGCTGATTGGAAATGATGTAGAATTTCTGGATAGCATAAAAGGATACTTGAATAACAATTTTTTGAATGAAAGACCTTGGTGAAGCTGTTTATATATTTGGCATCAAGATCTATAGAGATAGATCAAGATGCTTAATTGGACTTTAGCAAAGCACATGCCTTAATATGTTACGAAGAAGTTCAAAATGGATCAGTCAAAGAAAGGGTTCTTGCATGTGTTACAAGGTGTGAAGTTGAGTCGGACTCACTGCCCGACCACTGCAGAGGATAGAGAGAAAATTAAAGTCATTCCCTATGCTTCAGCTATAGGTTCTATCATGTATGCAATGATGTGTACCAGTCCTGATGTGTGCCTTGCTATAAGTCTAGCAGGGAGGTACCAATGTAATCCATGAATGGATCACTTGACAGCGGTCAAGAACATCTTGAAGTACCTCAAAAGGAAGAAGGATATGTTTATTGTGTATGGAGGTGACAAAGAGCACGTCCTAAACAATTATGTCGATGCAATCTTTAACACTGATCTGGATGACTTTAAGTCACAAACCGGATACATATGTTTGTTGAACGGTGGATCTGTCAGTTGATGCAATTCTAGGCAGAGCGTCATGGCGGGATCTACGTGTGAAGCGGTGTACATACACTACAAGAAATATGTCAACTTATGACCTTCTGTCAGTGACCCTGGGAGAATTGGTCATAAATCTAGGACCATTTGAGACAATTGGTCAAAAGCTGTTCGGGGGGCTCCAAACCTTAAACTATAACGACCATTTTGGTCAGAAAGGTCATAATTTCCTTACACGAAATGGTCATAAAGCAGATAACACTAGTTCGCTACCTTATTTCTTGCTTATCATGACCAATATAGATGGTCATAACCTTGTAAGTTGTGGTGGATTGCTATGACTAGGCGCCACCTCATCAGTTTTGCCTATGTGTCATGTCCATGTGGCAATTTTTGACCTTGGTTGTGAAGCAACCTATATTTCTGTCATTCCCAAAAATCCCCAAAAAATCTCATAAATTCTTTGGGTCATATCTTCGTCAAATATGCAAAAAACCTTCCTTGCCTAGTTCAAAAATAATTCAAAAATATTCATTTTCCTATTCTGTTCAAAAAACACTTTGTGAAGGAAGTACCACTTTGGCATGTCCAAATGGTATCCATTTTCTACAGTGCTTTCCTATGCCCAAATAACTATCCTCCACCAAATGACAGCTCAATCCATTCATTATTTTGAGCCCAGCTTCAACATTCGTATTTATGTCCAGTGTGGTACTTTGCAAAGCAAGTACCACCTAGACTCCTCCTTTTGAGCTGAAAATTTGTGAAGACGGTCTTCTTAGTAACTGATCATCCTGAACAAAAACTCACGCCCATTAGCCATGTGCATTTCCCGTACCTCTAATCAAACACTTGGCTGCTAATTCATGTTTAAGCACCGATCGGTCTCCTCGTGAGAATCTTATGTTGTAATTTTCTTCCTAGCACCTACCTGGGGAGTGCCCAACCCACTAGACATGCCTAGGCCTCCCAGAACTCATGGCAACGCCACAATCACGCGGGGACCACGCGGCGAGCATGCGAGTTTACACGCTCTAGAGTTGGGGCCCTCGACCACCGCCCAAATCTCGACGTATCGCCACCAAACCATGTATTTATGATTAAATAGGTACTTATGTAACTAGAAATGATTTTTGGAAGAAATAAATAGCAAACTATGAGGCAGTTGAAGTTCAAATTTGACCCGCTTCCAGCTGAATCGACGGAAATTTGTCTTTTTCACGAGAGGTGGATCAAAACTTTTTCCACCCAACCATTTTGTCAATTGTGCATTAAATATGTCCTAGTATTTTATAAAATTGATTTGGTACAAATTAGCAATAAATATATGGTAGGTCCTTCACAAAAAAACCTCCTTTTGGGAACTCAAAAAATGGAAAATGGATTTTTCGTCCAAAGAAAGTGAAAACTCCGTTAGGCAACATTGTTTGCCATTCCAAGATGCACCCTTGTGCACAATATGAGATCATTTGAACAAACTATGCCATGAATGTGGCCATAGGGTTGATCATTTGGCTTGAAAGCTATGAATCTTCATGCATGATAGATCATTTCTGAGAACATTTTTTTAAAAGAATTGCCGTATTACAAGTTTATTATTTTTCCTGGTAACTTGGTCATATATAATGACACCATGCGAAGGTGTTCCAATTTTTTGATTTTTTTTGAATTTTTTATGACCGTTTCAAAATGCGGTCAAAACGACGGGAATGACCGTTCCTAGTTAGTGGTTGAATCTTGGTATTTTTTGGTGTTTCTCTAATTAAATGGATACTTATGTACCTATAAATGATTTTTGGAAATAATAAATAGCAAACTACAAGGCAGCTGCAGTTCAAATTTGACCCGCTTCTAGCTGAATCGACGGAAATTTGTCTTTTTCACGAGAGGTGGATCAAAACTTTTTACACCTAACCATTTCGTCAATTGTGCATTAAATATGTCCTAGTATTTTAGAAAATTGATTTGGTACAAATTGGCAATAAATATATGGTAGGTCCTTCACAAAAAACCTCCTTTTGGGCACTCAAAAAATGGAAAATGGATTTTTCGTCCAAAGAAAGTGAAAACTCCCTTAGGCAACATTGTTTGCCATTCCAAGATGCACCCTTGTGCACAATATGAGATCATTTGAAAAAACTATGCCATGAATGTGGCCATATGATTGATCATTTGGCTTGAAAGCTATGAATCTTCATGCATGATAGCTCATTTCTGAGAACACTTTTTTAAAAGAATTGCCGTATTACAAGTTTATTATTTTTCCTGGTAACTTGGTCATATATAATGACACCATGCCAAGGTGTTCCAATTTTTTGATTTTTTTTTGAATTTTTTATGCCCGTTTCAAAATGCGGTCAAAACGACGGGAATGACCGTTCCTAGCTAGTGGTTGAATCTTGATTTGGTGTTTCTCTGATTAAATGGATACTTATGTACCTAGAAATGATTTTTGGAAAAAATAAATAGCAAACTACAAGGCAGCTGCAGTTCAAATTTGACCCGCTTCCAGCTGAATCGACGGAAATTTGTCTTTTTCACGAGAGGTGGATCAAAACTTTTTACACCCAACCATTTTGTCAATTGTGCATTAAATATGTCCTAGTATTTTAGAAAATTGATTTGGTACATATTGGCAATAAATATATGGTAGGTCCTTCACAAAAAAACCTCCTTTTGGGCACTCGAAAAATGGAAATTGAATTTTTCGTCCAAAGAAAGTGAAAACTCCCTTAGGCAACATTGTTTGCCATTCCAAGATGCACCCTTGTGCACAATATGAGATCATTTGAACAAACTATGCCATGAATGTGGCCATAGGATTGATCATTTGGCTTGAAAGCTATGAATCTTCATGCATGATAGCTCATTTCTGAGAACACTTTTTTAAAAGAATTGCCGTATTACAAGTTTATTATTTTTCCTGGTAACTTGGTCATATATAATGACACCATGCGAAGGTGTTCCAATTTTTTGATTTTTTTTGAATTTTTTATGCCCGTTTCAAAATGCGGTCAAAACGACGGGAATGACCGTTCCTAGCTAGTGGTTGAATCTTGGTATTTTTTGGTGTTTCTCTGATTAAATGGATACTTATGTACCTAGAAATGATTTTTGGAAAAAATAAATAGCAAACTACAAGGCAGCTGCAGTTCAAATTTGACCCGCTTCCAGCTGAATCGACGGAAATTTGTCTTTTTCACGAGAGGTGGATCTAAACTTTTTACACCCAACCATTTTGTCAATTGTGCATTAAATATGTCCTAGTATTTTAGAAAATTGATTTGGTACAAATTGGCAATAAATATATGGTAGGTCCTTCACAAAAAAACCTCCTTTTGGGCACTCGAAAAATGGAAAATGAAATTTTCGTCCAAAGAAAGTGAAAACTCCCTTAGGCAACATTGTTTGCCATTCCAGGATGCACCCTTGTGCACAATATGAGATCATTTGAACAAACTATACCATGAATGTGGCCAGATGATTGATCATTTGCCTTGAAAGCCATGAATCTTCACGCATGATAGCTAATTTCTGAGAAGACGTTTTAGAAATAATTTTTTCGGCGTTTCTTTAATTAAATAGATACTTATGTACCCAAAAATGATTTTTGGAAACAAAAATACTAAACTATAAGGTAACTGTTGTACAAATTTGACCCGGTTCCAGCTGAATCGGCGAAAATTTATTTAAATGGCCAAAAATAGCTAGTAGGATCGAAAATGCATACAAATTGGTGATCTTCCATAAAATGTGGTCTAAATTAATTGTAAATTTTAGTGATGCCATTTTCCAAAATAATTTTGGTAGCTGCTTCACAAAACCCCCTATTTTTAGCACTAAGAGATAATTTTAATAAATGCCTCATGTTTTGAACCAATTTGGAAGCAGCCCACGGATCACCCCCCACTGTAGTCGATCTGAGCCGTCCACACTCTCCTCACTCCCTCGATCCAGCGTCCACTCCCACCAACCGCACACCACTCACCCACCGCACATCACTCCTCCCCCCTCCCCCCTCTCCCCCG
>LR738710.1:337554310-337618214 GCA_902687465.1 Secale cereale | reverse complement strand
CCACTCCTCCCCAAACCCTAACCCCTCTCCCCTCTCCCTCCATTCTACCGCCGCCGCCACCTACTGCGGCCGATCCCGCCGCGACCTCCCCTCCCCTCCCACCTCAAGCCGCTCCTCCTCGCCTTCGTGGACAACCACCTGCTCCGCCATTCGCTCCCGCTCCTCATCGCCTCGCTCCTCACCCGCGGATCACTATGCATCTCATGGCGTCCCCGGCGCGGCCAGCCTCCGTCTCTGGCCCCTTTGGCTCCGCCACCGACCTCGCCATCTTCTCCACTCCGACCACGACGCGACGAGCGGATCCAGGCCGTGCGGCGAGATGACGGCCAGATCCTCGATGGCGAGGACACGCAGCGGTCCCCGCCGACCAAATCAGGTCCGTCTCCTCCCGCAGCTGAGTCGTTCCACTCGCGATTTGCCTCGCACGGCCACGACCTCTGACCCCTTCTCAATTATTTGCTCGGGTGGCCGCCTCTCCCACCATCGACGTCGCGTGCTCAACGCCGAGATCCGCCGCGCCAAGGCCAAGCTCCTCGAGGAGGATCCACCCAAGCAACACGCCGGCAACAGCCCCCCTCCCCCCACCAGTGAATCTTCTCCAGCCCCGTACGTCCCCACCAGCGAAGGTGGCGTCCTCACGCGGATTCGCGTCCTCCTCCCAAAGCAGTCGTCCTCGGCGAGCCCTCCTAGTGGCCAGAGGAGGTGGAGGAGCACTTCGCCCCTGCATCCTCTCCCCTAGCGCGTGGGCTGGTGGCTGCTTCCTCTTCCCCGCCTAGCGAACCGGGTGAGATTCCCCTCTCTACCTTCAGATCCAAATCAAAGTTTGTTCAATTGTGTATGTACGTGCAATGCTCGGATTTGCTTATCAGCACTCGAAATCCGCTTGTCTAACTTCAACCTATCTTGCTTTGCTATGAATATTCCTTTGGGATGACTAAAACTGAAACTATACTAGCCTATCTCTGCTATGTTCTATCCACTGTATATCTGTTTAACCAACCTGATCAAGTGTGTACTAATTTAATTTAATTTAGTACACATGCAGTATAACTGTTAGTTGAAACCATGAATTACCCTACCATTAGTCTAGTTACCTTGACCATAAAAGCTAGTTAGAGCAGCAGCTAGCCAGCATTAGGAACACTGAATCTTGAGATATTTGGCTCTGAATTTGTTTTCATCTGAACCATGAGCTTTATAGCAACGATTGGCAAATGATAGTAAGATGAGTGCTTTCTTTGCAATATTTTGTATGGTCATCTTGTACACACCGAGATTTTGTATGCACTGCTACCTGATGATCTATACATTTCACATATGGGTCCTATCTTTGAAGCTCTATAATGCTTTACAGGCATCAACAGGACCTCCTAGTGGGTTATCTGTATCTGAGAGTTATCCAGTACCCACCGTGGTTATTCCGTGTCGGTTCATTCAGGATCCCCTGTGAAAAAACCCAGCAGAAAGAAATGTGCAGCCAAAGTCTTTTGTTAAGTGGCTATTTTCATTTCAAATTCGTAATGGTCCTTGTCAGCCTGGCCTGACCTGATGTGGTGCTTACGCCATGGCATCGGTGATGCTTGTGTAACTTTGTGCGAAATCCTAGTTTTAAGCCATCGGTCACACCACCAACCATCACATGTTTTCTTATTATTAAGTGTTAGTGTTGCCTGCAAACTATAGCTTAGCCCTCTTTGGTGCTGGAGTAGGTAATGCACAAAATGCACTAGAAAAAGTCTTTTCAAGCTGTTGTTTATTTAATATCCAGTTTTTGCAATTTATTGCAGAATGGTCTAAACACAATTTGTAGAACAATTTCTGTTGCATACTGAAGATGTGCTTGCATATAAAAACTGATTGCACACTTTGTTGTTTCTGTCACTAGGGGTGTTGTTTCTGTCACTAAGCCGGGGCTCGCGGACAGGCGGCTGCAGATGTGGTTCTGCAACCGCAGGCTCGGGGACCGTAGGCCGCCTCCCGCAGGTCTTATACTTTGCCAGTAGGTAGCTCATAATTACTGGTCATTGTGCAAATTGTGTAGAGGATAGATCCTGGAAATTACTGTATGAATATGTCACCATAGATGGATGAGTTATTTATGCTTATCGCCTCTTATTTGTCGTTCAGTTGCAGTGCCCACTGTACTAATATGCAAGCTCAAACATGGAGGTTTCAAGGACATGCACGCACAGGACCATCTGACATCTTTTGTTAAGGTTTGGACTTGTCTAATTGCCCTTTGTATTACACTACTTAATCGTCAACATTAACTGTTTATGGAAATGCATGTGTCAGTGTCCAACTGGCTGATAAGTGTATTACCATTGCATTAGGTGTTTCTGGATGTTATTAATTGGCATCTAAATTAGTTCATCTTCCCAGTTCCCTACCTCCTATAATGTGCTTGCGAGCTTAAATTATGTGCTGCTACTACTATGGCATGTATCATCTACGTGAAAATTTTGTGTTGGTGGTTCCGATCACTTTGGATTGCTGGTGCAATTTAACGTCTCATATAACTGGCATTAAAATCACACAGCAAAACAAGTCTTCTTTATTTTGAATAAACAATTTATGAGCTTAGAAAGAAATTATATGGTTTGAAGTATTTTGGCGCTCATTTCTTTCTCAATTATCTTGTAGACTGCTTTCAAGAGGAGAGGAAGGTTAAGGAACTAAAATTGTACAGAAAAAGTATCCATGCTTCCATTGCTGCGAATGTGGTTAAGATGACGTTCTACACCAGTTTCTTATGTTGCGTGTGAATGGGGTGAGTAGATAGAACTAGAGAGCAGAACACTATATGACTAATTAATAAAATAAGAAAGTACTTGTAGGAAAATATCATAGCTCTTACTCACTAGAGAGCAGAACACTATACATGTATCTCCGCCTCCTTACTGTTTTGCTAGAACCATAAATTCTGATGCAAGATGATCATGGTCTGGTTTTCTATTTCTTTTATGATGGTGCTTAAAATTTGACATGCCTGGATTCTGAATGAACTCGTTCTTACAGTTCTTTTCATTTCTATGATCAGTTTAGTTAGAGTTGCACATGTCACTCCATTTGCAACTCCATGAACACATACTGGTTAGTGTTAGTCATAATATTTATGTACATGGCATTTGCTGTAAATTCTTGCTTATAAGTTATTGGATCCCTAATTGGTTACTGTTTGATGTTTTGAACACATTCTTATTCTTATATGTTCATTCTTATTTTTTGCACAGGTGAAGTGCAAATGCAAGTTTGAAGCTGTGAAGCATACTAGCAACAACTAGCATATTATGTGTTGTTATTGTAGGCATATCTGGGTTGTAGTATACTGTAACAATTGTAATAGACTAATGTAGTGCTGTTTTGGACAAATTTCGTTTTGGATGAATTATGTGTTGTAGTCTGTTCGAAATAATTATTGTGTATGTGATTTGAATACATGTGAAATGGAAATCTGACAAGAGGGGGGTCCAAGTTAAGATTGTTTAACAAATTTCGTAATTTTTGATGTGTCAGACCAATTTTGAGATAAGCATGACAAGTGGGACCAATCTGATTGGTGGGACCAGGTGCCAAATAAAATGGTTATTTATTTACTGTTAAATTGAAATATGAATAATATGACCCTGTCAGGTGGGATCCATGTGACAAGTGGACCCCTTTTTATATAAAAGAAGAAAAATAAAAATTGTTGAGAAAAAATGCTTGGCCCAAAAATAAAAAGGCTATAATGTTGGGCCTGGCCCATGTGGCTGTCCAGAATTAATAGTGAAAAATATATAAAAGGCCGAATTGTTGGGCTAGGCCCATGTAGAACAGCCAATTGGACCGGGCTAATTCTTGTGCCACATCAGCTTGCCAAGCTGGATGCCTACGTGGTCTGGGGAGGCTGATAGTGACCAAAACACGACAATAGGCATATTTTGGTCATAAACGTCTATGAACTTCTCACAGAGAAGGTCGCTAATGTCAGTTTATGATGGCAAGCTTTTGACCTTATGTTTTTGGTCACAAAAAGGTCACTAATGGAAATTTGTGACCATTCAGTGACCAATAGTGGTGGTCACAAGTTGACATATTTCTTGTAGTGATAGCTACTTCGGAAGGAGCAAATGAAGGAGTCTGGATGAAGGAGTTCATATCCGATCTAGGTGTAATACCTAGTGCATCGGGTCTAATGAAAATCTTTTGTGACAACGCTGGAGCAATAGCCTTGGCAAAGGAATCCAGGTTTCACAAGAGAACTAAGCACATCAAGAGACGCTTCAACTCCATCCGTGATCAAGTCAAGGAAGGAGACATAGAATGCAAAATACATACGGATCTGAATGGCGCAGACCGGTTGACTAAGCCTCTTCCACAAGCAAAACATGACCAGCACCAAGACTCCATGGGTGTTTGAATCATTACTATGTAATCTAGATTATTGACTCTAGTGCAAGTGGGAGACTGAAGGAAATATGCCCTAGAGGCAATAATAAAGTTTTTATTTATATTTCCTTATATACCATGATAAATGTCTTTTATTCATGCTAGAATTGTATTTACCAGAAACTTGATACATGTGTGAATAGATAGACATTACAAAGTGTCCCTGGTATGCCTCTACTAGACTAGCTCATTAATCAAAGATGGTTGTGTTTCCTAACCATACACACGTGTTGTCATTTGATCAACGGGATCACATCATTAGGAGAATGATGGGATGGACAAGACCCATCCGTTAGCTTAGCACTATGATCATTTAGTTTTATTGCTATTGCATTCTTCAGGACTTATACATGTTCCTCTGACTATGAGATTATGCAACTCCCGAATACTGGAGGAACACCTTATGTGCTATCAAACGTCACAACATAATTGGGTGATTATAAAGATGCTCTACAGGTGTTTTCAAATGTGTTTGTGGTGTTGGCATAGATCGAGAATAGGATTTGTCACTCCGAGTGTTGGAGAGGTATCTTTGGGACCTCTCGGTAATAGAAATCATAATAAGCCTTGTAAGAAAATGACTAATGAGTTAGTCACGAGATGATCTATTACAGAATGAGTAAAGAGACCTGTCGGTAACGAGATTGAACTAGGTATAATGATATCGATGATCAAATCTTGGACAAGTAACATACCGATGACAAAGGTAACAACATATGGTGTTATGTGGTTTGACCGATAAAGATATTCGTAGAATATGTAGGAGCCAATATGAGCATCCAGGTTCCGCTATTTGTTATTGACCAAAGTTGTGTCTCGGTCATGTCTACATAGTTCTCGAACCCGTAGGGTCCGCACGCTAAACGTTCGATGATGATTAGTATTATGAGTTATGTGATTTTGATGACCGAAGATTGTTCGGAGTCCCAGATGAGATCACATACATGACGAGGAGTCTCAAAATGGTCGAGACATAAATATTGATATATTGGAAGGTTATATGCAGACAGCGGAAGGGTTCTGAAGCGTATCGGGTATTTTTCGGAGTACCAGGAGGTTACCGGAACCCCCCGGGGAGTAAATGGGCCTTATTGGGTCCTACTAGAGAGAGGAGGCAGCAGCCAGGTGGTGGGGTGCACCCCCTAGGCCCGAACTGATTTGATTTAGGGTTGGGGGCCGCCCCCCTCTTTCCTTCTCCTCTCCTCCTCCTTCCCTCCTTCTCCTAGTAGGAATAGGAAAGGGGGGGGGGCAAATCCTTCTTTGATTAGGACTCCCCCCTTTGGACGCGCCTCCTCTTGGCTGGCCTTTTCCTCCCTCCCTCCTTTATATACGTGGAAAGGGGGCACCCCAAAGACAGACAAGCCATTTAGCCATGTGCGGTGCCCCCTCCACGGTTACACACCTCGGTCATGACGTTGCAGTGTTTAGGCGAAGCCCTACGTCGGTAAATTCATCATCACCATCACCACGCCGTCGTGCTGACGAAATTCTCCCTCGTCCTCAACTGGATCAAGAGCTTGAGGGACGTCATCGTGCTAAACGTGTGCTAAACACGGAGGTGCCGTATGTTCAATACTTGGATCATTTGGATCGTGAAGATGTTCGACTACATTAACTGTGTTAGTAAACGCTTCCGCTTTCGGTATATGAGGGTATGTGGACACACTCTCCCGCTCTTTGCTATGCTTCTCTTAGATAGATATTGCGTGTTTGTAGGATTTTTTTTGAAATACTACGTTCCCCAATTGGCTCGGCATGAAAAAGCAAGGAATGAAATGAAGCAGAATACATTGTATGAAAGGTTAGGGAAGGAGATATATCCGTCTGTTCGAAAGGATGTTGATGAGTCAATGATGATGTAGAAGACTCTAACACTAATAGACAGCCAGCAGATGGGAGGGGAGGTGGACATGGAGGATGTTGCTTATTGCGCGACAACACTGCACAAGAGTAGCTATGCATCAGCCGACCCCAATGACATTGAGACTGCAGCTGCTTGTGATGATGATATATCTGATTTATCTAGAATGAAAGACAGATTGAAGGGCATGCTTACACATTATGAAGTTACATTAAAATGTGCAACAGCCTGGGTTTGCCCACCATTCTTGGAAGATGGCCTCTTGTTGGACAATTTCCATTGAAGCCGGGTTGTGTGAAGTGCTACGTGACTGAAGTAAAGCCAGGATTTAATAAATTTGCCTTGAAGAATGTCCTGGGAGACTTCGATGAGCAAAGGACCTTGGGAGAAACACTGTTATATCACATCAAGTGGCCATGAAAGTAAATTCAATTCATCGATGAGATCCCTTAAGCCCCGCCAGCAGCCAATGTCGCCCCTCAACCGGTGACGCTCTCCTTTCCACAGCATCTCTCCGACGGCGGATGCATCAACCTGTGATCAGCTGGCCCAACTTTGTGGTGTGCAGGCCATGTCATCCCCCGCCCCAAAGCAGCTAGTGGAAAGGCCTACAACTGCTGAAGACACACAACCGGTTCAAATGAAGCAGCGGAACGCATTGGCATAGCCTCCTCAGCACACCCACAAGTTGGAACCACCTGCGCAGAAACCCGACATAGCTTCAACGCATGGTCAGTAGTCCGATGCCTCTGCTCCTACAGCCCAGCAGTCCATCACAACAGCACTGCCAGCTCAGCGGTCCAACATAGATAAACCGTCTACTAGGCAGTCCATCGAAGCTTCACCGTCTTCTCGGCAATCTACCTTGCAGCCAACCAGACGTTCTGCCAGAAATGTTGCAAGTACCAAGAAAGAAGTGGCCAAAAAGGCTACACCCACGAGGAAGTGGAGCGGGAGAGTGAAGAGGAAAGAGAATGATTTCCTCTTACTTAAAGCACTCATCACCCAGAACCAAATTAACAACAGCTTGTTCAAATCACGGAGTAATATTATTTGTGCTGACATGCATGATGAAGAAGTAGCTTTGCAGCTAGCTAAAAGTAAAGCGGACGGACTTGAAGCACACAATTACGTCCATGGCCAGCTATTTCTTGTTGACGAATACTTTGATAAGTGCAGCTCTAGTTGCCGCGAGTTACATGAATATTGCACGGATCAAATATCAGCAGGTCATCATGGTTTTCTAGTCCATTACAACAAAGATCATTTCCGACACGATGCTGGTTCCATCAATGTGAGTTTCGAGGACTTACATCTCTTCTTCACCTTCAACGAGCTCGATGCCACTCTTGTTAGATGCCTGATTTTTTAAGTACTTAACAAACACTGATCAACTTCTCCATACAAGGATATAAATGATAAACAACTAATTGCATTTTATTCCTCTCAGGGGATTGAATGGGTAGAGAAGAAAAAGGGAGAGTGAGTATTTCATAGACCCTGCATTAGCAAATGGCACAAAAATACATGGTAAGGACCTACGGGACTGGGCCGTTAACACGGTTGTTCATCTCTTTGAAAACACGTCCCATGCAGAATAATTTCTCTGGCCATATCATGAACGGGAAGTCAAGTAAACAACCACACATACACTGATTGCCTTTTAGATTTCGACTTAATTCGTCAGTTCATGGTTGTCTTAATATGTAGCAATCACTGGATATTCGTATGCATTGTTCCAAACAAGAACACAATTTACTACATTGATTCTCTCAGAGTGTTAACAAACACTCAGGATGTGACACATCTTCAGCAATTCATTGATAGGTATTGAATTCTATAATGTTGAAATTAATTTGCATTAATATCTTGTTCAATAATTGACGTTGTCAATATTCATCTTCATTTGCACTATGCTCGCATTGTGGAAAACAAAACCAAGGAACCTGTTAAAGAGGGAACTACCTGTGCAGCACAAGATCGTTTCTCCAGTAACACACCGAAATCCATTATTTCGGAAAATTTATCCAACAGTCTGAAAATACCTTTTATTACACTAGTCAAATGTTCAAGCTTCTAAATAAACATGTGTCTATTTTGTACAAAGAAAAAAGAATACATCTAACACCAATTAGGTTGCTCCTAACAGGACAAGTACATGACTAATTCTGTACAAAAAAATTCAGTGTCCTTAGCAAGAAGCAGGGACCAACATTTGTGGATACTATGTTTGCAGACACATGATCTCCATCTGCAAATCTGCTCATAGTTGTGACGATCCTCGTGAATTAGTAGCAGTAAGTCTATCTTAATTAATATCTTCTACTCGACTCATATGGCACATTCCGATCTTAAAAATACTGTAGCTCATCTTAAAACCGAGGACCCCTGAACCGCTCCCGGCTGGTGAATTGCTGATGGTTCGGAGATTTTTCCGCGACTTCTTCCTGAATCACTACATCAATCCGACTAGTGATAATGTAGATGTCAGCATGCGTTCTCCAAAAACATTAAGTAAGAGTTAGCCGCTAAACATATACGCATGGATCCATTATTTTCCATCTAATGAGGTCTTCGTATTTTGTACACTATGATTAAATATGTAATACATATATGTCTGGACAAATCATTGGAATTTAGCTAACATATGTTCAATTGCAATTTTTGCAAAATCTGATGAATGTTCTTCCTGTGGACACTATTTGTTAAATTGAATATTGTGGCGAATTTTCTTTTTGCATGCCAATTCAAAATGGGATTTTTTTATTTTTTCAATTTAATATTGTGGCGAATTTCTTTTTTGTGTGCCGATTCAAAATGGGATATTTTTGTTTATTTTTCAATTTAATATTGTCGCGAATTTTCTTTTTGCATGCCGATTCAAAATAGGATATTTATGTTTTAACCTGGCAATTGCCCCGCATATGGTTCAACTAAATGAGTGTCTGCAATCCACATCGGAAAGCATACATCAATCATAGCGGAACCGTTAGTGATACACAACAGATCGCAAACGTGTGCATAGGGTCTCCGGAACCCTTTGTGATTGCGCGTTATCCCACACGAGAACTCGGAGTAAACCGTGCCCAATGTAAAATACAATCCCAGTCATAATTTTTTCAGGAAACGTGTGGGATCCCAAACGAAAAGCACACATCACTCTTGTCGCAACCGTCGGTGATCCACAACAAATAAAAAATGGTCTGCTACACTTGTATGTGTGCGAAGGGGCTCCTGAACTATTTGTGATAGAACAGTACCGCAGACGGTAATTGTTGGGCAACATGTGCGATGGAGTCTTGCATGGCAGACGGGTTACGCAGAGAAATCCTCTGCGATGGGGCCCAAATCGCACACAGTTCATATGTGAGCCCGGTTGCCTTACATACTGTTTCCCAAACAGTTCATTATGACACACCGTTTGATTTCACTACGTCATTAGAAACGTTTAATCACCGATACCACACGGGCGACAGAATTTAGTGCGTGCTGCGTCGCACACGATTACATTTTGGAAGGCCACTGGATCATTGCTCCATATCCCCGACGGTTTCTAGGTTGTGTGGGAAGGACCCCTATTGCCCACACCCACGTGGCGATGGTCCCAAATGCCATCGGGCAATGGGGTTAAAAACCATTTGTATAGCACTGATGCATACCGGTGAAGATCCAGATATAATGGTTATGCTCAACGCAGGTACCAAATAACAATTATTTAGGTCTAAAACTTATCCCGAAGGTAGATGTAGAGGTAGCATGCCGACAGCGATCACATCAACCTTGGAACCATTCCCGACGTGCATCGTCACCTTGTCCTTAGTCAGTATTCGATTAATCTGCAGCTCCTGTTTTGAGTTACAAATATGAGCACCGAACCACTATCAAATATCCAGGTGCTGCAACGAGCACAAGTAAGGAACACATCAATAACATGTATACCAAATATACATTTTCTCACTTTGACATCCTTCTTATCTGCCAAATACTTGGGGCAGCTCTGCTTCTATTGACCACTCCCTTTTATGTAGAAGCACTCAGTTTCAAGCTTAGGACCAGCTTTGGGTTTCTTCATGGGAGAGGCAACCTGTTTGCCGTTATTCTTTAAGTTCCCCTTCTTTCCCTTGACCTTTTTCTTCAAACTAGTGGTCTTGTTAACCATCAACAATTGATGCTCTTTCTTGATTTCTACCTCCGCCGATTTCAACATCGCTAAGAGCTCGGAAATAGATTATCCATCCCTTGCATATTATAGTTCATTACAAAGCCTTTGTAGTTTGGTGGTAATGATTGGAGAAATCTATCAACAACACTCCCAGGTGGAAGATTAATTCCCAACTGAGTCAAGTGGTTATGATACCCAGACATTTTGAGTATATGTTTACTGACAAAACTATTCTCCTCCATCTTGTAACTATATAACTTGTTGGAGACTTCATATCTCTCAACTCGGGCATTAGCTTGAAATATCAATTTCAGCTCCTGGAACATCTCATATGCTCCATGACATTCAAAACATCTTTGAACTCCTGGTTCTAAGCCGTAAAGCATGGCACACTGAACTATAGACTAATCATCACTTCGCGATTGCCAGATGTTCATAGCATACAGGTTAGCGGGAGGAGGTGGGTCACCTAGCGGTGCACCAAGGACATAATTCTTCTATGCAGCAATGAGGATAATTCTCAAGTTACGGACCCAGTCCGTGTAGTTGCTACCATCAACTTCCAACTTATCTTTCTCTATGAATGCATTAAAAATCAAGGGAACAGTAGCACGGGCCATTGATCTACAACATAGATATGCAAATACTATCAGGACCAAGTTCATGATAAATAAAGTTAAGTTAATCAAATTACTAATGAACTCCAACTTAAATTAACATCCCTCGGGTTATCTAAGCGAAACATGATACAAATCAACTAAACCATGTCCGATTATCACGTGAGATGAAGTAGTCATCAATGGTGAACATCCCTATGTTGATCATATCTACTATATGACTCATGTTCGACCTTTTGGTCTCCAATGTTCCGAGGCCATGTTTGTACTTGCTAGGCTCATCAAATTTAACCCAAGTATTCCGCATGTGTAAAACTGTCTTACACCCGTTATATGTGAACGTAGAGTACATCACACCAGATCATCACCTGGTGTCTCGAAATGACGAACTGTAGCAACGATGCTTACTTGGGGGGGGGGGACACTATTATCTTGGAATTTAGTGAAGGGATCATCTTATAATGTTGCCGCCATTCTAAGCAAAATAAGATGCATAAAGGATAAACATCACATGTAATCAAAATATGTGACATGATATCGCCATCATCATCTTGTGCTTTGGATCTCCATCTCCAAAGCATCGTCATGATCTCCATCATCACCGGCTTGACACCTTGATCTCCATCATAGCGTCGTGGTCGTCTCGCCAACTATAGCTTCTACGACTATTGCTAACTCATAGCGATAAAGTAAAGCAATTACATGGCTCTTGCATTTCATACAATAAAGATACAACTATAAGGCTCCTGCCGGTTGTCGATAATTTACAAAACATGATCAAATCAAAATAACGTATAACTCATCACGTCTTGACCATATCACATAACAATATTCCTTGCAAAAACAAGTTAGATGTCCTCTACTTTGTTGTTTCATGTTTTACGTGGCTTCTACGGGCTTCTAGCAAGTACAGTTCTTACCTGCGGCATAAAAACCACAACGGTGATTTATCAAGTTTGCTGTTTTAGCCTTCAACAAAGATCGGCTTTAGTCAAATTCAATTCAGCTAAAGTAGGAGAAATAGACACCTGCCAGCCACCTGTATGCAAGCAAGTTGCACGTGACGGTGTAACCAGTCTCTTGTACGTGGACATGTAATGTTGGTTCGGGCACCTTCATCTTACAGTACCGCCGAATCAAAATAAGACGTTGGTGGTAAGAAGTATGAACATCACCGCCCACAACTCCTTTGTGTTCTACTCGTGCGTATCATCGATGCATAGACCGGGCTCATGATGCCAATATATGGAAACGTACCACGCAATTTCAAATCATCCTACACTCAGGCAAGATCTATCTAGGAGATGCATAGCAACGAGAGGGGAGAGTATGTCTATGTACCCTCGTAGACCGAAAGCGAAAGCGTTTAGTAACGCGGTTGGTGTAGTCGAACTTCTTCGCAATCCAACCGATCAAGCACCGAACTTATGCCACCTCCGTCTTCAGCACATGTTCAGCTCGATGACGTCCTCGCCTTCTTGATCCATCAAGATGGGCGAATTAGTAGATGAGATGCGGTAGCACGATGGCGTGGTGACGGTTGGTTATGAAGAAAAATCTCCGCAGGGCTTCGCCAAGCACTACAGAAACTAGATGGAGGATAAACTTGAGGGTCGAGGTTCCCGGCTGTCATAGCCCTAGATTTGCTTGTAGTTAGTTTCATCTGTGAGCATCCATGCATCATGTTTTGAATTCAAGAAACTTGAAATGGGTTTGATGAAACCCTAGCACGAGAAATAATTCAAATAGGTTCAAATAAAATCTTTTTCAATGAACCCAAAATGCCCTTTGAAAATGTTCATCATTTCGGATAAAGGTGAAAATCTCTGTCGAAAATGATGAGCTTATTTCTTGGCCATTTATGGATTTTTGAATTAACCCACATTGTATTTTAATTGGGTCATTTGAATTCTATAAATATCTTAAATGCTCCAACTATTTTGGAATCATTTGTGGGCTTTTGGAATAATCGAAATAGGGTCCACAATTTGTGTCAGGAGTTTGAAAATGAATTAGTATTTTTACTAATTCAAAACAGAAATGAAAAATAGAAGAATAGAAACAAAAATGGAAAAGGGGGAAAACCTTACCCGACTTACCTGTGCGGCCCAACACTATAGCTGGCGGCCTAGCCCCCCAGACCGAAGCGGCTGTCTTCAACATCTGCATGTTGGCAGAGGCGTGTCGACACACGCGTGCCCGAGCCTCCACCTCCTCCCTGCCTACTTCCGCCACCTGTGGAGCCTATCCTCATGTTGGGGAACGTAGAAGAAATCAAAAAAAATTCTACGCTTCACCAAGATATATCTAAGGAGCCATCTAGCAACGAGGGACAAAGGAGTGCATCTACATACCCTTGTAGATCGCTAGCGGAAGCGTTCAAGAGAACGTGGATGATGGAGTCGTACTCGTTGTGATCCAAATCACCGATGATCCTAGCGCCGAATGGACGGCACCTCTATGTTCAACACACGTACGGAGCAGCGACGTCTCCTCCTTCTTGATCCATCAAGGGGGAGGAGAGGTTGATGGAGATCCAGCAGCACGACGGCGTGGTGGTGGATGCAGCGGTATTCCTGCAGGGCTTCGCCAAGTGCTGGGGGAGGAGGAACGGGTGTCACGGGAGGGAGAGGGAGGCGCCAGGGGCTAGGGTGCGGCTGCCCTCCCTCCCCCCCCACTTTATATAGGGGGCCTAGGGGATGCGCCGGCCCTAGATATGGGATCTCTAGGGGGCGGCGGCCTAGGAGCAGGGGGAGGGACCAAGGGGGGAGCACCAGCCCACTATGGGCTGGTTCCCTTCCCCTTTCAGCCCATGGGGCTCTCCGGGATAGGTGGCCCCACCCGGTGGACCCCCGGGACCCTTCCGGTGGTCCCTGTACAATACCGGTGACCCCCGAAACTCACCCGATGGCCAAAACTGTACTTCCTATATATAATTCTTTACCTCCGGACCATTCCGGAACTCCTCGTGACGTCCGGGATCTCATCCGGGAGTCCGAAAAACAATCGGGTTACCGCATGCATATATCTCTACAACCCTAGCGTCACCGAACCTTAAGTGTGTAGACCCTACGGGTTCGGGAGACACGTAGACATGACCGAGACGACTCTCCGGTCAATTACCAACAGCGGGATCTGGATACCCATGTTGGTTCCTACATGCTCCTCGATGATCTCATCGGATGAACCACGATGTCAAGGATTCAATCAATCCCGTATACAATTCCCTTTGTCTATCGGTATAGTACTTGCCCGAGATTCGATCGTCGGTATACCGATACCTTGTTCAATCTCGTCATGGCAAGTCTCTTTACTCGTTCCGTAATACATCATCCCGTGACCAACACCTTAGTCACTTTGAGCTCATTATGATGATGTCTTACCGAGTGGGCCGAGAGATACCTCTCCGTCTTACGGAGTGGCAAATCCCAGTCTCGGTTCATGCCAACCCAACAGATACTTTCGGAGATACCCATTGCGTACCTTTATAGCCACCCAGTTATGTTGTGACGTCTGGCTCACCCAAAGTATCCCTACGGCATCCGGGAGTTGCACAACCTCATGGTCTAAGGTAAAGATACTTGACATTGGAAACGCTTTAGCATTACGAACTATATGATCTGTGCTAGGCTTAGGATTTGGTCTCGTCCATTACATCATTCTCCTAATGATGTGATCCCGTTATCAATGACATCCAATGTCCATGGTCAGGTGTCGGTGTACTAAAGTAGGGGTACCCTTAGTATCCCGAACTTGTGCACGGGCAGTCGCAGCGTCCCGCGGCAAGGCTTGCCGGGTGACCGCCAAGGTCCTCCGTGGTTCCCTTGGAGCCATTCAAGAACAAAGTATTCAAGCCAAGGAGATAAGACCCCGGCAAGAGGAGCTTGCCGGGAAGGCCAACCATGGCATCTCAAGGAACTTGCCGCGACGTGCCACGCCTCCGGCAAGGCCCGGTGAGCGGCAAGCTCCCGGACTCGACAAGTCAACGACCGTGGCAAGGCGCTTGCCGTGGCGAGCTTCCACTCTGTACCTGTGCTCCAGCACACCCACCAATGTGTCGCCCTGGGACCCTTCCAAGCGTACGTGGCGGGAGGCTGTGCAGCCAGCGGTACGCGGTGGCAAGCGGCGCTAACAAGATCGCCATCGTGGCGAGCGGTGGCGCCCCTGACGGTCCCTTTTTGCACTGTTTGGGCGACGTCGACGGGAATTTAAAGCCCTTGTCCCCTTCCGTCAGGGTTAGGTAGGATACACTATACAGGTAGCTGTACCTACTACAACATCTTTCTATTTTTGCCCTCATATGCGTTGCCACCTGTCGGTGACCCCTTAAGCATATAAAAGCAGGCACATGCGCAACTTAGAGGGGGGTTTGAAGCGGACGGACTCATTCACGCTCGGTCTCGCTAGCCGCCGGTGTGTACTGTAGCACTCAGCGCTCCCGAGCAAGAACTCAATAACAAACCACAAAGCAGGAGTAGGGTTTTACGCATCCGTGCGGCCCGAACCAGGGTAAACTGCTCGTGTGCTTCGCCTCGATCTACTCTTCGCGCGACCTCCGCCCCCGCCGTACCGAAAGGGGCTCGGTCCCCATAGGTGTTCGTGGGTGGATCAGTTTCCCCGACATCTTTGGCGCGCCAGGTAGGGGGTGCGTCGAGGTTGTGCGAACCTGATCCGGCGTTCACACGAGCTAGATCTTCATCATCTTCATCGACATGCCGCCGAAGAAGAAGGCTTTGGAGGCAGCTGGTCCGTCCTCGTCGATCCCACCACCGCCGGAACCAACGGCTGGTGTGGTAGACGCCGGCGGAAGAACGGGCATCGACGAGGGAGCTCACGGTGCCGCCAAGTCCAAGGACAAGGCTGCGCTGCCCAACGGCGGCGTAGTCGACTCCCACAATGACCGAGCGCACTCCAAGACCTCGGCGTCCGTGCATGCACCGCGCCCATCTCAGGAGGTGCGGGACCGGCAGCGTCGTGGTACTCACGGTACCATACGCTTGCTGGACCAAGATCAAGCTGGTGGATCTCGGGATGCTCAAGACCAGCATGCATGCCAACATGCTGGCACGAGCAAGGCACGGTCTCCTTGACGGGATACTACTCCTTCTAACATAGTTAGAAGTCCGAGCATATCCCGCTCCTCGCATCGTTCGCCACTGCTACCCGCCACTCCAGCAGAAGCTCTGGCACGAGCTCAACTGCTCCTAGACTTCCCTCCAGCGGCAGATAAGGCCGACGACTGGAGGGCCACCATTCAGAGTCTCATCGCCTTCGCCAACGGCAACACTCCACGGCAGCCGAGTATATCGCAGCCGCGGCAAGTCAGCCGGGCACGGGCCGATGGTGACAAGACCGGTGGGGGTGCAACCACCGTGCACTCTCCGCCCCGAAGGCCAAAATCGCCGACTCGTCGGATCAACCTCGACAGCGAATCCACCGCGTCGTCAGATCCACGAGCTCGTCGCGATCAGCGCCAAGTTCTCCACGAACGACAGCAAGAAGACGCTCGTACTCGCATCGAGCGCCGAAGAGAAACGCGGCATCAATCAGGCCAGCGCGCTGGGACCGCTGTCGACATGCATGCGCCAGGTGGACCAGGCGACTTGCCGTACGCGGTAGGCTGTCCTGCGTTTACTCGTGAGCTGCGGCAAGTCCAGTGGCCCAGCATGAAGAATTTCAAGCTAGACGTACCAGAGAAGTACGACGGCAAGACGCATCCGTGGGAGTTCCTCAGCATCTACACTATCGCGGTGCAAGCTGCTGGGGGGCGCGACGACAAGATCCTTGCCAACTACTTCCCGCTGGTGCTCAAGCCCAACGTCAGATCCTGGCTCATGCACTTGCCGGACAACTCCATATCTTCTTGGGCAGACCTGTGCCATCAGTTTGTCGGCGCCTTTACAGGCGGCCACAAACCTCATGGCCAAGAGAGTGACCTACACCTGCTCGCCCAGAAGGAAGGAGAACCCCTGCGCAAGTATATCCAGAGATTCAGCCGTGTACAGCACAACATCCCAGATGTCCACCCTGCCGCTGTTATCAGCGCGTTCCATCAGAACGTGCGTAACCGCAGGATGTGGGAGGAGATGGCGATGTGCAAGATCAGGGACGTCAGTGAGCTGTAAGCCCTGGCCAACAAGTGCGCACGTGCTGAGGAAGGGAGGAAACTCCCCGGAGAGGATACAAGAGCAGGAGGATCTGACAGTGAGGATGCTGCCCCGGCAAAGAAGAACCGGCGGCGGAACAACAGGAAAAAGAAAGGAAAAGATGTGCTAGTCGTTGAGCACTCCGGCAACGGAGGTGGCGCCAAGAAAGCCAAAGATGGTAGCTCCGGCAAGGAGGTTGCCGCATGCACCAACTGCCAGGCTGTGGCGGCCGCCGACAAGCAGGACGACACCGACAAGAAGTACTGCAAGATCCACCGCACCAAGGGTCACGACCTCCAGAACTGCAAGAGGGTCGAGCAGCTCGTCGAATAGCAAAAGGCTGAGTACGAGCGGCGCGACAAGGAGAAGTCCCAAGGAGGTACTGGAGGATCCCGCACGAAGTGCCCCGGCCGGGGAGGACGCCGCGGCAAGGCCAAGCAGCGGCAAGGAGACAGACCTCCCCGTGGCCGCGACAAGGATGAAGATGACGATGACGACGAAGACATGGATGATGTCGATACCAGTGAACAGGAGTTCCAGAAAGCCACAAAGGTCTTGTGCGTTGACGGCGGTGCTTCTCTGCATACTTCACACCGCCAACTCAAGCAGTGGGTGCGGGAAGTTAATGCAGCAGAACCACCTGTCGAATCGCGCAGGCTTCTGAAATGGTCCAGCACGCCTATCATCTTTGATATTGAGGACCACCCTGATCGCACAACTGCAGTCGGGTGCTTGCCGATGTTGGTTTCACCAACTATCCGCAACCTCAAGGTCACTAAGATGTTAGTTGACGGCGGGGCCGGCTTGAACCTGATCTCCTCCGCTGTACTCCAGAAACTCCAGATCCCTGACAGCGAGCTCGAAGAGACCGACACATTCCAAGGAATCAACCCGGGAAGGAGCAAGCCGAAGGGGAAGATCACGCTGCCAGTGACATTTGGCGGCGAGCTGAACTTCAGGACTGAGAGGGTCACTTTTGACGTTGCTGATTTTCCATTGCCTTACAATGGGATACTCGGCCGTCCAGCACTCGGCAAGTTCATGGCAGCCTCTCACTACGCATACAATATGCTGAAGATGCCAGGCCCGATAAGCGTCATCTCTGTCCCTGGCGACAAGAAGGATTCTCTTATCTGCGCCGACAAGATCTACCGGGAGGCAGCAGCCGCAACGGATCACAAGTCACTTGCCGCTGAATCTCCCGGGGGGAAGAAGAAGACCAAGTCCGGCAAGAGCTCTGATGCCCACTCCGGCAAGCGCACCTCTTCGGAGTGCTGCGCTACCATCGAGGACGCACCATCGAGCTCCACCGGCAAGTGTAAGAAGACAATGGCAGCTCCGCCAGAGACCAAGAAGGTGTCCGCCAAGGAGGACGACACTGGTGGTACCTTTACCATCAGTGCCACGCTTGACCCTAAATAGGAAAGCGCGCTTATTGCTTTCCTCCGGGCGAACGTCGACGTGTTTGCGTGGCAACCGTCTGACATCCCCGGTGTTCCCAGGAGAGTAATTGAGCACAAACTTGCCGTCTGTCCTCATGCGCGGCCCGTCAAGCAGAAAGTCAAGAAACAAGAAGTGGAGCGCCAATAATTCATCGTGGAAGAAATCAAGAAGTTGGAAGCAGCACCTTGTCAGAGGAGTGCTCCATCCTACGTGGTTGGCCAATCCTGTGGTCGTACGCAAGGTAAACGGGAAATGGAGGCTTTGTATTGACTTTATCGATGTCAATAAAGCTTGTCCCAAAGACCCATTTCCCTTGCCGCGCATGGACCAGATTGTTGACTCCACGGTCGGATGTGACTTGCTTTCATTTCTTGACGCATACTCAGGATACCATCAGATCTTCATGGCTGAAGAGGATGAAGAGAAGACCGCATTCATCACTCCATGTGGCACGTACTGTTTCATACGGATGCCTTTCGGTTTGAAGAATGCTGGTTCAACATTTGCAAGGGTAGTCCATACAGCTTTTGAGCCACAGATTCACAGAAATGTGGAAGCCTATATGGATGACATAGTGGTCAGGAGCAAGGACAGGGCAACCCTGATTCAAGATTTAGACGAAACCTTTGCAAATCTGCGCAAGATCAGCCTCAAGCTCAACCCCGAGAAGTGTGTGTTTGGATTCCCTTCTGGCAAGCTTCTCAGGTTCTTCGTGTCTCAGAGGGGAATTGAAGCCAATCCCGACAAGATCAAGGCCATTGAGCAGATTGAAGCACCAAAGCGCGTCAAGGATGTACGAAGACTTGCCGGTTGCATGGCTGCTCTCAGCAGGTTTATCTCTAAGTCCGCTAAGCGAGCCCTGCCGTTTTTCAAAATATTGAAAAAGGCAGGTCCCATGAAATGGACTCCGGAAGCGGAGGTTGCGCTGCAAGACTTGAAGAGATACCTGTCCTCCACTCCAGTACTTGTCGCAACTAAGCCACAAGAGAAGTTACTGCTATATCTAGCGGCAACCAATCAAGTGGTTAGTGCTGCGTTAGTAGCGGAGAGGGAGGCAGACGATGAGCCAGCAACCGCGGCAGGAGCATCCAGCGACAAGCAGGGGGCTTCCCCGACAAGCTCTGGTCCCGACAAAGATGGATTTGCGCAGGCGTGCGAGGAGATACGGAAGAAAATGGTGCAGTGCCCAGTTTACTTTGTTAGCTCCCTTCTGCAGGGGGCTAGGTCAAGGTACTCTGGTGTGCAGAAATTGCTTATCGGCCTTCTCATGGCCTCGAGAAAGCTGCGCCATTACTTCCAAGCACATGAGATCACAGTTGTCACTCGCTTTCCGCTGAAGAGGATACTGCAAAATCCAGACGCAACAGGCAGGATTGTTAAGTGGGCACTGGAACTGTCAAGCTTTGGCCTCAAGTTTGAGAGCACTTCAACTATCCTAAGCAGAGCATTGGCAGAATTCATAGCAGAGTGGACGCCAACACCAGATGAAGAAATTCGAGAAACAAGCATCCTCGTGCAGGAAGCAAGCAAAGAGTGGCTGATGTACTTTGATGGTGCCTTCTCGCTGCAAGGCGCCGGTGCTGGTGTGCTGCTTGTCGCACCCACCGGAGAACACCTCAAGTACGTGGTCCAGATGCACTTTCCCAAGGAGCAAGCAATGAACAATACTGCAGAGTATGAAGGTTTGCTTGCCGGTCTCAGGATCGCGGCAGACCTTGGGATCAAGAAGCTCATTGTCAGGGGTGACTCGCAACTTGTCGTCTGCCAAGTGAAGAAGAATTATCAGAGTCCGTTGATGGAAGCCTACGTCGATGAAGTGAGAAAGCTAGAAGAGCACTTTGACGGCCTACAAATTGAGCATGTTCCAAGAGCTCAGAACGACATTGCAGATGGCCTGTCGAAGTGTGCCGCACTTAAGTTACCTGTGGAACCAGGGATCTTTGTGCTCAAGCTGACTCAACCATCCGTAACACCATCAACTGGACAAAGCAAGAAGAGGAAGTTAATTTCTGGTGACTATTTTCCGGCAGAGCTTCCCGAAGCCACCACTAAGAAGGTCCCCAAGATCAACACCAAGAATGCTGAGGGGCAGTATGCTCCGGCAAGCCCTAGGGCTTGTTCCGTTGAAGCAAACGCTCCCGACAAGTTTTGCTCCGGCAAGCTTGCCGGGGAACATCAAGCTCCGGCTGAGCCGCAGGTTCTCGCCGTAGAAGCGGATGTTCCCACAGCAGCAGATGTGCCTTTAGTCCTTGTTGTCGAGCCACAAGCTCCAGCATGGGCACAGCAGATTGTCCGTCTTCTCCAGACAGGAGAACTTCCCGAAGAGCAAGAAGAAGCGGAAAGAGTAGCCCGGCAGTCAAGTATGTACAAGGTTGTCGACAACACACTGTACAGAATAAGACTCAACGGTGTGAAATTGAAGTGTATTCACCGGGAAGATGGACAAAAGCTATTGGCAGAGATACATGGAGGCATATGTGGTCACCACATTGGCGCAAGAGCACTTGCCGGCAAAGCATTCCGGCAAGGTTTCTTTTGGCCTACAACCCTCCAGGATGCAACTGCCAGTTCCATTCCAAGCAGATACACCAGCCAGCTCAAGCACTCCAGACGATCCCTTTATCCTGGCCATTTTCGGTCTGGGGGCTCGATATCCTCGACCCCTTTCCCCGCGCAGCCGGGGGCTTTGAGTACTTGTACGTTGCAATCGACAAGTTCACAAAGTGGCCGGAAGTGGAAGCAGTGAGAAAGGTGACTGCACAGTCAGCAGTCAAGTTCTTCAGGTCGATTGTTTGCCGCTTCGGGATCCCTCTGTTGCTCACCCGAGAAGCAACGGTCAAGCGGAGAGGGCAAATGGTGAAGTGTTGCGTGGCCTCAAGACCAGAACTTTCGACAGGCTCCACAGGTGCGGAACAAACTGGATCGAGGAGCTGCCAGTGGTTCTTTGGTCGATCATGACGACGCCAAATCGAGCCACTGGACAGACACCTTTCGCTCTAGTCTATGGAGCAGAGGCAGTTCTCCCCACGGAACTCGTATACGGGTCACCTCGAGTGCTCGCTTATGATGAGCTTGAGCAAGAGCAGCTGCGACAAGATGACGCGCTGCTCCTTGAGGAAGACCGTCTTCAGGCTGCTGTACGAGCTGCTTGATACCAGCAAGCTTTGCGCCGCTACCATAGCCGCAAAGTTAACGCCAGAAGTCTCGAGGAAGGCGACCTTGTTCTTCGGCGCGTTCAGTCCGCCAAGAATTCCAACAAGTTGACGCCGAAGTGGGAAGGCCCTTACCGGGTGAAACGAGTCACTAGGCCTGGCGCTATCCGCCTTGAGACCGAAGATGGCTTTTTGGTGAGCAACTCCTGGAACATCGAGCATCTTCGCAAGTTTTACCCGTAAGGCGCGGTTGCCGGAACCCATTCCGGTAACCACCTTTTGTACAAGTCTTGCCGCTGTTGCATATAATCCTTTGTACAAAGCCAGGCGCAGACCCCGTGCATAAGTAAAGCTCATGTGCCCCGCACATCTTGTTAATATCTTGCTTTCTATATTTTGCATGTGTTATCTGACATTTTTTTCAGCACCTGCCCCCGATAAGCCATAACGAGCCGTAAGGCTCCATATATGTATTTTCTCTTCTTTCTTTTTTCTCAAGGAAAGGAAGGTTCCCTCGCGCACAAGTTTGCCGGGGGGGAGGAGAAGATAGTGGTATGGACCAGGCGTCGTTCAAGAAGGTCTCACGTTACCGGGAAGCAAACAACAGAAAAGCTAAGTTGCCAATGTTTGAGCAATCAGATTTTTAAATTTTTAAGTTATCTTCCTAGAACGACCGCACTTTGTATGGAAAACCTGTGCGCGGAGGAACCAACTCGTGGCTAGTCGCGCCCTTACTTTGTTTCGAGTCTGCTCAACACCTTAAGTGTGCTGCGTCTAGTGTCGCGCCCTTACTTTGTTTCGAGTCCGCTCAACAACTTAAGTGTGCTGCGACTAGTTGCGACAAGGTTTCTTGCCGGCAACGGCACCGCCAGCAGGCTGCTGACGTCCCGCCCTCAGCGCTCGCGGCTAAGGTGCTTGCGCCGGCAAGATCCCTAAAAGCGTAGGGTAAAAACATACAAAGGAAGGGAGTCAAGTAAAGGAAATAACGTTGCAATCACTACCCAAAATAGAGTTATAATACAATGTAGCTTGTCGCAGCTCTAATAGATTGTTTTCGTAACATGACCAGCAGCGACAAGAAAAGAAGAAAATGGGCGAGCCTAGTCCGCGCGATCGCCCTCGACCCTCTTGATCCCGCTCACCTTGTCCACAATGGGTGCGACAAGGGCCTTGAGCGCCTCCTGATCAGCGTCCGGCGGCAGGGACTTGAGGACGTTGGTGAGGTTGAGGCCCGGATTATGGAAGGCCACCTTCACCAACACCTTTTGAAGGGCTCCCGTGCAGAGCTTGCGCGACTCGTCCGCCAGCTGCTTTGGGATCCTCTCCCGGAGTCGCTGGAGGGCCGTCGCCACGCCTTTGAAGAACAGCGTGAGCATGGCGCTGGGGTGGAGGTTCTCATCGGAGGAATACCCGAGATACTCCGCCCCCAGCTACGCCAGCTCCCTGTCAATATCTGCGGCAGCATTGACAAGACCCTCCGTCCAGTGCTCCACAGTCTCCCTAAGGATGTTCTGAGTGACGGCAGCACTCGCCAGCAACACCTTCTCGGCCTTGATCTCCTCCTTCAAGGCCGCCTCCCGCTCCTTGGCGCCGTCCAGCGTCTTGGTCAAAGTGGTCAGCTTCAACTCAAGATTAGCGTTGGAGTCCTTGGCGGCGGCAAGCTCCTTGCCCTTCTCGGCGAGACGAACCTGCAGCTCTGAGTGGTTGTGGGTGTCCTTCTCCTGTTCAAGCTTGAGCGCGGCGATCTCTTCACCTCTCGCCTTGAGGTCCGCCTCCAGCTGCGTCACCTTCGTCTCCAGCTCCTTCTTGGCGACCTCGGCAGCTGCGGCAGCGTCCTTTTCTTCCTGGAGGGCCCCGCCAAGTGATTGCTCGCGCGCGGCAAGCTCCTCCTCGTGGCTGTCGAGGTTGACTTTCCGCTGCGCCAGCTCGCCCTCCCGCGTGGACAGCTTCTCAGCGGCAAGCCGTTGCTGTTCTTCGACCTCAGCCTTCTCGAGGAAGAAGGTCTGCTGCTCCTCGGCAAGTTGCTCCCGCTCCTCTGCCAGGGAACGGAGAGCTGCCTAGTTGAGGGCCCGGAGCTCCTCCGCACGCTTCTCAATATCAGCTCCCGCCTTCGCGGCAAGAGCCTCTCGGGACTCCAGCTTGGCCTGCCAAGCGCGGTAGAGCGACAGCAGTTTCCGCAGTAGCCGCTCCTCCTCAGGCTCGCCGCTGCTGCTGCTCGACGCGTCGACAAGCGTCAGCCCGGCGGAGGCGAGCACTTCTCCGTCGAAGATTTCTCCCTCGACCGGGGCCCTGGAGCTTGATGCCCAGGGGAGTTTGATGAAGACGCCGTCGCCGGCCTTCAAGTAGGCGCCTGGCTCGGGCTCTTCGGAGCCTGGGGCTACGGCAGCGGCGGAGGGCTCGGCGGTCGGTGTAGCGCCTGGCGCTCCTGCGGCCTCAGGGCCGTCAGTGCGATCGCCAGATCCCTCGCCTGCTGCTGTGGCTACAGCCTTGGCGGCCTCTACGCCGGCGGGATCGTCACCGCCGGCTGCTCCTTCGGTGGCAGCGGCGTCGTCAGCAACAACTTCAGTCTCCATCGGCTCAGCAGCAGATGGATCTGACAGCCGGAAAAGGAAAGTAAGTCAAGCAAATATCCAAAAAGAATCAAAAGAAGAAGAAAAGCCCAAGGGAAGTTTGAGGCGAGGTGATTACCCGTGCGAGCCGGCTCCTCAGCAGGCTCCCTTGCCGGAGGGCTTTCCCTTGACGGCGCAGTCGTGGTCTCCGCCGGCGGAGGGCCGCTGGTGCTGTCCTTCGCCGGAGAGCTGTCCCTCGCCGGAGAGCTCCCCCTTGCCGGACAACTCCCCCTCGCCGGAGGACTCTCCCTTGCCGGAGAGCTCCCCCTTGGCGGCGTAGTTGAAGCAGATGGCACGTCGGGGGCGGTCTCCGGGCGCTCCTGGTGTGGCTGCTCTGCTCCTACACAAATCAACAAACAAATATCAGCAAAGTTAGAACGCCCACGCGCGCCTAACAGCGGAAAGTGAACCATACACTTACGCTGGGGGCTGCGCTGGGGGCTGCTCTGAAGATCAGTCGTCGGGTCCGGCAAGTTTGTCTCAGGCGCACCCCCTGCTGTCACGGTGGGCTCGTCCTCGATGAAAATCACCGGGACCTAGGCTCTCTTTGCCGCCCTCTGGGCCAGAGTTCTAAAAAGGAACAAGTTCAGAGTAAGGCAAAAGAGATACAAGACAAAACAACAAAAATTGAAGAAATACAAGAACAACAAGGATCTTACTCTTCTTCTTCCTCGTCGGAGCTGAGCGCGGAGAAGTCGAAGTCCGGCTCACGTCCGGCGCGAGGAGGTGGAGGAGTAGGCTTCCTTGGCCGCTTGGCGGGAGCAGTGGCGGTGGTCTGAGACGACCCCGCTCCGGCTGCCGCCGAGGCATGAGGAGCGGCAGGAGCAGAAGCGGCGGTCCGCGAAGGCCCCGCTCCAGTTGCAGCAGATGTGCGAGGTACTCCCGCAGCAACCTTGCTTGCCGCGGTGGAGCGTGTCGCGCGGCGCGGCGGCTGTTGACCCATCTGCCGCTCCGTTACGTCCCCGGCCTTGCGGAGACACCTTCTTGGTGGAGCTGGAGGCTCTGCTGGTGGCGAGCTGCCTGAAGATGAGGAGGAAGAGGAGTCGATCTCCAGCGAGCCGCTCGTATCCTCGGGGGGCTCGCTCGACTCGTCGCCATACTCGGTGGGCTCGCTCGACCCGGCACCCTGCTCGGCGGGCTCGCTTGACTCGGCGTCTTGCCCGGCAGGCCCCTCCTCGCCGGCAAGCTCCCCTCGCTCGGCAAGGCTTGCCGCCTTTGCTGCATCTGCCTCCTCCACGGTGAATCCGAACTCGCCCGCGGCCGCGGCTGCCGTCGCCTCTTCCAGCCTAGTGGCGATGTACGTCATCTCCTTATCGGTGGTGTCGCGGGTGAGGCCCTTCTTCTCGTCGGAGCGAATCGGCACTTCTTCTAAGTTCTCGAAGAACTCCTGCACGGCATCGTCGGCAGGCTCTTGCCAAGTTGGGTCAATCCCGTGAGAGTCGCACAACAGCATCATTGCGTGGATGCGGCTGAGCGCGGAACATGTTGCACAGCGGGACGACACCCCTCGGCAACCTGAACACTTCGTGATGATCGGGGTCATACTTGAACAGCTCCTGGAGCATCGCGTTGAGCTCCAGGACAGTGAAGTTGAAGTTGAGGCCCGGGCGCAGCCTCATGATGTCTGCCGCATTCTCGAACTCCCAGGCGGGCTTTTTCCTCTCCTGCAAGGGGGCGTTGCGGCGGCGAAGGAAATCTGCGCCAACTGCGCCTACAGTGAGCCCGGCAAGCCTGAGGCGTCGGATCCGGGCAGTGGCAATCTTCAGTCTACCATCTTCCTGGGCCAGGTCGCTCCAATCGTTGCCGCGCACTACTGGGCGGTAAATGGCTGCGGGTTCTCCTCGACAATCCAACACCAATTGGCTCTCCATTCCTCCCATTTGCTGCGGAGCTCTCCCTCCAGATAAGCTTCCTTCTTGTGGGCCCTCGAGATCCAGGAGACTCCGTCGGACAAAGGCTCTCCTCTCTCAACTCGAGGCATAAAGAAGTGGCGGAAAAGGGCTACATTGGGATGGACTCCGACAAAGTTTTCGCAGAGATGTGCGAAAACTACCATGGTCAGAACGGCGTTGGGGGTGAAGTCAAGGAGGTGGAACCCGTAGGTGTTCATAATGTGCAGAAGAATTCAGAGAAAGGCGGGCAGAGCCCGCAGTAGAAGAACAAGGCGAAGAACGCATATCCGTTCGGAGCCATTTTACAACCAACGGCTGGGAGTACCTTCGTGCGTGGATGCGCCCGCGTCTCCCCCGACTAGAAGAGGTAGTAGTTCTCCCTCAGCTTCCTCGCGGAAAGCTTGGGGGGGAAGACAGCCCGCTCCTTTCGCAGCGCCGCGAGCCGCAGCGCCTTGGCCGACTTCGCGCCCTTCCCCTTGTCGGTTTTCGGAGCCATGGCGGAAGTGGTGAGGGAGGTCGACGGCGTTGGTGGTGCTGGTGGCGATGGGGGCGGAGCGCTGCTCTCTTTCGGCTTTGGGAAGAAGGGGAGCGGCGGAGGCTTTCGAGGTTGAAGTAGCAACGGGCGGATGAGCGAACTGCCCCAGTTTCCCCTGCTTATAAGGAGGGAGGGGGCGGATGTTCCGCATTTCCGATTAAAGAAGCCACCCACGATCTCTCCCACGACGCCGCAATCGACGCGTGCCGTTAGGGGAGGGCGCGGTGGATACGGAGTAAGATACGACGCAACCCAGGCCGCGCGTGCCCGTGCACTATTTTGGGCCTGGCCCAACAGCGCTCGGCACCGTGTATGGCCCAGGCCCGGGGGCTCCTGTCGGTGTACTAAAGTAGGGGTACCCTTAGTATCCCGAACTTGTGCACGGGCAGTCGCAGCGTCCCGCGGCAAGGCTTGCCGGGTGACCGCCAAGGTCCTCCGTGGTTCCCTTGGAGCCATTCAAGAACAAAGTATTCAAGCCAAGGAGACAAGACCCCGGCAAGAGGAGCTTGCCGGGAAGGCCAACCATGGCATCTCAAGGAACTTGCCGCGACGTGCCATGCGTCCCGGCAAGGCCCGGTGAGCGGCAAGCTCCCGGACTCGACAAGTCAACGACCACGGCAAGGCGCTTGCCGCGCGAGCTTCCACTCGGTACCTGCGCTCCAGCACACCCACCAACGTGTCACCCTGGGACCCTTCCAGGCGTACGTGGTGGGAGGCTGTGCAGCCAGCGATACGCGGTGGCAAGCGGCGCTGACAAGATCGCCATCGTGGCGAGCGGTGGCGCCCCTGACGGTCCATTTTTGCACTGTTTGGGCGACGTCGACGGGCATTTAATGCCCTTGTCCCCTGCCGTCAGGGTTAGGTAGGATACACTGTACAGGTAGCTGTACCTACTACAACATCTTTCCATTTTTGCCCGCATCTACGTTGCCACCTGTCGGTGACCCCTTGAGCATGTAAAAGGAGGCCCATGCGCAACGTAGATGGGGGTTCGAAGCGGACGGACTCATTCACGCTCGGCCTCGCTAGCCGCTAGTGTGTACTGTAGCACTCAGCGCTCCCGAGCAAGAACTCAATAACAAACCACAAAGCAGGAGTAGGGTTTTATGCATCCGTGCGGCCCGAACCTGGGTAAACTGCTCGTGTGCTTTGCCTCGATCTGCTCTTCGAGCGACCTCCGCCCCCGCCGTACCGAAAGGGGCTCGGTCCCCATAGGTGTTCGTGGGTGGATCAGTTTCCCCGACATCAGGAAACTGTAACCATCTGTTGATCAACGAGCTAGTAACTAGAGGTTTACCAGGGACACGTTGTGGTTTATGTATTCACACATGTATCACTTTTTCCAGATAATACAATTCAAGCATGAATAACATACAATTATCATGAACAAGGAAATATAATAATAACCATTTTATTATTGCCTCTAGGGCATATTTCCAACAGTCTCCCACTTGCACTAGAGTCAATACTCTAGTTACATTGTGATGAATCAAACACCCATAGAGTTCTGGTGTTGATCATGTTTTGCTCGTGGAAGAGGTTACGTCAATGGATCTGCGACATTCAGATCCGTATGCACTTTACAAATATCTATGTCTCCATCTTGAATATAATTCCGGATGGAGGTGAAATGGCGCTTGATGTGCTTGGTATTCTTGTGAAACCTGGGCTCCTTGGCAATGGCAATAGCTCCAGTGTTGTCACAGAAGAGAGTCATCGGGACCGACGCGCTTGGAATGACTCCTAGGTCGGTGATGAACTCCTTCATCCAGACTCCTTCCTGCGCTGCTTCGCAAGCAGCTATGTACACCGCTTCACATGTAGAATGCGCCACGACGCTTTGCTTGCAACTGCACCAGCT
The DNA here is from genome assembly GCA_902687465.1 of Secale cereale. Taxonomy (NCBI): domain Eukaryota; kingdom Viridiplantae; phylum Streptophyta; class Magnoliopsida; order Poales; family Poaceae; genus Secale; species Secale cereale. Next base: position 337,589,505 of record LR738710.1, on the reverse strand, counting down.
GATTGCCCCACCATTCAAAATATACACGTATCCGGTTTGTGACTTGGAGTCATCCAGATCTGTGTCGAAGCTAGCATCGACGTAACCCTTTACGACGAGCTCTTCGTAACCTCCATAAAGGAGAAACATATCCTTAGTCCTTTTCAGGTACTTCAGGATGTTCTTGACCGCTGTCCAGTGTTCCATACCGGGATCACTTTGGTACCTCCCTACCAAACTTATGGCAAGGTTCACATCAGGTCTGGTACACAGCATGGCATACATAATAGAACCTATGGCCGAGGCATAGGGGATGACACTCATCATTTCTCTATCTTCTGCCGTGGTCGGGGATTGAGCCGTGCTCAATCTCATACCTTGCAATACAGGCAAGAACCCTTTCTTGGACTGATCCATATTGAACTTCTTCAATATCTTATCAAGGTATGTGCTTTGTGAAAGACCAATGAGGCGTCTCGATCTATCTTTATAGATATTGATGCCTAATATGTAAGCAGATTCTCCAAGGTCCTTCATTGATAAACTCTTATTCAAGCAGGCCTTTATGCTTTCCAGGAATTTTACATCATTTCCGATCAGCAATATATCATCCACATATAATATGAGAAATGCTACAGAGCTCCCACTCACTTTCTTGTAAAATAAAGGCTTCTCCCCAAGTCTCTATAAACCCAAATGCTTTGATCACATCATAAAAGCGAATGTTCCAACTCCAAGATGCTTGCACCAGCCCATAGATTGAGCGCTGGAGCTTGCATACCTTGTTAGCATTCTCAAGATCGACAAAACCTTCCGGGTGCATCATATACAGTTCTTCCTTGAGGAAGCCATTAAGGAATGCCGTTTTGACGTCCATTTGCCAAATCTCATAATCATAGTATGCATCAATTGCTAACTTGATTCAGACGGACTTTAGCATCGCTACGGGAGAGAACGTCTCGTCGTAGTCAATCCCTTGAACTAGTCGATAACCTTTAGCGACAAGCCAAGCCTTATAGATGGTCACATTACCATCCGCGTCAGTCTTCTTCTTAAAGATCCACTTATTTTCTTTGGTGTGCCGATCATCGAGCAAGTCCACCAAAGTCCATACTTTGTTTTCATACATGGATCCTATCTCGAATTTCATGGCTTCAAGCCATTTGTTGGAATCCGAGCCCGCCATCGCTTCTTCATAGTTCGAAGGTTCACCGTTGGCAACAACATGATTTCCATGACAGGGTTGCCGTACCACTCTGGTGTGGAACGTGTCCTTGTGGACCTCGAAGTTCAGTGGTAACTTGATCTGAAGCTTCATGATCATCATCATTAACTTCCTGCCTAGTCGGTGCAGGCACCACAGGAACATCTTCCTGCGCTGCGCTACTTTTCGGTTTGGGAGGGGTGACTGTCACCTCATCAAGTTCCACTTTCCTCCCACTCACTTCTTTCGAGAGAAACTCTTTCTCCAGAAAGGATCCATTCTTGGCAACGAAGACCTTGCCTTCGGATCTGAGGTAGAAGGTATACCCAATAGTTTCCTTAGGGTATCCTATGAAGACACATTTTTCCGATTTGGGTTCGAGCTTTTTAGGTTGAAGTTTCTTGACATAAGCATCACAACCCCAAACTTTCAGAAACGACAGCTAAGGTTGCTTGCCAAACCAAAGTTCATACGGTGTCATCTAAATGGATTTAGACGGAGCCCTATTTAAAGTGAATGCGACAGTCTCTAAAGCATAACCCCAAAATGATAGCGGTAAGTCGGTAAGAGACATCATAGATCGCACCATGTCCAACAGAGTACGATTTGGATGTTCGGAAACACCATTGCACCGAGGTGTTTCAGGCAGCGTCAATTGTGAAACAATTCCACAGTTCCTTAGGTGCGTGCCCAATTCGTGACTTAAATATTCTCCTCCACGATCCGATCGTAAGAACTTTACTTTTCTGTCACGTTGATTCTCGACCTCATTTTGAAATTCCTTTAACTTTTCAGAAGTCTCAGACTTGTGTTTCATAAAGTAGACATACCCGTATCTACTTAAGTCATCTGTGAGGGTGAGAACATAACAACAGCCTCCGCGAGCTTCAACACTCATTGGACCGCACACATCGGTATGTATGATTTCCAATAAGTTGGTCGCTCCCTTCATTGTTCCTGATAACGGAGTCTTGGTCATCTTGCCCAAAAGGCATGGTTCGCACGTGTCAAATGATTCATAATCAAGAGACTCCAAAAGTCCATCAGCATGGAGCTTCTTCATACATTTGACACCAATATGACCAAGGCGGCAATGCCACAAGTATGTGGGACTATCATTATCAACTTTACATCTTTTGGCATTCACACTATGAATATGTGTAACATCACGTTCGAGATTCATCAAGAATAAACCATTGACCAGCGGGGCATGACCATAAAACATTTCTCTCATCTAAATAGAACAACCATTATTCTCGGATTAAAATGAGTATCCATCTCGCATTAAACGAGATCCAGATACAATGTTCATGCTCAAAGCTAGTACTAAATAACAATTATTGAGGTTTAAAACTAATCCCGAGGGTAGATGTAGAGGTAGTGTGCCGACGGCGATCACATCGACCTTGGAACCATTCCCGACGTGCATCGTCACCTCGTCCTTCGCTAGTCTCCGCTTATTCCGCAGCTCCTGCTTTGTGTTACAAATGTGAGCAACTGCACCGGTATCAAATACCCAGGAGCTACTACGAGCGCTGGTAAGGTACACATCATTAACATGTATATCACATATACCTTTGACGTTGCCGGCCTTCTTATCTGCTAAGTATTTGGGGCAGTTCCGCTTCAAGTGACCCGTTCCATTATTTGGCTTCTTCCCGGCAACTGGCTTACCGAGTGCGGCAACTCCTCTGCCGTGTTTCTTGAAGTTCTTCTTACCCTTGCTTTTCTTGAACTTAGTGGTTTTATTCACCATCAACACTTGATGCTCTTTCTTGATTTCCACCTCCGCTGATTTCAGCATTGAATACACTTCGGGAATGGACTTCTCCATCACATGCATATTGAAGTTCATCACGAAGCTCTTGTAGCTAGGTGGGAGCGACTGATGGATTCTGTCAACGACCGCTTCATCTGGGAGATTAATTCCCAACTGAGACAAGCGATTGTGCAACCCAGACAATTTGAGTTTGTGCTCGCTGATAGAACTATTCTCCTCCATCATAAAACTATAGAATGCGTCGGAGACGTCATATCTCTCAACTCGGGCATGAGCTTGGAAAACCATTTTCAGATCTTGGAACATCTCATATGCTCCGTGGTGCTCAAAACACTTTTGGAGCCCCGATTCTAAGCTGTAAAGCATGCCGCACTGAACCAGGGAGTAATCATCACAACGCGACTGCCAAGCGTTCATAACGTCTTGGTTTGCCGGGGCGGGAGCGTCACCTAGCGGTGCTTAAAGGACATATGTTTTCTTGGCAGCCATGAGGATGATCCTCAAGTTACAGACCCAACCCGTATAGTTGCTACCATCGTCTTTCAGCTTGGTTTTCTCTAGGAACGCGTTGAAGTTGAGGGTAACATGAGCGTGGGCCATTTGATCTACAAGACATATTGGAAAGATTTTAGACTATGTTCATGACAATTAAGTTCATCTAATCAAATTTAATGAACTCCCACTCAGATAGACATCTCTCTAGTCATCTATGTAATACATGATCCGAATCGACTAGCCCATGTTCGATCATCACGTGAGACGGACTAGTAATCAATGGTGAACATCTTCATGTTGATCGTATCTTCTATACGACTCATGTTCGACCTTTCGGTCTTCCGTGTTCCGAGGCCATGTCTGTACATGCTAAGCTCGTCAAGTGAACCCTAAGTGTATTGCCTGTGTAAATCTGGCTTACACCCGTTGTATGCAAACGTTAGAGCCTATCACACCCGATCATCACGTGGTGCTTCGGAACAACGATCCTTAGCAACGGTGCAAAGTTAGGGGGAACACAATTCTTGAAATTTTAGTGAGAGATCATCTTATTTACTATCGTCGTTCTAAGCAAATAAGATGTAACAAACATGATAAACATCACATGCAATCAAATAGTGACATGATATGGCCAATATCATTTTGCTGCTTTGATCTTCATCTTCGGGGCTCCATGATCATCTCTGTCACCGGCATGACACCATGATCTCCATCATCATGATCTCCATCATCATGTCTTCATGAAGTCGTTTCGCCGAACATTACTTCTACTACTATGGCTAACGTTTAGCAATAAAGTAAAGTAATTACATGGCATTTTCAGTTGACACGCAGGTCATATAATAAAATAAGACAACTCCTATGGCTTCTGCTGGTTGTCATACTCATCTACATGCAAGTCGTGATTCCTATTACAGGAACATGATCTATCTCATACATCACATATATCATTCATCACATCTTTTGGCCATATCACATCACACGGCACATGCTGCAAGAACAAGTTAGACGTCCTCTAATTGTTGTTGCAAGTTTTTACGTGGATGCTATAGGTTTCTAGCAAGAACGTTTATTACCTACGCCAAAACCACAACATGATATGCCAATTTCTATTTACCCTTCATAATGAGCCTTTTCATCGAATCCGATCCACCTAAAGTGGGAGAGACAAACACCCGCTAGCCACCTTTATGCAACTAGTGCATGTCAGTTGGTGGAACCTGTCTCACGTAAGCGTACATGTAAGGTCGGTCCGGGCCGCTTCATCCCACGATGCCGCCGAATGAAGATAAGGCTAGTAGCGGCAAGAGAATAGAACAAATCTACGCCCACAACTACTTTGTGTTCTACTCGTGCAAGATACACGCAGAGACCTAACTCAGATGCCACTGTTGGGGAACGTTAACCACTGTTAGAGAGATGTCTATCTGAGTGGGAGTTCATTAAATTTGATTAGATGAACTTAATTGTAATGAACATAGTCTAAAATCTTTACAATATGTCTTGTGGATCAAATGGCCCACCCTCATGTTACCCTCAACTTCAACACGTTCCTAGAAAAAACCAAGCTCAAAGAACATGGTAGCAACTATACGGATTGGGTCCGTAACTTGAGGATCATCCTCTTAGCTGCCAAGAAAACATATGTCCTTGAACCACCGCTAGGTGATGTTCCCGCCCCGGCAAACCAAGACATTCCGAACGCTTGGCAGTCGTGTTGTGATGATTACTCCCTGGTTCAGTGCGGCATGCTTTACAGCTTAGAATCGGGGCTCCAAAAGCATTTTGAGCACCACGGAGCATATGAGATGTTCCAAGAGCTGAAAAAGGTTTTCCAAGCTCATGCCCGAGTCAAGAGATATGACGTCTCTGACGCATTCTACAGTTGTAAGATGGAGGAGAATAATTCTGTCAGCAAGCACATACTCAAATTGTCTGGGTTGTAGAATCGCTTGTCTCAGTTGGGAATTAATCTCCCAGACGAAGCGGTCGTTGACAGAATCCTTCAGTCGCTCCCACCTAACTACAAGAGCTTCGTGATGAACTTCAATATGCAAGGGATGGAGAAGTCCATTCCCGAAGTGTATTCAATGCTGAAATCAGTGGAGGTGGAGATCAAGAAAGAGCATCAAGTGTTGATGGTGAATAAAACCACTAAGTTCAAGAAAAGCAAGGGTAAGAAGAACTTCAACAAAGACGGCAGAGGAGTTGCCGCACTCGGTAAGCCAGTTGCCGGGAAGAAGCCAAAGAATGGACCCAAGCCTGAGACTGAGTGCTTTTATTGCAAGGGAACGGGTCACTTGAAGTGGAACTGCCCCAAATACTTAGCAGATAAGAAGGCCGGCAACGTCAAAGGTATATGTGATATACATGTTATTGATGTGTACCATACCAGCGCTCGTAGTAGCTCATGGGTATTTGATACCAGTGCAGTTGCTCACATTTGTAACTCAAAGCAGGAGCTATGGAATAAGCGGAGACTAGAGAAGGACGAGGTTACGATGCGCGTCGGGAATGGTTCTAAGGTCGATGTGATCGCCGTCGGCACGCTACCTCTACATCTACCCTCGGGATTAGTTTTAAACCTCAATAATTGTTATTTAGTACCAGCTTTGAGCATGAACATTGTATCTGGATCTCGTTTAATGTGAGATGGCTACTCATTTAAATCCGAGAATAATTGTTGTTCTATTTATATGAGAGAAATGTTTTATGGTCATGCCCCGCTGGTCAATGGTTTATTCTTGATGAATCTCGAACATGATGTTACACATATTCATTGTGTGAATGCCAAAAGATGTAAAGTTGATAATGATAGTCCCACATACTTGTGGCATTGCCGCCTTGGTCATATTGGTGTCAAACGTATGAAGAAGCTCCATGCAGATGGACTTTTGGAGTCTCTTGATTATCAATCATGTGACACGTGCGAACCATGCCTTTTGGGCAAGATGACCAAGACTCCGTTCTCCGGAACAATGGAGCGAGCGACCAACTTATTGGAAATCATACATACCGATGTGTGCGGCCCAATGAGTGTTGAAGCTCGCGAAGGCTATCATTATGTACTCACCCTCACAGATGACTTAAGTAGATATGGGTATGTCTACTTGATCAAAAACAAGTCTGAGACTTTTGATAAGTTCAAGGAATTTCAGAATGAGGTCGAGAATCAATGTGACAGAAAAATAAAGTTCATACGATCGGATCGTGGAGGAGAATATTTAAGTCACGAATTTGGCACACACCTAAGGAACTATGGAATTGTTTCACAATTGACGTCGCCTGGAACACCTCAGCGTAATGGTGTGTTGAAAGTCGTAATCGTACTCTGTTGGACATGGTGCGATCTATGATGTCTCTTACCAACTTACCGCTATCATTTTGGGGTTATGCTTTAGAGACTGCCGCATTCACTATAAATAGGGCTCCGTCTAAATCCGTTGAGACGATACCGTATGTACTTTGGTTTGGCAAGAATCCTAAGCTGTCGTTTCTGAAAGTTTGGGGTTGCGATGCTTTTGTCAAGAAACTTCAACCTGAAAAGCTCGAACCCATATCGGAAAAATGCATGTTCATAAGATACCCTAAGGAAAGTATTGGGTATACCTTTTACCTCAGATCCGAAGGCAAGGTCTTCGTTGCCAAGAATGGATCCTTTCTGGAGAAAGAGTTTCTCTTGAAAGAAGTGAATGGGAGGAAAGTGGAACTTGATGAGGTGACAGTCACCCCTCCCGAACCGGAAAGTAGCGCAGCGTAGGAAGATGTTCCTGTGGTGCCTGCACCGACTAGGGAGGAAGTTAATGATGATGATCATGAAGCTTCAGATCAAGTTACCACTAAACTTCGAAGGTCCACAAGGACACGTTCCGCACCAGAGTGGTACAACAACCCTGTCATGGAAATCATGTTGTTGGACAACGGTGAACCTTCAAACTATGAAGAAGCGATGGCTGGCCCGGATTCCAACAAATGGCTTGAAGCCATGAAATCCGAGATAGGATCCATGTATGAAAACAAAGTATGGACTTTGGTGGACTCGCCCGATGATCGGAACGCCATAGAAAATAAGTGGATCTTTAAGAAGAAGACTGACGTGGATGGTAATGTGACCATCTATAAGGCTCGGCTTGTCGCTAAAGGTTATCGACAAGTTCAAGGGATTGACTACGACGAGACTTTCTCTCCCGTAGCGATGCTAAAGCCCGTCTGAATCATGTTAGCAATTGCAGCATACTATGATTATGAGATATGGCAAATGGACGTCAAAACGACATTCCTTAATGGCTTCCTCAAGGAAGAACTATATATGATGCAGCCGGAAGGTTTTGTCGATCCCCAGAATGCTAACAAGGTATGCAAGCTCCAGCGCTCAATCTATGTGTTGGTGCAAGTATCTCGGAGTTGGAACATTCACTTTAATGATGTGATCAAAGTGTTTGGGTTTATACAGACTTGGGGAGAAGCCTGTATTTATAAGAAAATGAGTGGGAGCTCTGTAGCATTTCTCATATTATATGTGGATGATATATTGCTGATGGGAAATGATGTAGAATTCTAGGAGAGCATAAAGGCCTACTTGAATAAGAGTTTTTCAATGAAGGACCTTGGAGAAGCTGCTTACATATTAGGCATCAAAATCTATAGAGATAGATCGAGACGCCTCATTGAACTTTTACAAAGCACATACCTTGATAAGATATTGAAGAAGTTCAATATGGATCAGTCCAAGAAAGGGTTCTTGCCTATATTGCAAGGTATGAGATTGAGCACGGCTCAATCCCCGACCACGGCAGAAGATAGAGAAAAGATGAGTGTCATCCCCTATGCCTCGGCCATAGGTTCTATTTTGTATGCCATGTTGTGTACCATAACTGATGTGAACCTTGCCATAAGTTTGGTAGGGAGGTACCAAAGTGATCCCAGTATGGAACACTGGACAACGGTCAAGAACATCCTGAAGTACCTAAAAAGGACTAAGGATATGTTTCTCGTTTATGGAGGTGGCGAAGAGCTCGTCGTAAAGGGTTACGTCGATGCTAGCTTCGACACAGATCTGGATGACTCCAAGTCACAAACCGGATACATGTATATTTTGAATGGTGGGGCAGTGAGCTGGTGCAGTTGCAAGCAAAGCGTTGTGGCGCATTCTACATGTGAAGCGGAGTACATAGCTGCTTGCGAAGCAGCGCATAAAGGAGTCTGGATGAAGGAGTTCATCACCGACCTAGGAGTCATTCCAAGCGCGTCGGGCCCGATGACTCTCTTCTGTGACAACACTGGAGCTATTGCCATTGCCAAGGAGCCCAGGTTTCACAAGAAGACCAAGCACATCAAGCGCCGTTTCAACTCCATCCGGAATTATATTCAAGATGGAGACATAGATATTTGTAAAGTGCATACGGATTTGAATGTCGCAGATCCATTGACTAAACCTCTTCCACGAGCAAAACATGATCAACACCAGAACTCTATGGTTGTTCGATTCATCACAATGTAACTAGATTATTGACTCTACTACAAGTGGGAGACTGTTGGAAATATGCCCTAGAGGCAATAATAAAATGGTTATTATTATATTTCCTTGTTCATGACAATTGTCTGTTATTCATGCTTGAATTGTATTACTTGGAAACAGTGATACATGTGTGAATACATAGACCACAACGTGTCCCTGGTAAACCTCTAGTTACATGCTCGTTGATCAGGGACACGTTGTGGTCTATGTATTCACACATGTATCATTTTTTCCGTATAATAGAATTCAAGCATAAATAACAGACAATTATCATGAACAAGGAAATATAATAATAACCATTTTTTTATTTCCTCTAGGGCATATTTCCAACACCTCACACCCGTGGAATGCCCGCAGCTTCCCTTGTCTCTCCCCTCGCTCTCTAGCCCCTCTCCCCCTCTCTAGCTCCTCCCCGAGCTCCGCCTTAGAGCAGCTGCCGGCCGCCGTCGCGCGTATGTGTAGCCACCATCCTCCTCTCGCCGCATCGCCATGTCTAGAAGCTTCACCTCACCATCTTCGCCCTGTATGCCAATCCACGCAATGAGGGATGCGCTACAACGTCGCCATCAGTGTCATCTTCACCGTCGGCCACCGAAGATCGCCTTCGACCGTTCGCCGATGTCCGGTCTTCGCTGAGCTCGCCGACCAGCCCAGAACGTTCACTGTGAGCCCCTTTGTCGATTCCCCCTTCTCCCTTGGTCGCGCTTGTCCTCTAGGCCGTAGCCCGCCATGGCCGGAGTTAGCCGCCGTAGTGGCTCATTGCTGCCATAACTTGAGCTTGAACCAGTCGCTGCCGAGCACGCCCTTGTGCTCATGGAACTCCCAGGGTATCGTTGAGCCCCTCACCTTGCTCGCCCATGCCCCACAACACCACGCTCGCGCAAGCCGTAGCTCCGGCCACCGCCGAGGTCGAAGCCGCGCTTGATTCCGGCCACCCTAGCCGCTGACTTTGGTCCCGTTTGAAGCGGAAGAGCGCCAGCTACACATAGAGCCTCTCCGCCGCTCATTCGGTCGTCGGAGCAAGAAACCCGAAGATCTCTGCCGTGTTTCGATCGCCGCTGGTGTAGTTCTGGTTACGCTGACGTGTCGTCATTAGATTAGGTTAATGACGTGATTAAAAGACACCCGTCCCACTGACACGTCTCCAACGTATCTAGTTTTCCTAACGCTCTTCCTCTTCTTTTGGACTCTAATTCGCATGATTCGAATGAAACTAACCCCGGACTGATGATGTTTTAAGTAGAACTACCATGGTGTTGTTTTAGTGCATAAATAAAAGTTCTCGGAATGGAATGAAACTTTGAGATGATTTTTTATATAATAAAATAAAAATACTGGAGCCAAGAACAATGAGAGGGGGGCACCTGGGTGGGCACAACCCAACATGGTGCGCCCCCTCCTGGCGCGCCCAGGTGGGTTGTTCCCACCTAGTGGCCCCACATACATCAACCCTGATACTATCTATTCACATTTGCGGAGAAAAAACTCAAGGAGAAAGAATTATCGCGATCCACGAGACGGAGCAGCCTCCATCTCCTATTCTTCATCGGGAGGCCAGATCCGGAGTCCGTTTGGGTCTCCCGAGAAGGTGATCTTTGTCCTTCGTCATCACCAACCCTTCGCCATCACCAATTCCATGATAATCCCAACCGAGAGTGAGTAATTCCTTTGTAGGCTCGCTGGTCGGTGAGCAGTTGGATGAGATTCATCATGTAATCTAGTTAGTTTTGTTAGGGCCTATCCCTAGTATCCACTATGTTCTGAGATTGATGTTGCTATGACTTTTCCATGCTTAATGCTTGTCACTTTGGGCCCGGGTGCCATGATTTCAGATCTGAACCATTTATAATATTATCATTATATCCATGTTTTAGATCTGATCTTGCAAGTTATAGTCACCTACTATCTATTTTGACCCGGCAACCCCGGAGTGATAGTAACGGGATCCACTCCTGGTGATGACCGTAGTTTGAGTAATTAATGTCTTCATCGTGTGTTAATGCTTTGTTCTGGTTCTCTATTAATAGGAGGCCTTAATATCCCTTCGTTTCCAATATGGACCCAGCTGCCACGGGAGGATAGGACAAAAGATGTCATGCAAGTTCATTACATAAGCACACATGACTATTTACGGAATACATGACTACATTATATTTATCAACTGGAGCTAGTGCCGTATCGCCCTACATTATGACTGTGACATGATGAATATCATCCAACAAATTGCCGATCCAATGCCTACGAATTTTTCCTATATTGATCTTGCTAAGTTAATACTGCTATCGTTACTGTTGCACTTGTTACAAAACTTTTGCTATCATTGTTACCGTTACTATTGCTGCTGCCACTACTATCAAAACCATCATATTACTGTGCTACTGATCACTTTGCTACGGATAATTAATCTGCAGGTGTTGTTGAATTGACAACTTAGCTGCTAATACTTACAAATATTCTTCGTCTCCCCCGACGAATCTATAATTTGGGTTGAATACTCTACCCTCGAAAACTGTTGCGATCCCCTATACTTGTGGGTTATCAAGACCTTTTTCTGGCGCCATTTCCGGGGAGCATAGCTATATTTGTTGAGTCACTTGGGATTATTATCAATCTATCACTATGAAGAATATGAAGGATGCTAAGACTAATATTTTTCCCTCTAAGACGAGGGGAGGTAAGGAACTGCCATCCAGTTCTCATTTATATTCTACTTCTGTTATAAGTAAACTTGCAACACCACCACATCCTATTACTCCAGATATGTCGCAAGGTATTGATGATGCTACTTATGGTATGAATGATACTTATGATGATGCAAGTACCTTGCATGATGATGATGTGCCACTTGGTGACTTTCTTGATGAACAAATTACTAGAGTAAGACAACATGATGTTGTTGAATCTGATGATGAGCTTCAAATTGAAAATTTTGAAACACCTGCTATAACTAGCCTTCTTAGACATGAATTGCCTAAAGTAACCGAGGGTTATGTTATGAGTGAGGAAACAACTACATATATTATTGCTTGTAATGATAGAGATGATCTAGAGAAATTATTATGCAAGTATAAAGAAAAGTCTCTGAATGCTAGAATGAAATATAATCCTAAGTTTGCTACCTCACCTATCTTTTATTGATGATAAGGATTATGAATTCTTTGTCGACTCAGAGTTAATCACTTTGGTTGAATCTGATCCTTTCCATGGTTATGAAATAGAAACTGTTGTGGGACATATCACTAAGTTAAATGACATAGCCACCCTTTTTACTCATGATGAGAAATCTCGTTACTACTATATTTTCAAATTATTTCCGTTCTCATTAAAGGGTGATGCTAAAGATTGGTGCAATACTCTTACTCCTTGTTGTGTGCATAGTCCCCAGGATATGATTTATTACTTCTCTGAAAAATATTTTCCTACTCATAAGAAACAAGCTGCCTTACAGGAAATATTTAACTTTGTGCAAATGAAAGAAGAGAGTCTCCCACAAGCTTGGGGAGGCATTGCAAGTTACTTAATGCTTTGCCCGATCATCCTCTTAAGAAAAATGAAATACTAGATATCTTCTATAGTGGACTAACTGATGATTCTAGGGACTTCCTAGATAGTTGTGCTGGTTGTGTTATCAGGGAACGAACTATTGGTCAAGCTGAGGAATTATTGAATAACATATTGAAAAATTATGATGATTGGACTCTTCCTGAATCACCGCCTAAACCCACTCCGAAGAAGAGGGTCATATTATATCTCAGTCCTGAAGATATACAAGAGGCAAAGAAATCCATGAAGGAAAAAGGTATTAAAGTCGAGGATGTTAAAATTTTACCTCCTATTAATGAAATACATGGGCTTGATAGAGGTAAATTCTCTAATGAAATTCAATGACAATGATAATCCTCATAATATGCATCCTAGCCAATGCTTCCATGAGTTTGAAAATTATATTAGGAAATAAGATCACTTCAATGCAAATGTTATGAAACAATTGAAATAGAATTCTGTTATGATTGCTCACTTGAGTGACTCGTTATTTAGAATTTCAAATGATGTTAGGGGTGTAGGAAAACATACTTCTATGGTACAAACCCAGCTAGAACAAGTCACCAAATCTCAAAGAGAATTACTTGATGAAATGAATAGAAACATACATGACTTTGATGTTAGAGTTGCAACTAGAGGAGGAAAAATGACCCAGGAACCTCTTTATCCCGAGGGACACCCAAAAAGAATTGAACATGATTCACAAAGAAACAACACCACTACACCTAGTCCCTCTAAAAAGAAAAAGAAAAAGAAAACTGATACGACTTTACATGCTACTAGTGAACCTGAAGTAGAAAAACCTCCTTATAATGATAATGATGTTTCTATCTCTGATGCTGAAACTCAATCTGGTAATGAACATTCACCTAGTTATAATGAAAAAGATAATGCTGTGGTTCTTGAAGATACTAAACAAACAAGAGAACCAGATAATGATGTTGAGATAGAACCACCAGTTGATCTTGATAACCCACAACCTAAGAATAAAATATATGATAAACAAGACTTTGTTGTTGGTTCAAAAACCTATGCCCTTTCCACCCAAGTCAACTAAAATGAAAGATGTGCAGAATTTGAACGCTTTTCTGAAATGCATCCCAGTCTTTTTGCGTACTCGCTCGACTGATATCTTGAAAATGCCTCCTTATTCAAAGTACATGAAAGACATCATCACAAATAAGATAAAAATACTAGAAGTTGAAATCTCCACCATGCTTGCGAATTATACTTTTAAGGATGGGGTTCCTAAAAAACTTGGAGACCCAAGAATACCAACTATAGCTTGCTCCATCAAAAACAATTATGTGAAAACTGCTTTATGTGATTTAGGAGCTGGTGTTAGTGTTATGCCTTTCTCCTTATATAAAAGACTTGATTTGCATAAACTCACACCTACTGAAATATCTTTGCAAATGGCTGATAAATCAACTACCATCCCTATCGGTATCTGTGAGGATGTGCCCGTTATTGTTGCTAATGTTACTATTTTGACTTACTTTGTTACACTTGAGATGCCCGAGGATGACAACATGTCGATTATCCTTGGTAGACCCTTCTCGAATACTGTAGGGGGTGTTATCGATTGCAATAAAAGTAAGGTCACTTTTGATATCAATGGTAATGAGCATACGGTGCACTTTCTGAAGAAACAATTCAAGTGAATGGTATCAATGATGTTGAAAAATCTCCGACAATCACTATTGTAAGTTTTCAACTACCTCTACCTACTGTTAAAAAGAAATATGAAATGCTTATTGTTGGGGACTTTCATATTCCTTTGAGGTAACTTAGTGATTTACGAAAGTTCTTCGATTTCATGCTAATCGAAAGTGGTTGTTAAGACTTGATCAACCTTATTAATGGATCATTTTTGAGTGGTATGATGTTGATGAATTTAGCAAGCACTACCTTCTGTCCCTATCTTTAGTTTTCTGCTTTTATTAGCTAAATAAAATAAAATTGCCATATTTTGTTTGTTTTCTGAATTCCCCGTGCAATAAAAATGGCCCAAAAATAAAAGTTCTCAGAATGGCCAGAAAATGTAACACGATTTTTTCTGAATATTTAAGAATTTCTGGTGCAAATAATATCAGAGGGAGGTGCACCAGGTGGGCACAACCCACCTGAGCTCGCCAGGACCCCCAGGCGCGCCCTGGTGTGTTGTGGTCCCCACGTGGGCCCCCTCCCTTGTCTCTTTAGACCACTTCATCACCTACCTCTAGAAAAAATTCTTCATTCCTCTCTCTCGTGTTTTTTCTCTCAAACTGTTTCGGCGGATTGTTGCTTCTTATGTGACTCCTCCGTTTGTCCAATTAGTTTTTGCTTTAGTGGTTTATATTTTGAATAATTAGCTACTCTTGGTGCTATCGTAGATTAGCTTGCATGTTGAATTCTTAGAGTTCTAAGTAGTTTGAATGCTTGCTATGGCTTCTATGTATCCCTATGAGTAATTGCTATCAATTTTGTAAGGTTTTGTTGAGATAAATTTTGTGGACTAAAAATTTCAGAATTTTGTTCATAGGAAAAACATGAGTATCATTAGGAAGTTTTCTTCCAAGAAGAACTCCAATGGAGTGATTGGGGAGTCATCTGATAGTGATCTCCGCATCCGTAGATTGGCGGAGATACGACCATGCGAGTGGCCGCATACTCCGTTCATTGAAGATTCTTGAATCCTTAAAGAGTTTGCACAATATGCTGCTAATGCTGGCATCACCGACTTCATTATGGCTAAATGTGAATAGTAGCATCTCCTAACAAACACCTTTGCGCAAAGTTTTAATTTTCTTCCTAGGAATAATCCCCTGAGGTGCAATTTAATATATATGTTGAACCCCATCAGATACCCCTTACTGAATTTTGCGAAATATGCTTACTTCCTACTGATGGAAGTTTAGCAGAGCCTAGACCTGTAGAGATTGAAATCTTTTACCGTACTCTAACAGTGGGTGATGAGAGAAGGTGTCGGGTATCACCGCCGTTGGCTTGCATTTTCCCGCTGTTCTTTATTTTGCTCTTTTCATTACAAAATGCTTGCTAGCTGGAGAGAAGGTGGGTGCACTCAGTTCACCAGACCTTGTTGTTTTGTGTCGTGCACTAGAGGGCGACAACACTTATAGCCTTAGAGCTATTGTGGCACGTCGCCTCCACAATAATAAGTCTAAGGGTAAAATAGATGGAGGTACTTACGCCACTCATTTGGCGACTCGATTTATTGTTCAGATACGCCTCCATGATTTTCCTATACCCAAGGTTTACATAGATCGCATTGCTATGGATCACCGCTAGTAATCTGTTCTCGCTTATCCTAACATTCCTATTCCTTATAACCTGTTTTTTAGTGTGACTACTCGTGATATCATTCCATTGCCTGCACCTGCTTTGTTTGATCCTATCACTAGGGGCGAATACAAGATTATGTATGTGGATATCATTGCCTATCGAAACGCCCATGCTGCAGGAGAGGAGGAGCCTAAACAGTGGGATGCATGGATGCCTGCTCCTTAGTACCCCGACTACTATCCAGGCTACTAATGCCAAGTTAGGCCAAAAGCCTAATCTTGGGCGAGTATGTGTTTCTCATCGACTTTACATTCATGTCCACACATATCATTTTAGTTGTCGGTGTTCACACTTTTTCATTGTATTATCCATGCTTAATTTATATTCTCGCTTTCTTCTTGTGTGTTTGAAAAACCTTGGAGAACCAAAAAATGTCTAGCTTTATTTAGTTTACTTTCTATGCTTACCTAGTTGTAATATTAAGAAGAAAACTCAAAAATAGTTCCTTCTTTTGCTTTTGCTTGTTGGGAGTTTTCCCGTGTAAATAGTTTTTCTCGTCTTTGCTTTCCTCTTTCGTTTGCTTGTTTTGGAAAACCAAAAACTCCAAAAATATTTTAGGTTGTTTCTTTGCATTTCTTTCTTTTTATTTCCGAGTCGTACTAAGGAGAAGACCACGATGAAAATGTTGGGTGGCTCTCCTATGCATAATTGTTGATCTAATAAAGAGCCCATTTTACCTTGTCTTCTCTTATTGAATAAAGTGTTTGCAGATTCCAGTTTAGTCCACATGCTCTTGCACCATTATTATTATTTCACATCATTCGGTCTTGCAAGTGAAAGGCTATAATGAAGATATTCGATGAATTGGCCGGGGCAGAGAGAAACTAGTATGAACTCGACTTGTTTTGTTTTTGTAAATAGGTTTGACCTAGTATCCATGATTCAGCCCATTATGATTAAACATGGTTGCAATGACAATTAGAGATTATAGTTTCACATGCCATGCATAAGTAGCTAAGTGTTGATAATGATTTATCTTGGATGCCAACATTGCGTTACAATAATCGTGATGTAGTATGATGATATGGTATCCTCCTCTGAATGTTCGAGTTGCTTGACTTGGCACATGTTTATGCATGTAGTTGAATCAAAACCAACATAGCCACTATAATATTTATGTTCATGGTGTCCATATCATACTCATGCGGGTGTCCCATGTTTATTATGCATGATGCATGTTCATGACCATTGTTGCTCTCTAGCTGGCCGCTTGCTAACCTATTTGCTAGCCTTCACCTGTACTATGCGGGGTTACTTCTTGTGTATCAAATTCAAAAAATCAAGTTATTCCAGATGAGTCCACCATACCTACCTATATGCGGTATTACCCTGCCATTCTAACTAAATTTGCATCTGCCACCTCAAATAACTTCAAATAAATATCCTTTTTGTGTGCCTGGATCGTTCATGGAACGATAGGAGGTGGTCGGTATCTTCCATGCTAAACGGGTCATTCTCAGGTCGAGTGTTTATTCACTCGCCATCGCATAAGAAAAAGGCGGTAATGGGGATTCCCAGTCCCAAATTGAAAAAATAAAAAGCTTATAAATAAACAAACAAAAACTCCCAATGGAGTTCAAACCCTTACTTTCCTGCTAGGGAACCGCCACTAGCATGTTTAGCATGGGAGATATCGATAACTGATAGTCGTGAAGTAAATGAGAAGGGTGCATCTCTCAAAATATCATTTACCTCTTTTTTAAAAACTCGAGCTCTGGCACCTCTGCAAATAATTGCTTCCCTCTGCGAAGGGACTATCTATTTACTTTTATATTGTGTCATCACCTTCTCTAATAAGCACCAGATATGAGAGCACTAATGTCATGCCTATGCATTGTGTGTAGTCGCTGCTCGGACTTTAGAGGTGCTCCGCATTTATGTTTTGCGGTCTCAGAAAGGGCTAACGATATACCACTATTTTCATATTATATCATGGTTATTTTGACAACGTGTTGCTGTTTGAGATGTCTTATTATTGCTCGCTAGCTGATTATGTCATTTATATGAGTTATTATATTTTTTAAGAGTTATTGTCGACATGGTTGGTTATAATGCTGGCTGAAAACCTAGGTGTTGTTTAAGCTTATTTATGCAAACAAGAGTAAAAGAGTTCATATTTTTTTTCTTCTCACTTTCAGTTTATCAACTGAATTGCTTGAGGACAACCAAATATTTAAGATTGGGGGAGTTGATACGTCTCCAATGTATCTACTTTTCCTAATGCTTTTCCTCTCATTTTGGACTCTAATTTGCATGATCTGCATGAAACTAATCCCGGACTGACGCCGTTTTCAGCAGAACTACCACGATGTTGTTTTTGTGCAGAAATAGAAGTTCTCGGAATGGAGAGAAACTTTGCAACGAATTTTTATACAATAAAAGAAAAATACAGGCACCAAGAAAACCGGAGGAGGGCACCTTGGTCAGCACAACCCACCAGGCATCCCCCTCCCGGCGTGCCCAGGTGGGTTGTCCCCACCTAGTAGCCCTGTAGACGTCAACCCTAATACTATATATTCACATTTATGATATTATCATTATATTCATGTTTTAGATCCGATCTTGCAAGTTATAGTCACCTACTACGTGGTATGACCGGCAACCCCGGAGTGACTATAACCGGAACCACTCCCAATGATGGTCGTAGTATGAGGAGTTCATCTATTCACCGTGTGTTAATGCTTTGTTCCGGTTCTCTGTTAAAAGGAGGCCTTAATATCCCTTAGTTTTCAATAGGGACCCCGCTACCACGAGAGGGTAGGAAAAAATATGTCATGCAAGTTTTTTACATAAGTATGTATTAATACATGCCTGCATTATACTCCCTGCATTCGGATTAACTCGTCGTGGTTTTAGTTCAAATTTGAACTAAAACCACGACGAGTTAATCCGAACAGAGGGATTATTTATGAACTGGAGCTAGTGCCGTATCGCCCTAGGTTATGAATGTCTCATGATGAATATCATCCAACAAATTGTCGAGCCAATACCTACGAATTTGTCCTATATTGATCTTGCTAAGTTACTACTACTATCGTTAATGTTGCACTTCTTACTAAGCTACTGCTATCATTGTTACCATTACTATTCTTGCTGCCACTACTATCAAAACCATCATATTACTGTGCTACTGATCACTTTGTTGTAGATAATTAATCTCTAGGTGTGGTTGAATTGACAAATCAGCTACTAATACTTACAAATATTCATTGCCTCCTCTTGTGTCGAATCTATAAATTTGGGTTGAATACTCTGCCCTCAAAAACTGTTGCGATCCCCTATACTTGTGGGTTATCACCCGGTGATAGGCTGGTCCCACAACGCTCATTAAATCCTCTTAATTCCTGCTTAGTTTTAATTAATCATAGTGGCCCCACACATCACTGTTGACCCTGCTGATGTGGCCCTTGATCGGCCTAATACGTCTCCAACGTATCTATAATTTTTTATTGTTCCATGCTATTATTTATGATGTCTTGGATGTTCAATGGGCTTTGTCATACACTTTTATATCATTTCTGGTACTAACCTACTAACCCAAAGGCCCAGTACAGATTGTTGTTTTTTGCATGTTTTAGGGTTTTGCAAAAAAGGAATATCAAACGGAGTCCAAACGGAATGAAACCTTCGGGAGAGATATTTTTGGAGAAAATCACGCACGGGAGACTTGAGAACCACGTAGTAGGGGCTACGGGGTGTCCACGAGGGTGGGGGGCGCGCCCCCCTTCCCAAGGTGCGCCCCCTGCCTCGTCGGCCCCTTGTGAGTCCTCGGTGTCCTCCTTCCTTCTATATAAGCCTACGTACCCCGAAACCATCAGCAACAGAGAGAAAACCCTAATTCCACCACCGTAACCTTCTATTCCCATGAGATCCCATCTTGGAGCCTGTTCCGGAGCTCCACCGGAGGGGGGATCCATCACGGAGTGCTTCTACATCATCATCATCGCCCTCACCGTGAGTTGTGAGTTGTTTACCATAGACCTTCGAGTCCATAGCTAGTATCTAGATGGCTTCTTCTCTCTCTTTGGATCTCAATACAAAGTTCTCCTCGATCTTCGAGGAGATCTATTCGATGTAATCTCTTTTTGCGATGTGTTTGTCGAGATCCGATGAATTGTGGGTTTAGGATTAAGGGCCAGTTCTTTTGCTGGCTTCTAGAATAAGCTGAAATAAGCTACCCTTACCCAGCTTATTCTAGAAGCCCAACCAAATTTATTTATTTAGAAGCCTACTAACTAAGACTTGACTAGTAGGCTTCTAAAAAATTAATTTCGTTGGGCTTTTAGAATAAGCTGGGTAGGGGGCAGCTTATTCTAGAAGCCCAAAAAAGCTACCAAAAGAACTGGCCCTAAGATTATCTATGAGAAATATTTGGTTCTTTTCTAAACTCTTTATGTGTGCTCATAATATCCTTGCAAGTCTCATCGAATTATTGGTTTGGTTTGGCCTACTAGATCAATAGTTCTTGCAATTGGAGAAGTGCTTGGCTTTGGGTTCAGTCTTGCGGTGCCCTTTCCAAGTGACAGTAGGGGAAGCATGGCACATATTGTATTGTTGCCATCGAGGATAAAAAGATGGGGTTTATATCATATTGCTTGAGTTTATCCCTCTACATCATGTCATCTTGCTTAAGGCGTTACTCTGTTCTTATGAACTCAATACACTAGATGCATGCTGGATAGTGGTCGATGTGTGGAGTAATAGTAGTAGATGCAGGCAGGAGTCGGTCTACTTGTCTCGGACGTGTTGCCTATATACAATGATCATGCCTAGATGGTCTCATAATTATTCACGTTTCTATCAATTGCTCGACAGTAATTTGTTTACCCGCCGTAGAATATCGTTATCATGAGAGAAGCCACTAGAGAACACTATGGTCCCCGGGTCTATTCTCAACATATCAATCTACATCTACTTTACTTTTTCCGCTTTTACTTTCTGTTCTTATAAACTAAAATATCAAAAATATAAACTATCATCTCAATCAGATCTCCCTTTCGTAAGTGACCGTAAAGGGATTGACAACCCCTTACCGCATTGGCTACGAAGTTCTTATTTGTTTGTGCTGGTGCGATGGACTCGCACGTGGTCTCCTACTGGATTGATACCTTGGTTCTCAAAAATTGAGGGAAATACTTACGCTACTGTGCTGCATATCGCTTTCCTCTTCGAGGGAATACAACGCAAGCTCGAGAAGTAGCAAGAAGAATTTCAGGTGCCGTTGCCGGGGAGGCTTACGCAAACGTCATATACCAAGTACCTATCACAAACCCTTATCCTCCGCATTACATTTTTTGCCTCTCGTTTTCCTCTCCCCCACTTCACCCTTGCCATTTTATTGGCCCTTCTTCCACCGTGTGTTTATCGTTGGCTTGCTTCTTGTTTGCTTGTGTGTTGTTTGCCTGATTGCCCTCATGTCTGAGATGGGGGACGATTTTATCGAGAAGGGTAGTAATGTCGAGGGCAACGTCAATGTTGACCCCCCGGATGAAGCTACCACTTGACATATTAGGAAGTTCTGGGTTGGTAGCGGTAATATCATTGGAAAAGGAGTTCTTCAAGACTTCTTTACTTCTGCTGGCACTTTGCCCACTATGTGTGGCTCTATTCTTCACAAAACTAGTAGCCTTGTGGATGTTGTATCTATGCTTATAGTAGAAATTGAAAGGCAATTTATCCATATGCATCCCTGTATTCAGAGAATCTTTTTGGAGTTTTCCAATATTGAGAATTCTTCTGTTAAGCGTGCAGCTACTATCTTTTTGGCTCATGAATTTAGATTTATTATGAAAGAGGCCAAATAAATCTTTGCTCATTATGGAGTAGATGTCGGTCGACCTCCCATAGAGGCTATCTTGTTCAATAAAAAAGACTTAATGCGGTTGCGGTCTCCTGATCATGTTGATTTTAATGAAAATCTTAGAAAAAAAGGTTCCTACTGAGGTCTTGATTGATAGAATTCATGAGATGAATGATGATTTTGCTGTTCAAAACAATGGGTTAGGCTTCTCCTTGATCAAAGGCTTATGATCTTCAGCCAAAAGTATGCCTATAATGATGAATTGGTTGTCCACTACAAAGGGACAAAAGAGGAACCTATTCCTCCTGAGATTGATGTAGGGGACTTTAGTCCCATTAAATTTAGCCCTTTTGATTACTTTTTCTTGCCACAAAGGAAGCTTGCTGATGTAGGGACCAGACCTCAAACAGTCTGATCTGTGTGCATCAGTGTCATCCCTGGATCAGTAATGCTGACACGCACAGTACTTGAAGGATTTATAACAGAGTGGCAATCACACACTTATTACATCGAAAGTTCCAAAGATGAACTTATTACAATAAAAATGGCTTAAGGCCATCTAACAACGAAAATAGCGGAATGCTCGGAAGATAAGTGAGTCCATCAACTCCAGCGGCATCACTGAGTATAGAACCACGACCTAAGGTCACCTTACTCGTCGTCTGAAAAGTCTGCAACATGAACGTTGCAGCCCGAAACGGGTCAGCACATGGAATATGCTGGCAAAATAACACATAGAGAGTAACAACAGTAAAGCTATACTATATGCATATATGGCTGGTGGTAAGCTCTATGGTTATAGTTTTTGCGTAAAGCCAATTTTTCCCTACTGCAAAGGAATAGATTTTTAATTAACTATCATGGTAGTTGAAACATCATTGAGAAGGTTAACCCAACTCACCCAATTGAAGTAAACATTAACCCAACAATTAACTTTTAGAGTGTTGAGATACACATGATAATCCAAGTACTAGATACTCAAAACGTCCATAACCGGGGACATGGCTAATCATGATTAGTTTGTACATTCTGTAGAGGTTTGTGCACTTTTCCCCACAAGACTCGATCTCCTCTGTTGGAATTCTCGCACTACATGGTGTTTGAGAAATGGATGACCGAGACATAGTCTTTCAGAAGCGCTAGCACCTTACGATCAGGTAGACCGTACCAACCTATATCCTCTACATCTTCTAGTCCACCACTGTAAGAGTTCGCACTACTTAGTCAACTATGCTAGAGCCCATAATAGCTTGTGGCTGCACACGGAAGTTTCTAGTATGAATAACCTCATGATCCCTTTGAGCCTGGGTGGCGGTCCATAAAGAAAATAGACAATCGCTGGAATACCCAGGTGCCTCAATCCACCCAGATGTGTATTTAAGTAGCCACCTTAAGTTGAACCATTAAATTAACAATCTCACATCTGTCATGGATTCACTCACCCAATCCACGTCTACTAGCATAGCATGGCATAAAAGCAAACGTAGAAGTAGCCCCCAAGGGTTTGAATATAATGCAGGTAATAGGTACTACCTTATCTACTTCCCAGTCCCACGTGTTAATAGATCCTACTCATGCAATGTGTTTGAGGATAACTAATGCAATGAAAACTGGGTATTGGAAAGTATGATCAAAGTGTTACTTGCCTTGCTGAAGATCAGCAAAACCTAGAGATTCAAAGTAGCAAGCAGCGCACTCCGGGTACTCTATCGCAAACAAACAAGCATACAATAAGTATTCATCTAAAGCACAGGTAAAACTCAAATAAGAGATCTAACCAGAAAGTTCAACTTAAGAACTCCGATTTGCAAAAAGAAACAAACCAAACGAAACAACGAACTCAAACGACGAAAAGAACCGACTACGCTACCAATCTGGACCTAAGTCCAAATTTAACATAAGAAAAAGCTTGGTTGACTAGGTTAAACGGAAGGAGGGTTTCGAGACGAAACTCCAGGCGCTTGAATCGCCTGATTCCGATAAACGAGCGGAAAGATAAACTAGAACGAAGATCGGATCAGAAATCGCGATCAGAAAATAACCGCGAAAAAGAAAACTCAAGAACAGCTTAACGAACGAACGTTCGTTAACTGGGACTAAACAACGAAAACGTTCGTTAAAACGACCTAACGGGTGAACGCTCGCTAAACAACTAAACCGAAAAAACCGATCTGATCTAAAAAAATGAACTAGGGTTCTAAAAAAATGGGGCGGTTTCTTCCGAAAACCGGCGGGCGGCGTGGCTACCTCGTCGGGTTCCGGTGGTGGGTGGCGTCGGCGGCGGCAGGCGGCAGCGGGCTGCAAGCGGCAGCGGCGGCTGCTGCGGCGAGGCGAGGCGAGGCGAGGGGAGGGGTGGCGGTGGCGGTATTTATAAGAAGGGGGGGGGGCGGTGGTGACTTGGGGAAGAGGCACCGGCTCGGCCTCGGGAGGCGTGTCCCGGCCGGACTCGGTGGCGGTGGCTGCTTGCGCGGGGAAGGCGGCGGCGGCTGGGCTCGGCATGGCTCGGATGGGCCTTCGGCCCAGTCGGGCACGGGAACTCTTTTTTTCTTAAAACACCAAATCTAAAAAAAAATCTAGAAAATAAAATAAAATTCTAAAAATGCCAAAACAAAATTTCACCGTCTAAATGAAATATTTAGAACAAGATGAACATTTTTCTTGGCCCTAAATGCATTTTTGCTAAATTCAAATAAAATAGCAAAAACTCCAAAATAAAACTTATTTGATTGTTTTCTATCAAATCCTCAGTATTTCTCTATTTTTGGGAGAGTCATTTTACCCCCTCTCATATTTTCATATTAGAAATACTTGAAGATAAAATTAATAAAATCAATGATTCTATTTTCAAAATTTGAGAAACCTCAAATATGAAAATAACGAAATCCCCAACTCTCTCCAAGGGTCCTTGAGCTGCGTAGAATTTCTAGGATCCACCAAAAGCAAGAAAAAAATGATATGCATTGATGATCTAATGTATAACATTCCAAATTAAAAATTTGGGATGTTACAGCTGCTGAACGTAGGGAATATGAGACGAGCTTTCGCGATATATCGTATCATTACGGCATTCCCTAGATTTATCCATGTATCGTGCCTAGCTAGGGGCGTAAAACGATAGCGCTTGTTGGGAGGCAACCCAATTTTATATTTTTTTTGTTTTTGCTGCTGTTAGGGAATAAATATTGCATCTAGCTTCTGTTTAGATGTTGTTTCATGTTTTGTTTTGTTTTTGTGCCAAGTAGAACCTTTGGGAAGCCTTGTGTGAAGTTTATGTGATCTTGCTGTGAAAAACAGAATCGTTAGTGCTAGCTAGAATGGTCATAAGATTTTACTGAAGCGCGCTATTTAGTTGATTCTTTTTTCAGATGATTAATAGACAAATTCCTCACGTTTACCAATTTAGTTTGAATTTTTTGGAGTTACAGAAGTATGCGAAACCTGCAGATTACTACAGACAGTTCTTTTTTGACACATTCTGTTTTCCATGTGTTGTTTGCTTATTTCAATGCATCTATGAGTAATATTGGGAGGTATGAACCATAGAGAAGTTGGAATACAGTAGGTTTAACACCAATATAAACAAAGAATGAATTCGTTGCAGTACCTTTGAGTAGTGATTTGTTTTCTTATACTAACAGAGCTCATGAGAATTTTTGTCTATGTTCTGTGTTGTGAAGTTTTCAAGTTTTGAGTATTGCTTTGATGGACTATGGAACAAAGAGTAGCAAGGGCCTATGCTTAGGGATGCCCATGGAACCCCAAGTAAAATTCAAGGACAATCAAAAGCCTAAGCTTGGGGATGCCCCGGGAAGGCATCCCCTCTTTCGTCTTCATCCACCGGTAACTATACTTGGAGCTATATTTTTATTCACCACATGATATGTGTTTTGCTTGGAGCATCTTGTATAATTTGAGTCTTTGCTTGTTAGTTTGCCACAATCATCCTTGCTGGACACACCTATTTGAGAGAGTTAAATATGGCCTAGGAATTGTGAGAACACTCTATGTGCTTCACTTATATCTTTTGAGTTGAATAGTTTTGCTCTAGTGATTCACTTATACTCCCTCCGTCCCAAAATAAGTGTCTCAACTCTGGTACAACTTTGTACTAAAGTTAGTACAAAGTTAAGACACTTATTTTGGGACGGAGGGAGTATCTTTTAGAGCACGGTGGTGATAATATTTTGAAGAAATTGTTGAACTCTCATGCTTCACTCATATCCTTTTGAGAGTCCATTAAAACAACATGGTAATGTGTTTAGGCTATAAAACTAGTCTTCACATGATAGACATCCAATATCAATGTAGTAAAACTTCCACACTAAAGAGAAATACTCGTGGAGTTGATAATTTTTTTGAGATATGAGGATAGTGATATTAGAGTCATGCTAGTGGGGTTATTATGAAAATGAGAAATACTCGTGCTAAGTTTAGTGATTCCCATAGCATGCACGTATGGTGAACCGCTATGTGACGAAGTTAGAGCATGAGGTATTTGTAAAGTGCCAACCTTTGTGTGGAGGTCGGGGGCGCGCGATGGTTAACTCCTACCAACCTCCCCCCCTAGGAGCATACGTTGATTGCTTTGTTTTGATGACTCGTAGATTTTTGCAATAAGTATATGAGTTCCTATGACTAATGTTGAGTCCATGGATTATACGCACTCTCACCCTTCCACCATTGCTAGCCTCTCTTGTACCGCGCAACTTTCGCCGGTACCATACACCCACTATATATCCTTCCTCAAAACAACCACCATATTTTTCCTCAAAACAGCCACCATACCTACCCATCATGGCATTTCCATAGCCATTCCGAGATATATTGCCATGCAACTTTCCACCGTTCCGTTCATATGACACGCATCATATTGTCATATTGCCATTGCATGATCATGTAGTTGACATCGTATTTCTGGCAAGGCCACCATGCATAACTTTTCATACATGTCACTCTTGTTTCATTGCACATCCTGGTACACCGCCTGAGGCATTCATATAGAGTCATACTTTGTTGTAGTATCGAGTTGCAATATCGAGTTGTAATGAAAGTGTGATGATCATCATTATTAGAGCATTGTCCCATGGGAGGAAAGGCTAAATCAATAAAGCCCCGCCGCAAAAAAAGGCCAAAGAAAAAAGAAAGGCCCAAAAAAAGAAAAAAAAAAGAAGATAAAAAGGGACAATTGGTACTATCTTTTTTCCACACTTGTGCTTCAAGGTAGCACCATGTTCTTGAATGTAGAGGGTCTCATGCTTAGTCAGTTTATATACTAGTGGGAATTTTCATGATAGAACTTGGCTCTTGTATATTCCAACGATGGGCTTCCTCAAATGCCCTAGGTCTTCGTGAGCAAGCAAGTTGGATGCACACCCACTAGTTTCTTTTGTTGAGCTTTCATACATATTTAGCTCTAAGTGCATCCGTTGCATGGCAATCCCTACTCACTCACATTGATATCTATTGATGGGCATCTCCATAGCCCGTTGATACGCCTAGTTGATGTGAGACTATCTCCCTCCATTTTGTCTTCTCCACAACCACCTCTCTATTCCACCCATAGTGCTATGTCCATGGCTCACGCTCATGTATTTCGTGAGAGTTGAAAGGTTTGAAAGAATAGAATATGAAAACAAGTGCTTGGCTGAAATCGGGGTTGTGCATGATATGAATATTTTGTGTGATGAAGAGGGAGCATATCTAGACTATATGATTTTGTAGGGATAACTTTCTTTAGCCATAGTATTTTGAGAAGACATGATTTCTTTGTTAGTATGCTTGAAGTATTGTTATTTCTTATGTCAATATAGACTTTTATCTTGAATCTTTCAGATCTGAACATTCCTGCCACAATTAAGAGAATTACATTGAAAAACTATGTTGGTTAGCATTCCACATCAAAAATTCTGTTTTTATCATTTACCTACTCGAGGACAAGCAGGAATTAAGCTTGGGGATGCTTGATACGTCTCCAACGTATCTATAATTTTGGATTGTTCCATGTTATTATTTATGATGTCTTGGATGTTTAATGGGCTTTGTCATAAACTTTTATATCATTTTTGGGACTAACCTACTAACCCAAAGGCCCAGTCCAGATTGCTGTTTTTTGCCTGTTTTAGGGTTTTGTAGAAAAGGAATATCAAACGGAGTCCAAACAGAATGAATCCTTCGGGAGAGATATTTTTGGAGAAAATAACGCACGTGAGACTTGAGAACCACAGAGTAGGGGCTATGGGGTGTCCACGGGGGTGGGGGGCGTGCCCCCTGCCTCGTGGGCCCCTCGTGAGTCCCCCGGTGTCCTACTTCCTCCTATATAACCCTACGTACCCCGAAACCATCAGCAACAGAGAGAAAACCCTAATTCCACCGTCGTAACCTTCTCTTCTCGTGAGATCCCATCTTGGAGCCTGTTCCGGAGCTCCGCCGGAGGGGGGATCAATCACTGAGTGCTTCTACATCGTCATCATCACCCTCACCATAAGTTGTGAGTAGTTTACCACAGACCTTCGGGTCCATAGCTAGTATCTAGATGGCTTCTTCTCTCTCTTTGGATCTCAATACAAAGTTCTCCTCAATCTTCGTGGAGATCTATTCGATGTAATCTCTTTTTGTGGTGTGTTTGTCGAGATCCGATGAATTGTGGGTTTATGATTAAGATCATCTATGAGACTATTTGGTTCTTTTCTGAAATCTTTATGTGTGCTCATAATATCCTTGCAAGTCTCTTCGAATTATTGGTTTGGTTTGTCCTACTAGATCTATAGTTCTTGCAATGGGAGAAGTGCTTGGCTTTGGGTTCAATCTTGCTGTGTCCTTTCCCAGCGACAGTAGGGGCAGCAAAGCACGTATTCTATTGTTGCCATCGAGGATAAAAAGATGAAGTTTATATCATATTGCTTGAGTTTATCCCTCTACATCATGTCATCTTGCTTAAGGCATTACTTGTTCTTATGAACTCATTACACTAGATGCATGCTGGATAGCAGTCGATGTGTGGAGTAATAGTAGTAGATGCAGGCAGGAGTCGGTCTACTTGTCTCGGATGTGATGCCTATATACAATGATCATGCCTAGATGGTCTCATAATTATTCGCTTTTCTATCAATTGCTCGATAGTAATTTGTTTACCCGTCGTAGAATATCGCTATAATGAGAGAAGCCACTAGAGAACACTATGGCCCCCGGGTCTATTCTCAACATATCAATCTACGTCTACTTTTCTTTTTCCGCTTTTACTTTCTGTTCTTATAAACAAAAATACCAAAAATATAAACTATCATCTCTATCAGATCTCACTTTAGTAAGTGACCGTAAAGGGATTGACAACCCCTTATCGCGTTGGTTGCGAAGTTCTTATTTGTTTGTGCAGGTGCGAAGGACTCACGCGTGGTCTACTACTGGATAGATACCTTGGTTCTCGAAAACTGAGGGAAATACTTACGCTACTGTGCTGCTTCTCCCTTTCCTCTTCGAGGGAATACAACGCAAGCTCGAGAAGTAGCACGGCCCCACCCATCAGTGACTGAAACCAGCACTATATCACTGGCGTGTGGAGCCCACACGTAAGGTTTGACTCTGGACAGTCTAGTTGACTTGATGATGTCACGCCGACATCATGATGATGCAGTGAACATTTTTTGGATTATTTCTAATTAAAAAATGATTTGGAAATTCTAGAAAATGTTGTAAAATTTGAAAAATGATAGAAATTCAACCATAACTCCAAATGAAATAATTTATATATGAAAAATTATCAGAAAAATATGAAGAATCTATTTACGGCATTATCGTGCATTTTGGACAACTTACAACCAGTGTATATGACAATTTTAAGAAATGGCATTTGAAATGCCTTACACGGAGTTTGAATTTGAACCTTGGGTTCAAACCAACTTCATTTAAATTGTTGCTTGCAGCATTAGCTCAAATCAAAGCATATTGCCATGTCACTTTCATGCATCATATTGTTGCATTGCATTGATTGTGTTCCTTCTCTGTTTGCTGGTGTTGTTTCCTCTTAGTGGACGTTGTTCTGGCGTTGTGATATTTGACACCGATGAAGATCTTTACTATCTTTAGAAGTGCCAGGGAAGAAAACCCCCATTGAGCATCTCGATAAAATCCCACTCTCTCGCTCTTGCTCTCTATTACTGCATTAGGACAATAATGATTCAACTGTTATTTGCTGCGGTAGCTGAATGTGGGGACCCCGACTCATAAGTCGTGATCACCGAATGCACGTGTATAGTGATCCCATAGATCAATGCTCATTGAACACACAGAAGCTGAATAACAAGAGTCTTACATCCACACATACCGTATTACACAAATGGTCAAGTCTTGAGTATATCATCGCAGCGGAAAATCTTTAATGACAACATGGACCCATGCCATCTGCCTTAACCCTACAGGCATTCTGACTGGGAAGCGTCCTAGCTCGCATGCTCGTCACCAAGAAATCTTCATCATAGCCTGTTCTCTCATGCCTGGCCAATAAAATAACCAGTGGCAAGCCAATGAGTACTTTGAATGTACTCGCAAGCAACCCAAGTGTGATAACAGAATAATTTATGCAAGGCTCTACTGCTAAATTGGTAGTTTTGCGGAAAGCTAGTTTTTCATATGCAAGTATGATCAACATATAACATGGATATGCATGTGTCTGTACCAAGTATCAGGAGGTCACGGACATCAATATCGAGAAAGAGTTGTAATCAACTCATGTTCAAGCTCATTGAAACTTTCTCACAATCACATCAACAATATCTTTGAATCGTGTTGTTTCCCAGAAACTTATGGACATAGTCTAAGTAGCACCACCCAACTGTCCATGACCGTGGACACGGCTATTCGAATAGTTTGTACCTCTACAGAGGTTGCACACTTTACCCACAAGATCCGGGGAACTTCCATGTCATCCACGACCAGCGGTACCTCAAGTACCCGGGGTAAGCACCTGATCACTATCTTTCCCTAGACGACACTAACATAGAGTCCACTCGATTGGTAACAGCCCCGTGCCCCACATTTCACATCTGAAGATTCTTGGAGCCTCGCTCCCATATTCATCACATACCACAAGCACGGGGTACCAACGGTGTGTCCGGTGCCCTGTGAAAACAGTCATGGCCACCTATCCAAGCACGACCCCGTCCCGAGAGTGACCTCATGTCACCCCCGTCACTAGTAATGCGGGCACCATGCTAGTATCGACCTAGGTAATCAATAATGCCCTTTCCCATATAAGTGTAGAGTGGTTGCGCATGTTTGGTTGGGACGGTAGTCACACATAAATCTAATCCATCTCTGTAAACAACACTCGCATCAAGCCTCGGCACACTACTTCTCCACCAAGTAGTGCCCTAGTTTCTTATCAACTCCCAGGGGCATTAGTGGCACCCACTGGGTCATTTGCAAGTATGTCAGACCACACTTGTTTTACTCAATGCATAACCCCCACTACTAGGAAAAGGGCTATAGATGAAATTGATACTAATGGCGCACCAGACAGCAAGTGCGCCATTAGTATATAGTAATGGCGCACCAGCAACAGATACGCCATTAGAGTTCGAAGTACTAATGGCGCACCTTGCCCGGAGTGCGCCATAAGTATCAAGAAGTATTTTTTTAACTAGCGCGCCTGTCCAAACATACTAATGGCGCATCCATTAATAGTGCGCCATTACTAGTTGTAAATAGTAATGGCGCACCTGCAGTAAAGTGCGCCATAATGCTCTTTTTTAATGATATTTTTTATTCTGTTTTTTACAAAACTACTAATGGCGCACTTTCCCAAAGTGCGCCATTACTAGTTTGAACTAGTAATGGCGCACTGTGCGGAAGTGCGCCATTAGTATGTTTTTTTTTGCAAAACTTTTAATGGCGCAGCAACTTTAAATGCGCCATTAGTAACCTTGATTACTAATGGCGCATTTGTAGCTGGTGCGCCATTAGTACGCGGGCAGCAACTAGATATTTTGGACAGCCTCTCTATCACACTCATTTTCCCCCCACTTCTTCATTCTCTCTACTTCCTCTCCTCTCGGGTCCCTCCTCTTTTCCACATCATTTCCACCATATATTCATTCAAATTAAGTGGTTAAATTACCTTGTTTTGGTAGGTAAGTATGGGGGGAAGCTATATTTATGTTGTTCTCCATACAAACAATGTGCACATGCACTTTTATGGCCTATAGCTAGATCTATGTATGTTTGTGGTGTTGCATAGGTTTGTTGTGTTGCATATGTGTTTGTGTTTGGAGGTGTACCGGTATTTGAAATGCGATAGTTGCCAATATTTTCCCAGAATGTTGATTCATTTCCGTTTCGGTGAGAATTTTGGCATTAAGCATTCATTTTTGTCCTATTTTTAGGGAAAGTCATGGCAAATTTTTTCTTGGTTCTAAAATATCGTTTTGCTCTATCCCGCAGGGCGACCATGGTGCGCACGATGACCGAAGGCATCGTGAATAGGTTTTTGAGGTCCGCGAAGGCCGAGATGCTTCAAAAGAACGAGACGGAGATAAGATGTCCGTGTCGAAGATGCAAGCTGAAGAGCCTTATTGCGGACCCGGATTCCAGGCAGGTGCGGGACCACCTGCTCTTGCGTGGTTTCATGGATGGCTATCGGTGGCAAGGTGATGAAGATGACTACGAAGTCGTCCATGGGGGCCGGGCAAGAAATGAGGAAGGGTAGCAAGACAACCACCGCGGCTCGGGCGGGCGAGAAGACGAAGAATCCCCAGAAGATGATCACGACGGTGATGCTGTACACAGTCATCATGTAGAAGATGCAGGACATGATGATGAGGAAGATGCCGGAGCAGACGACGGGCATGATCATGAAGATGATGATGCCGGCGGAGCAGACGACTCTGAACCATCGATGGGCTGGGTGCAGGACCCTCATATTCAAGAGCTGCTTCTCAAGCAGACCGATAACGCAAGAGCTGCCGCCCGAGAGAAAGCCAAGATGGATCAACTTGAGTTAGACGCGGTTACTCCATTGTATGAAGGATGCAGGCCCGAGGATACCCGCCTGAAAGTAACGCTCATGGCTCTGGAGATGAAGGTAAAACACAAAATGACCGACGCATGCTTCGACGAGAACATGTCATTCTGGCACGAACGTCTTCCCAAGGGGAACAAGTGCCCCACCAGTTTGGAGGAGGCGAAGAAAATCGTGTGTCCTCTGGATTTACCGCACGTGAAATACCATGTGTGCATGAACAATTGCATCATTTATCGGGACGAGCACGCGGAGTCTACCATATGTCCGGTGTGCGGCGTCACTCGATACAAGAAGAGGAAGAAAGCTCCTCGAAAAGTGGTGTGGTACTTTCCGATCACTCCTCGTCTGCAGCGGTATTTCGCGGACCCTAAGGTAGCAAAGCTTCTGCGTTGGCACGCGGATAGGGAGGAGAAGAAGCGAGAAGATGACGCAAATGATCCGGAGATAGATAAAAAAGACAAGATGCTGAGTCACCCTAAGGATGCGAGCCAGTGGCAAGCGTTGAACTTCGAAGACCTAGAATTTGGGAACGATCCAAGGAACATCGTGCTAGGCGCGAGCACCGATGGAGTCAACCCGTTTGGCAGCCAGAGAAGCACACATAGCACCTGGCCTGTGTTTGTGTGGATGTACAACCTTCCCCCCCTGGTTGTGCATGAAGAGGAAGTACATTCACATGAGTATGCTAATTGAAGGACCGAAACAACCAGGGAACGACATCAATCTGTATCTGGGGCTGCTGAAAGAGGAGCTAGACACGCTGTGGAAAACGCCAGCCAATACGTGGGACGCCGCAAAGAAAGAATATTTCCCTATGAGAGCCGCGCTGCTCACGACGGTGCACGACTATCTCGGTTACGGATATGTCGCGGGGCAGGTGGTCCACGGATTTTCTGGATGCGTCAGGTGCATGGATGACACAACGTATCGCCAGCTAGATAGAGATCCCGGGTCTTCGAAAACCGTGTTCATGGGACATCGAAGGTTGCTTCGCGACGATGACCTGTGGAGAAAACGCAAGGATCTGTTCGATGGTGAAACCGAACCCCGAGGACGCCCACGTACGAGGAGCGGCGAGGAAATAGACGAGCTGTTGAAAAATTGGAAAGATTGCCCACTGCCGGGAAAGAAGCAAAAGGCGCCAGAGCCGGGAAAGAAGCGAAAGGCGCCAGAGCCGCTGCTGAAGGTATGGAAAACGAGGTCTGTTTTCTGGGACTTGCCGTACTGGAAGATCCACCGTGTGCCTCACAGCCTTGATGTAATGCATATCACGAAGAACGTGTGCGAGAGTCTGCTTGGTACCCTGTTCAACATGCCAGAGAGGACCAAAGATGGGCCGAAAGCAAGGGCAGACTTGAAATCAATGGGCATCAGGCAGGAGCTTCACGCTATATATGATGATGATGAGGCGAAGCAGGACACGGAAAGTCGTCGCAAAGGCAAAAAGGCCAAGAAGACCGGAAATGACTACCCTCCCGCGTGCTTCACTCTATGTCAGGAGGAGATCGAGCAGTTTTTCACCTGCCTCGTAGGAGTACAACTTCCTTACGGTTACGCGGGGAAGATAAGCAGATACCTAGACCGGGCGAAGCTGAAGTTCAGCGGGATGAAGTCTCACGACTGTCACGTGCTGATGACGCAGATACTTCCAGTTGCAATCAGTGGTATCATGGACGCGCACGTCCGTGAAACCCTATTTGGCCTATGCAACTTTTTCGACGTCATCTCTCGGAAGTCTGTTGGCGTGAGGCAACTCAGAAGGCTACAGGAAGAGATCGTGGTGATACTATGCGAGCTTGAGATGTACTTCCCGCCCGCATTCTTCGACGTTATGGTGCATCTGCTGGTCCATATCGTGGACGATATCATCCAACTCGGGCCGACGTTCCTGCACAGCATGATCCCGTTCGAAAGGATGAATGGTGTCATCAAAGGATACGTTCGCAACATGTCACGTCCAGAGGGAAGCATAGCCAGGGGCTTTCTGACCGAAGAGTGCATCTCGTACTGCACGAATTATCTAGGCATCGAGAACCCCGTTGGTCTGCCCGTCAACAGGCACCTCGGCAGGATCGCTGGATCGGGTCACCGTGAGGGTCGCCGCGAAATGCATGTCGACTTCGAGGGTCGACTCACCGACTTTGAAAGAGCAAACCTAGTCGCGCTACAACACATAGACGTGGTCGATCCTTGGGTGGTTCAGCACAAAACCTTTATTGAGAAGACATACAATGACCGAGGCCAACAGAGGACGGACGGAGATATAATCAAAGAGCACAACTCATGTTTCACGCGTTGGTTTAAGCAGAAGCTTCTGTCGTACCCTTTACATGATGATTCTTCCGCAGAAGAACAACTCATATTCGCCTTGTCACAGGGCGCCGAGCACAACCTGATGACCTATGAGGCGTACGATATCAACGGCTACACATTCTACACCGAGGCCAAGGACATGAAGAGCGATGGTTATCAGAACTCCGGGGTAACGATGGAATCCTACACCGGTAATGACAAGGA